>BSBK01001116.1:0-7500 GCA_027943335.1 Chamaecyparis obtusa | reverse complement strand
AAGGCGCCTGAATTGCCAAGTTTTCACCATTGGACGATTATTTTCTTTTCTTCTTTTTTTTTGATTTTTTGCTGCTTTTTTCCAATTTTTATGGATTTTTTGAATATGTAGGATCTGGTTCAGGCATAGAACCTCTTTAGATGTATGATGTTGATTGGATCATTCAAAGGCTCTCCTTCTGGTGTAGATAGCTGATAAGCTTCGGAGCCGAAGCATGAGGTGACCACATAGAGGCCCAGCCAAGTAGGCTCAAACTTGCCTTTCTTTTCACGATTTGCTTGGACCTTCTGATTTTCTTTGAGAACCATGTCACCGACCTGGAACTGTCTAGGATGGACCTTCTTGTTATAACTCCTTTTGAGTCGATTCTGGTATGCAACCAGGTGATCATATGCTTGCTGTCTCTTTTCATCTAACAGTCTAGCTGTGTGAGACGGGCTACATGATAATCTTCATTAGTGGTGTAGTTCTTCATGGAGACTCGCAATGATGGAGCTCGACCTCGATCGGCAAAATGGCTTCAGCACCATATACAAGGAATATGGGGTGGTGCCTGTGGGAGTGCGATAGGAAGTGCGGTAGGCCCAAAGGGCAGGATTGATTTGGAGGTGCCAGTCACGACCAGAATCATTGACAACCTTCTTGAGGATTTTTAAGATAGTTTTGTTGGTTGCCTCAGCTTGGCCATTTCCTTGAGGGAAATATGGACTGGAGAAATGGTGATGGATGTGGAGTCTGGCACATAGATCATCCACATGCTGGTTTTCAAAAGGTGTGCCATGGTCTATGAAAATGGTAGATGGTATGCCGAAGCGACAGATGATGTGGTAAAGGATGAACTTGGATATTGGATGCCAGTAGTAGGGTGAGCGGAATCGCTTCAACCCATTTGGTGAAGTATTCTGTGGTAGTTATTATGTACTTGTGTCCATCTGAGGAAAGGGAGTGATTAAGCGACAAGGTCAAAGCCCCAACATGAAAATGGCCAAGGTGGCGCAATGGGCTGCAAGTCTTGTGCTGGTGCATGAATCAGATTTGCATGCTGCTGACATGGTAAACATTTCTGACAAATTCACAAGCATCATGTTCCATGGTTGGCCAATAATACCCAACTCAAAGCAACTGCTTAGCTAGAACCATGCCACTCGTGTGGGCACTGCAAATTCCAGCGTGAACCTCTTGTAAAGCCAGGACAACCTTGTTTGAATCTAAACACCTAGAGAGGATATTGTGATACCCCGCGATGATAAAGGGTGTTGGCTACAAGAGTGTAGCGGGAAGCTCTACGAATAAGGTTTTGGTGTTGGTTATTGGTGAGATGGGGAGATATGATACCATTCTTTAGATATGCATGGATGTCGTGTACCACGGGGACTGGGGACCAACCAAGACACACACCATTTCTGCATCGGCGTTCTCATAAGCTGGCATATGTAGCTGCTCGACTAGGAATTTATACTGTGATGTGTCGCGTGTGATTTTTAACAAGGATCCAATGGTTTCCATTGCAGCTGCTGCTTTGTTCTGAAGTCTTGGATCTATGTGAATTGTAGATGTAGGAAATGCTCTTTCAGTTTGTCCACCAGCTCTTTGTAAGGTAGCAACTTGTCATCCTTTGTCTGATATTCATCTAGGACTTGTTTGATAATCAGCTGTGAATCTCCAAACACTTGTAATTTTGTGATATTCCACTGAAATGGCTATTCTGAGACCTGAGATGAGTGCCTCATATTCTGCAATGTTGTTGGTACATGGGAATCCCAATTTGAATGATTTTGGGATGTAGTCACCTTGAGGTGTGACGAATAGGATTCCTGCCCCTGATCCATGTGATGTGTAGGAGCCATCAAAGTATAGTTTCCACATGGGCTGCTCTTCAATCATGCATAAGTGTTCATCAGGGAATTCCATGATTAGTGGATAGGCATCCCCCAGTGGTGCTTCTGCTAGCTGATCGGCAATGACTTGCCCTTTGATTGCTTTGCGATCAATATACTGGATGTCAAACTCGCTGAGTATCATGACCCATTTTTCCATATGACCTGTGAGAGTTGTCTTTGATAGTAGATATTTGAGGGGGTCCACCTTGAAATGAGCTTGATTGTGTGACTGAGCATGTAATGTCTAAGCTTTTGAGTGGCAAAGACCACTGCAAGGCATGCTTTTTCCATAGGTGAATAATTAAGCTCATATCCGACAAGAGTTCGACTGATGTAATAGATGGCTCTCTCCTTGTTGTCATCATCATGCTGAGCTAAGAGTGCCCCCAGTGCTGTAGTGGTTGCCGAGATGTAGAGTATGAGAGGGGCGTCCTGGAATTGGTGGTACTAGGATTGGAGAATTGCAAGATACTCCTTGAGCTTATCAAGCTTCTTTGACATATGGGATCCCATTTGAAGCTTGTGTCTTTGCATAGGAGATGTGTAAAAGGTTGGCACTTGTCTGCTAACTGAGAAATGAACCGACGCACTGATTGAAGCTTTCCTTGTAGGCTTCTGAGCTGTTTGAGTGTTCTTGGTGGAGGCATCTCTGTTATTGCTTTGACCTTCTTGGGGTCTATCTCTATGCCTCGTCGCGATACTATGAAACCTAGGAGCTTTCCAGATGTAACACCAAAGACACATTTCTTTGGATTGAGCCGTAACCCATAGTGCTGCAGGTGATCAAACACACTCTCAAGAATGTCAAGGTGTCCATGGCGTGTCTTTGATTTTGCAAGAATATCATCCACATAGTCCTCTAGGATCTTGTGGGATCATGTCATGGAAGATTGCTATCATCGCTCTCTGATATGTGGCTCCTGCATTCTTTAACCCGTATGGCATCATGTTGTAGCAGAAGGTGCCCCATGGAGTAGTGAATGTTGTTTTATGTTGATCTGCTTCTGCTATACGAATCTGATTGTAGCCTGAAAATCCATCCATTAGTGACAACATTTCATGGCCCGCTGTAAGGTCTACGATCATGTCTAGTTAGGTAGCGGGAAATCATCTTTAGGACATGCCTTGTTCAAGTCCCTAAAATCTGTGCATATTCTGATGTCTCCTGAAGGCTTTGTGACAGGTACCATGTTGGAGATCCAATCTGAGTAATCTATAGCTCTGATAATCTTTGCATCTAGGAGCTTTTCTAGTTTTGATTTTACCAATAGAGCTACTTTGGGATGCATTTTGCGTAGCTTCTGCTTTATCTGGCTTGACATTAGGATCCACTACTAGATGATGAATGACAAGATTAGGATCAAGCCCAGGCATGTGTGCATATGACCATGCAAAGTTCGTAGTAGCTTCTTGAAGTAGCGCAGTGAAAGCCATTTCTTCACCTTCAGTCATGTTGGCTGCAATGTAGGTGATCCTCGGACATTCCTCTGTACCTAAGTTGACTGGCTTGGTTTCTTCTATGATGATAGGTGATTGCTCAAGTCTGTAATCCTAGATGGGAGGAAGAGGCAAGTCTTCATCTTCTAGCGCTTGAATTACCAAGTTTTCACTAGAAGATACGCTCTTTATTTTTACTTTTTGGAATCAGAATGTGCCCTAGAAGGGTTTTCACATAAGGACTCATGTTTTACTCTTTCTATTCTCTTTTGCAGCTAAAGCTTGCCTCTTCCCCAAAGTATCCCTCTGGGTCAAGCTTGTAGATGTGAGATGATTCTGAATCTTGAACTGATTGTGGGCCTAATGCCCCCATGAATTCTAGGAGTGCTTCCATGCTTTGGAACTCATCGATGTGTGTAATGCTTGGTTGGTCCTAGTCTATGAGTTCAGGGTGGGTGAGGGAATTTCTATGAGATTTATGGTGAGTTGTCGGAGGACAGAAGTCCCCAGGAGGGTGTCATCATCAAAGATATCGTCATAGGATCTGATTTCTTTCTCTTCAGGGATGTCTTTGATCGTTATGAGGTCATCTTGGCTATTTAAGAGGGGAACGCTAGTCATGTTGGTGCCCCCAGTTGTGGTATTGGGCCCCTTGTATATGCAGGTGAGGGGTATTAAAACAAAGACCCTAATGTTCAAGATTCTTTGATGGTGTGATGGGATATTGGTTGTCGCCTTCTTGTGGCCCTAGACCACCGCCTTGATAATGCATTGTTCAGTGGTATACTTATATTGTTTTGGATACTTATCTTTGAAATAGCCAAGAAGTTGAGTGTCAGGGGATGGGGGATCTTTATACAACCACCTATTTATGTCAGGATCCATCTCTTGACTGTTATGTTGCCATGGGATTCAAAAGTCATAGATCTGATTTTCTTGATTTCATGATGCTCTTCAATAGGCTTGCTTTGGTGATCTGGGCGCCCTTGAGTATGTGGATCAAGCGGAAGGGCCCCTATGGCAAATGCATCATGTAGGCTATATTCACCACAACCCTGGTTATTGATCTTGATGGAAGAGAGGGTGGAGGTGAGAATGGTTTCTAGATCGCAATGGGATCGGGATGAGTTGGCAATAGAAGTACCAATGTCAGTTCCAAGACAATGAGTGGAGTGAGGGAATGATGCTTCCATCGTACGACAGTATGCGAAGGGTTGGGGGTCAGAATGGATGGTAACCTCAGTGCCTTGATGCAGAAATTTGATGCACTGATGGTAAGTAGATGGTACAGCCTTAATGGAATGAATCCACGGTCGGCCCTAGGAGGATATTAAATGGTAGGTCAAGATCAACAACATGGAAAATAGTATCTTGTGTTGCTGGGCCCAGCTGAATGGGCAAAGTAATGGTACCTTCTAAGGTATACTCCAAGTTATCATAGGCTTTGATAGTGATCACTTCATGTGCTATATCGGCCTGGGTGAACCCAATCTGCTGAATGAATTTTAAAGTACACAAGTTTAGAGCTGAGCCATTATCTATTAAGACCTGTTTGATGGCAAAGTCTCTGACCATGATGGCAATGCGGAGAGGAAGAGTATGGTCAGGTGCAACGACTAGCATGTCAGATGGTTTGAAGGATAAAGCACAAGCTGTGGAAAGATGTCCCACAAGGGTCTCAAACTGGGTGGTGTTAATGTTTGTGGGGACATGTCCTTCTTTGAGAGCTCGGTCGAGGATCTCCTAATGGAGAGGTGAAGTGCGGAGAAGGTCCAAGATGGATATTTGGGCTGGTGTATTCCCAAGATGTTCTATGAGGTTGTACTGTGCATTGTGTGCATCTTGTATTGGCCTTGGATGGGCACCAGCAACAGTTATTCGACCCCTACGGGTGGCAACAACACATTGACTATCTTCTCCTCTGACATGGATGGTATTGACTGTGGGCTCAACTTGGGTTATACATCCAACAAATTTATCATAGTTGATGTAGGCAGTAGTGTGATCTTCTTGCTTGCCTTTACCATGATTCTGGGGATGATTGGTATTAGCTTGATTCTTCCCACCATTGTGTTGTGGGAACACATTCTGATAAATTTGTAAATTGGCATTTGGTGAGGCTTGAGCAGGTGTATCTACTTGAATCTCTTTTTGATCAATGAGATCTTGGATATAGTTTTTGAGTCTCATACACTTCAGGGTAGTATGTCCTTTGACAGGATGATAATCACAGTACTCATGATCTTTGTACAATCAGGCTTGGGGGTGGTATCATCAACTGGCTAGAATTGGTGGATATGTAATTAAGTTGGCCTTGGCCATCCGATGAAAGATAACATCCAGAGGTTCACCTAGTGGTGTGAAGGTCTTATTTGGATAATTTTGAGCTCTGGGTTTGTTCTGCTTGGGAGCAACATTGACGGCATTGACTGATTGTTTGGGTTACCTTGATAGGCTTGATGGGCTTGCTGCTGATAATTCTGCTGATTATTCTGAGAAGGATATTGCTGCATGGGTTGTTGATGGACTTTAGGAGGTTGCTGATGGAGGGGTGCTTGTTGTTGTTGGTATGCAGGAGTTGACGAAGGACTAGCTACAACAAATTGGACATGCTTGGTATCAGTGGCTCCATCAGTAACAACATTTTTGTTACGATTCCAGTAACGGGTTTTATCATTGTTGGGTTTTTGGGCATCATTTTTGAAGTGCCGGATTATGCCTTCATCTAGGAGGGCCTTTTCAATACCTATCCCCTTGCTCTTGATATCTTGATATGTTTGGAGACAATTCATCTACATGAAGTGGGATAGCTTAGGATGTAGGTTATCAATGAAGATTTTAGTCAAATGCTTTTCTGGCGATTGGTATGATAACCTGGTGCTAAGGTTCTACCATTGTTGCAAGTATTCTACTAGGCTTTCTCCATCTTTCTATTTTGAGTTGTAGAGATCTAACAAGGTCAACTCATTCTCAACATTGTGGGCATAGTGGTTGATGAACTTCTCAGAGAGTTCAGCAAAGGTTGTGATGGTCCCACTGGGTATTTTATAGAACCACTCAACAGCTATCCTCCAAGCTTTTGGGGAATAAACGCAAGACATAGTTATCACTGTAAGCCACTTCTTGGCATGCCATATAGAATTCCTTAACATGATTGACTAGATCTCCTTTCCCTCGATATTTATCAACTTAGGTGTCTCAAAGTGCTTGGGAAAAGGAATAGCGGCAATGGATTGGTCAAATGGGTAAGGACACACCTCTTCAAACTTGTAGGTTTTGGTCTTAGTACCAGTTTGGAGCTCTTTAAGAGCATTCTTCATAGCTTCCCACTCGCATTGATTGGTGTTTGAGTAGGTACTCCCCATTTGAGGTGGGTATTGTGGAGCAGGATATGGAGATGGCCCAGCAGGATAGGTATATTGGAGTGGATCTTGGAGTGATGCTTGCTAGGGAGGATACTGCTGATGTGGCATAGGGGGATATTGTGGTGATGGATATGGGATTTCTTGCTAGTGTTGTGGGATGATGGGATTTTGTTGCTGCGCCTGGTAGGAGGAAGCTTGCTGTTGTTGGGGGATGATAGGGGTTTGTTGTGGGGGAGGTGGGTGGAATGACATCACTTGCTGGTAAGGTGGCCTTGCTGAACTTGGCTCTGTGGTTGACCAATGTAGGTCGGGTGCATTCCTGCATTGCTTAAGGGTGAATTTGATGTGGGGAAGCTTGAAGCAAAGGGTGGCTGGGCAAGATAACTTGTGAAATGGGATGAACTTTGCTGCTGAGGTGGAGGAACTTGCTGAAAGGCATTAGGTGTTGTGAATGGATAGTTTGCAAAGGATGAAGCTGTGGAAGTTGTGATGGTTGCTGTGCTGCTTGTGAGGAGGTGGCTTGTTGGTTTCCAAACATAGATGTAGGAGAATGGGTTGGTATGCCCCAACCTTTCATTTCTTCTTGAGTGAGGCCCCAACAAGAGCCAATGTGTGGTGGGAATTGTGTTGCAGCAGACGCTGGGAAGGTGGATGTGATGGGAGTTTGGGATATGAATGGTGGATTGGAAAAGCCCATGGAAGGCATCCCTGTGGTGAAGGCATTTTGATGGGCTTGTGCCTGGGTAGATGCTTGTTGGGGGGAAAGGAAGGGAACGTTTGTGCTCCCATGAAAAGGGTGATGTTGATGCGGAAGCTTG
>BSBK01001115.1:600000-1129769 GCA_027943335.1 Chamaecyparis obtusa | reverse complement strand
TTGGGCATAGATTTTGGCTCGTTCATAGAATTTTGCAATAAGTTACATTTTTAGAAACTAGACTCCATTCTACACAGTTTAAAAAAAAAAAAATTTAATTTTCGATTAATTTTAAATGATTTCTAGGGGGGGCACACATAAATTTCATGTTTTCAGGATGTGTGCACTTCGTAAACTCATAAAAAATTATACGTTCATAAAAAAATTACCAAAAAAATCCAGGATAAACTATGTGGTGTTAGCTAACTTCTCACCAGAGCAATTAAAAAAATTTGAAAAAAAAGTTAACATTTTAGGGGGAGCACACCAGACGCTATGTTATGTTTTTGGACAAAAAATAGGACCACTTTTTGTGCTCCCCCTTTTTGAGAGCCTTAATCTGCACCATTTTCAAAATAAGTTAGTAGTTTAGGAACTAGATTTAGAGTATTACAACTCTTGTTTTTGTCACATCTCAAAATTTTGAGTCTAACTATCTTCAATTTCTTGTTGAAGTTCAGAGTTTGCTGATTTCAGGAAAAAAGTGGCAACTTATACCCCCTTTTTGGTCCCCCATCTTTGTGCACTTACCCATGGCAGAACATACAAATCTGATTTTCAAATTTGATTTTTCTCCCAAGCACACAGATAACCATAGATCACATTTCCTACAGTCGGTGGTCAGAGAGAGTAAGAGATTGAAGAAAAAGAAAACATAGCATACAAGAATCAGATTGCAGGGAGTTCATATTGAAGACAAATTTGATGTGGACAGCTCAGATTGTGGTAGTGGAGATGAGGACAAATAAATACCAAATTAGATTGCCTTCTTTTGGCGGTGATTGAGTCGGTTTCATAAATGGAACAGGGGAGAAATTTATTCTTTATTTCAACACTCCCCCTTAATTTTGACCATGTATTCTTAAGTAGAACTGTTGTTACAATATACAAACTCTTATATTTTATCAGTGAATTTCAAACAGCCCCTTTGCCAATAGTTTTGTAAATATATCTACATATTGATCTACAGAACTCCATATAAATTTGATTTTCATTTATCGATTCTTGAATGAAATGATACCTAATATCAATATGCTTACTTTTCTTATGAAAAATGTGATTCTTTACTAATGCAATGGCAGATTTGTTGTCACAATAAATCTAAGCTGGTTCTCCCTGTTCATGTGGCAACTTAGTCGAAATCTTTCTCATCCAAACAGTCTGACAAGCTGCTGCTGACACAGCAACATATTTTGCCTCAACCGATGATTAAGTCACAATGGGTTGCTTCTTTGATGCCCATGCTACTGCACCCAATCCAAAACTAAAAATATACCCAAATGTGTTTTCCTTGTCATCAACACTATTTGCAAAATCACTATCAGAATATTCGGTCAATTTAAAATCTGCAATTGATGTATACAAAATACCAAAATTTATTGTTTCGATAAGATATCTTAAGATTCTTTTTCTAGCTTGTCAATGTGTACTCATAGGAGACTCCATAAACCTGGATATTAAACTTACATAAAACATTATATCAGGCCTTGATGTTGTCAAGTACATGAGACTTCCAACCAATCTCATATATAAAGTTGGATCAACATTTGACCTCTGATCTTTCTTACTAAATTTTGTACCAGTTACCATTGGTGTTGTAGTTGGCTTATAGTTCAACATCCTAAACCTTCTCAAACCATCTTTTGCATACTTAGTTTGACATATAAAAATACCATCTTCAGATACAAGGTTGGCTCACTTGAGCTTCTATTGAGTCCTCCACTATTCAACTATTCATCAATTCTAGTATACCATACTCTAGGAGTTTGTTCCAATCCATATAATGCCTTATTTATTTAACTTATAGACCTTATCTTCTTGTCCTTCAATCTCGTATTCTAGAGGTTTTTTAACACAAATCTCTTCTTGCAAAAATACATTTAAAAATGCAAACTTTACATCAATTTAATACATTTTCTATTTTATTTGTGCTACAATAGCCAACACCACTCTCATTGTTTCAAGTCTGGCAACAAGTGCAAAAGTTCCATTATAATCAATACTGAGATGTTGACTAAACTCCTGCGCTACAAGTCTTACTTTGTACTTTTCAACCTCACCTTCAACATTTAACTTAGTCTTATAAATCCATTTAACACCTATACTATTTTTACCTTCAGGTAAATCTACAAGATTCCATGTGTTATTTCTCTCTATGGCATCGATCTCTTCATTCATGGCTTTTACCCAAACCTCTTCTTTAACAACTTCATCAAAGTTGACATGATCATACACAATCAATACAAAATTTGAAACTTGATCTAGTTCTTCATTCTTCTCATATAGCTCTCTTAAAATTGTAGTCTTTTGACCTTTGATTCTATTCCTTAATGAAGCTAATGTGGGATTCGATTCATTACTAACCTCTGATTCTGTTGTTTATTGTCCACTAACCTTTGATTCTGTTGTTTATTTTCCACCATGACCCAATGATTCACCATGCTCTTGAGTTATGGGTGTTCGAAATTGTGATGAGTCAATTCCTGGAGATTGTCTTTCTTAAGTACTTATTGGAGGTGTATGTGCCTATGGAATCAACTATCCATCATGTATGGCTTGCTCATTTCCATCATCATCTCCATGAGATAAAACAACTCCTACAATAGATTTATCTATGCTTCCATCCCAAGACTCATTTTCCTTGAACTCAATATCTCTACTGATAATATACTTCTTGGTGATGGGATTATAGAGTCTATATGTCTTAGAATCCTCACTGTATCCAATAAAAATACACTTCTCACTTCTATCATCTGACTTCCTTCTCATATCTTTGGGTACATGTGCATAAGCCATACACCCAAAAATCCTCAAATGAGATACGTTGCAATTCTTACCACTCCAAGCTTCCTGAGGAACATGGTCCTTCACACTCTTAGTGGGACTCCTCTTTAGGATATAAACTGAACAAATAATTGTTGCTCCCCAGCATTCATTTGATAGATGCTTCTCCTTCAGCATACTTTGAGCCATGTTCATAATAGTTCGATTCTTCCTTTTATCTACTCCATTCTGTTGTGGAGTAAAACGAGTAGTGAACTATCTCTTGATTTCATGATCCTAACAAAACTCAATAAAATCATTAAGCATATATTCACATCCTCTATCTAGTCTTAGAACTTTAATATATTTTCCACTCTCCTTTTCAACCATAGCTTTAAACCTTTTCAATACACCAAAAACTTTAGACTTTTGCTTCAAAAGATAAATTCAGGTCTTTTGACTATAATCATCTATAAAGGTTAAAAAGTAACTTTTACCAATCAATGACGGTGTTTGTATTGGTCCACACAAATTTGTGTGTACAATCTCTAATGGAACTTTTGCTCTATACGAAACTCCAGAAAAAAATTTCTCTTTATGATGCTTTGCTAGTATGCAACATTCACATGAGCTTGTTGGTTGTTGAATACTGGGCAACCCTTTCACCATCTGCTTCTTCTGCAATAAATCTAGACCACTAAAGTGTAAATGGCCATATCTTAAATGCCTTAACCATGATTCATCTAAACTCTTAACTTTATAAGCATTCATAGAGTTAGACAACTCATTTTTTATAGTGAGTGGAAATATTTTATTCTTAGTCATCTCTACTCTTGCCAATAGCTACTTGCTTGGATACTTATCAATGATTGTACATATCTCATTTTTTAAGAACACTCTGTACCTTTTCTCTATTAGTTGTCCAATGCTCAACAAATTGCATTTTAAACTAGGGTACATAATACACATCATCTTTTGTTCTTTCACTAGTCCTAGTATACACATATATAAATCACTCCTTTACTATTAACACTCACCTTGTTATCATTGCCCAATTTTACCTCAAACTAAATGCTGGTGTATAAACTGGCAAACAACTCTTTGTTTCCAGTCATGTGATTGTTGCAACCATTGTTAAAAAATCAAACATCATTTGAACTTTCTTGGGTCACATTATAGGTCAAAGACACATGTTTCTGATTATCTTCAGATTCCTCTATGATATGTGCAAACTTCTTACTAGCATCATCTTGCTTCTTCCAAAAGTTATTAGCAAAATGACCATACTTTTTGCAATAAAAAAATTGTACTTTTGACTTATCATATCTTTGGTTTCCTTGTTGCCAGTTTCTATTGTTACTCCCCCCTCAAGTTAGAAGGGCTCATTTGAAATTTCTCTTTGAATTCTGAATCAATTCTATTGTCTCTTTGATTAACAGTTTTGCCTCCTCTTCCATTATTACTAAACCTTCTTTGGCCTCTACCTTTGGTAATTTGTAGTTGAGTTTTGAAAGCGTTCTCTTATGGATTATCATCATACCTTGCCATCCTTGATTCATGTGCAACTAAAGAACCAGTCAATTCATCTATATGCATTTTACTTGTGTCCTTAAACTCTTCTATGGGCACAACTACAATTTCAAATTTCTTTGGCAAACATCTAAGAATTTTTTCAATCACTCTCTTATCTGAGAAGTCATCTCCATATTGTCTTAATTACTTGACAATATTTATGACCTGAGTCATAAAACTATCCACGATCTTGTTATCTTTCATTTTCAGGTTCTCAAAATCTCTCCTCAAGTTTTGCAACTCAACATTCTTCACCTTGGATATACCTTGGTAAAAAGTTTCAAGCGTGTCCCAAGCGTGAATAAGGCCAAGAGCCTTATTATCTTTCTTTTGATTCTCCTTCAATAGATTTTAATCAACATTTGATAGGGCCAACTTTGTTGCTTGATTAGAAAGCTCTGGATATCCATCAATCGTGAATCCGCAAAGACAATAAGCACAAAACGCTATTCTCATTCTAATAGACCAGGAATCATAGTTTTTCTCAGTCAAAATAGGAACCTGAGACAGAGCTGAACTATTTGAAACCATCTAACTTCAGATTTCAAATGGTTGTAATCTTTGATGAAAATATAAAGGCTCTTTTCTCAGCAATCTTTCAACTCACACTGTCACTCACTTTAAATAACTCACACAGAACAGCCTGAACTTGGCTCTGATACCATTCTGAAAGAATCAGGTGAATTACAATAAACAGAATACTGAAAATACAGAGCATATATATTAAAGGAAAACAGAGCATATAATCAACGATATGTTATAGCATACAGGTCAAATCTTATTGATTAAAAAAACTTGCAGATATAAATATTGTATGCTACAGCATACAAACAGATTCTGTTCTAAGAAAAACCTACACCAGACTCATACCCAAAAATACATATATGTAAAGAATCACTTCCAACGGTAAGCAAAGACAGTTTAATTACTTGCTGTATACGGCAGAAAATACAAATCTGATTTTCAAATTTGATTTTTCTCCTAAGCACACACATAACCATAGATCAGATTTCCTACAGTCGTTTGTGAGAGACAGTAGGAGATTGAAGAAAAAAAAAAAACAGAGTATACGAGGATCAGATTGCAGGGAGTTCATATTGAAGTCCAACAATAAGAAACGACGAGGGAAATGAGAGCTCAGCTTGGACTAAAGACAATATTAAAGAATTTCTTTTCAAGTCACAAGATACTTACATTGCAACTACGGTCCATGGCAGCTAGTGACTTAAAAATTGAGCGATAGTCAGATCCATAGCGTTTCAGAAGGAAAACCAGAATGTCCTCGTCCTAGCAAACACAAACGAAATTCATTATATTAGATAATTATCTGGAATAGTTCATACATTGTCTAGTTTTAAAATTTACCTCTCTTAAAAGTGGATTTTTTCTCTTTCTGCGCAATATCCCGTTTCTTAATCTTAACGGGATAGTTCTCATCCACTTTAGGAAGTATTCGATCACATTCTGGCGAAGCACTAAGGCTTTCACCCATCTCTTAATTTCTTCGTACCTTTTTTTGTCTCTCTCTGATAACACCAAATCTTGAACTCCATGAATTTTTGAACTTTTAAAAGTTGGCAATAGTGCAGATTGAGCTGCTGTCTTCAGTAAAATGATCTCGGTCTAATTAAAACAAAAGTAAACTTAGATTCACGAAATCTATACAGCTAAATATTAGCATATTAGAAAATAAACACAAATCAAACGTTTAACCTGTGCCATTACGCTGGACTTTCCCATTCCCCAGCTACCACATATACCAATAGCAATGGGAGGCTCTACATAAGGATTCAACAGTAATGCAGCAAGGCCATAAGCAAAATCATCTCTTCCTGTAAGATTAAATATGTTTTAGCTTTCTAATTTAAAATCAATGATTATACAAACTTGCCGAAAAGGGAAGATACTTCTGTTTTACCCAGACAGTCGTCGACAGATGGTTGGTCATTTGGCTGCATTGGGCTTCTATCAATTTCTCTCCGAACTGCAACCACATCACAATCTTCAAACAATCAGAAACTCTTGTCTTATGGACCAAAACAAATACTACAGGACACTTAAATTACCTTTGATAGCATTGCCCCACTCTTTGTATTTCAATGATGTCAACCAGTGGTAATCGTCAAGGTCTTTCCTCTTAGCGCCTTGTCTAAGCAGTTGTTTTGTCATTTCAGTATGTCCCAAACAAGCAGCCATTCGCAACATATTGGTGCCTTCATTGGTCAAGTCTTTCATTTTGTCTTTAAGAAACAATTTCAGCGGACAATCTCTTAGAACATTCTCAGCAATACCTAAGCCTTCAGCTGACATCCCCAAAAAAAGAAACTGTTTTCCCCTGGATCCGCATTTCTTTAGAAGTAATTCAACCGGGGCTATTCTATCTTCTCCAGTTTGGTTTTGGACGACGTAGTGCAGAGCCGTTTTACCTTGCCAGTCACGTTCAAGAAGCGGCTGCGCTCCCCAGTGCAAGAGAACTTTGATGGTATCCACGTGTCCTCCTTCTCCAGCTTTATGGAGGGCCGTCTGTCCCTTGTAATCACTCAGCTTCACATATTTTTTTGGATTTGCGGATCGGCGCAGCAGGACGTCTGATTGAAACACCTTACCCTGTGAAGCGGCCACGTGTAATGGGGTCAACCCTTTGTGATCTATCATATCATCAAGGGTGATGCCTTTTTTTTCCATCATACTTAAGATGACATGAATTGTATCGAACATATCGGACTTTGCTTCAGTTGCATCATAAAGACAGTTTCGACCTTCTTTATCTGTTACATCTACTATATCTAAAAGATCTGCAAATATCTTATCCTCGAAAGATGGATATCCCCTGTACGCTAACACATGCAGAGCTGTCTTTCCCTTGCTATCACAAATGGATATGAGCTTCTTCCTATCTTGGCATTTCAGCAAGAGATCAATTGTGTCTGTCATCGCAAAATCATCTTCACACATAGCAGCATAATGCAAAGCTGTTTTCCCCTCCTCATCCACGTCGAGTGGACTTACTCCCCTCTCCAACAGCTTTCTCACAAAATCTTTCTTCCCTTCCAATGCAAGCTGACGCAAAAGCTTGGCATTGTCCTTGCTATCAAAATATATTTCAGGAGGTTCATCTAAAAGTGGCAAAATCTTTGTCAGTAGTTTGATGTTCTTTTGCTCAACCCCTATATCCAATGGGGTTTTCCCATTCCTGTCTTTGCAACTTTGAATCATATGAATTGTCTGTTGATCAGATGCATTCCTCCCAATGAGCACATCGATAACTTCATCCCTGCTTTCCTCGACTGCATAGTGCAGGGGCAGTCGATCACAATTGTCTTTGGCATCTGCTTCTGCCTTGTTATCAAGAAGTAAACTGCACATTTTTCCTTTCCCTTGAGAAGATGCGAGATGAAGAACGGTTTTCCCTCCTCCATCCCGCGTATTAACCAACTGTTCTTTTGCATCACACCTGGCTAGCAGAACTTTTAGCACCTTATCTATTTTATCCTCGTCCTTAATATTGGCGAAGGCAACGTGTAAAGCTGTTTGTTTCTCTTGGTTTTGGCTCAAAGCATCAGCTCCACAGTCTAACATCTTCTTGATGATAACAACATTCCCGTCGCCCGCAGCCAAGTGTAGAACATTGTCAAGAACGTTGAAATTTCCATCGCAAGGGACCATCATCAAATTTTCAAGCATTTTATGGTTCCCAAGTTGCTCCTTAAATAAAAGGCTATAACTGGAAATGGATTTATGCATATAGTGAAGAATGAAAGTAGAAAGGACGAAATTCCACTGGCTCCTAGTCACCTGGGAACTCTTCTTGTTCCACAATTGTATCATAACTTGAAAACTTAAAGTATTACATATCCTCAAAACCTCTGTAGAAAAATGATCCCACATAACATTCCACAGGGCATCTACCGAGTCTGTATGAGATTCAAAAGCCTGAATCCAGTACTTGCCTGCGGACCGATATGCGACTGCTAAATGAGTTTGGAAGCTGCGGCCCAGGAGTGTCTTATTTGATTCAGTCAGTTTGCCCCAACAGGAAGTCCCCCAAAGGTCAGATAGCACATCTTTAATTGAACGTAGCGTAAGCTTTTCATTGCGGGCCTTCACGCTGATAGAGGCCTCCCCAAGCTTTCTGGCCAAATCATTTATCAAGTTGTTCAGTTGTTTCATCTCTTCGGAAGCTGGTGCATTGTTGAGTGCTATCATCCCATTACTCACAACACTTGGGTCCATAGTTTCTGTTTTATCCCAAGAGTTGAGAAGCCAATATACAACTTCATAATTCCAATCTTCACAACATAGAAGTAATGCCACTTGCTTTCCTTCTTCAGTGAGAGTGACACCCTCATAAAGTTCCTTTCCTGAATCACCTGAATCGAAAATGGCACATCAAAAATGGTTTCACATCAATTTAATTTGAATTGAACAAAGAAAAATCTATACTACTTACCAGAGGAATAGTTATCTTGGGGGTGAGATTGAGTAAGAAGCATGTAGCCAATGCAAAATCTGAAGTTATTGCCCATTTCAAAATTATAGTCAGGACCACTTATCCAACCATCAAGAAGGCGTGCCCTCTCTTTACCAGTAAGAAGATGTTGGTCTTTAATGCTCTCAAGATTATCTTTTACTTCTTCGTAAGTTGCTAAACGCAGTCCTAGAGGAGTTACATAACTCCTTTCAACCTTCTTGAAAACCATAATTATTTGCATGGGAGTCATCTCTGTAATGTGGAGGCCCTCTTTCTTTTCTGCAGAAAATAAATTATTTTTTAAACGTAGTCAGTGTTAAAATAATTAATAATTCTTTTCATTTGTATTGTTTTATGCTTTAGTTTTTTAGTTATTTCTTTTATTTGGTATCAGAGTGGCTTCGAAAAAGTTCTATGGAATCAAGAATTTTCAGAAGCAAAAGATCAAGGGAGGTTGAAGAACCAGTCAGAGCACTGAAGAAAGTCTCTTGTGTTTGCAAAAGGGAAGCTTCACATGTTGAATGGACAAAGTATTTTGAAGTCCAACCTGTATCAATATAGATGCCACCTCAAAAGAGGTGAAGCCAACCCTCAAGCGAGGAGATTGAAGATTCCAAAAGGAATAGGTTAAATAGTTTGTTTAAAGCCACTGTGAAAGAAGTGCAATGTATATTGTGTGGGTAATATACTGAAATTGCCCACGAAAATAAACAATAAGGAAGATCTGGCATAATTTGTCAAGTTTAAAACCACCTCCAAAAGGGTGAAGCTCTTCATTTATAAATTTGTGGGAGGAGAAAAGGAAAAGGTATCACATATTAAAAAAAAAAAAGTTTTATATGAGGAAAATCTTGGATCTTGTGACAACAACAAAATTTAGTCAAAGCCACCAACATGAAGTTGTGCAAGGAAGTTATATCTAAGCTAGAGGAAAAAGCCATAGTATTTTGTTGAAAGAATTAAAGCCCTCTATAGAAGGGAAGAAAGGAAGCATAGACACCTGGAGGAGTAATAGCTAGGTAAAACATAGTCACAAAGGAGATCACCACACCATGGTAGAAGAGAAGCTTCTGAAGAACAAAAGAAATAAAGCTCGCACAAGTGCAAAGAACAAATAAAGTCAAGATATGAAGATCATATATTTTTGTTTTTGTGTTAAAGCCATTAGTTGTTGAAATTAAGGGGGAGATTGTTAGAATTTTTATTTAATTCCTCCCACTTGCATTGTTTTATGCTTTAGTTTTTCTAATTTTAATATTATCTTTTTAAGATTTAAAACTAATAATGCAAGATTTGCATGATGAAATTAGATGCATCCAAGACTTCTATATATTGAAGCAGTTGTAATCGATTCATCATCAATTAGTTTGATCCTCGATCATTTGATCAAGAATCTCTTGTAATTTGTTGAATCAATAAAATATTTTCTTTGTTTTACAATGTTGTATTTCTTTCATTTGGTATGAGAGCGGGTTTAAGAAAGTTACATAGATTAGATAGATACTGGTAGATCTTCATTTGGTTCATGAACATCCAACCACCATCTATTGTGATAACAATAGCACTATTGCCATGGCAAATAATCTTGTGTTTCATCCCAGAACAAAACACAAAGATATCCAACATCATTACATTCGTGACTTGGTTCAAGATGGGAAAGTGGAGTTACAATTTTTTCCTTCATCTGAACAAGTTGTAGATATTTAACAAATGGTCTTCCAACTACAAGTTCTATTGCCTTTAGAAAGCAATGGGGACTCACCTCCATTGATCATTCGGGGGGAGATTGAAGATATGAATAATGCATAGGAGATAACGATTGTCTAGTTTTTTTTTGTTTTTTTTAATTTCTAAATAAATAATAATTTTCATACTACTAAGATAAGCTTTGTATAAGCTTTATTTTTTGTTTTGTTTTTAATTTTTATCTTTTTTAAGGAAATTGGTTTGGAAATCAACAATTTTAAATTGCTGGATAATCTTACCTTTGTTTTTAGTTTTATGTTTTATATTTTTTCCTATTTTTAGGAAACCAATTGTCTTTAAAGACAATCCTTGTAATTAATTCAAGTTATTCAAGTTTCTCATATGATTTTTCATTTTCTCTCTCAACTGTGCAATCTTTTTTCTCTGTGTTGTAATTTTTTCGATTATAATCTTTCAATAATAATCTTTTCTATCATGAATGTAATGATGTTGGATTTCTATGTGTTTCATTATGGCACGAAACACAAGATTCTTTGTCATGACAATAGTTCTATTGTTATCACAATATATGGTTGTTGTCCATGTTCCACATATTTTCAAATTTGAATGAACAATGCAATGGCTTATTTTCCCCAAGAATTTCTTATTGTATGGAAAAGTGATCCAACCCTGACATTAGAACAATTGAAGACTTGAAATCATAGGAGAAGAGAGTGAGATCTTCTTTAAAGAAGAAATTTTCTCATTTCTATGTATAGAATTGAATCCTAATCTCCTATTGTTCCAATTATATGTGAACTATTTTATAATATAATTTCTATGAGGTTATCATTCAATACCTAGTTCCTAAATTCCACCTAACAATTGAAATACCTTCTGTATTTCACCCCTTTTTTCTGATAAATGTAAAATAGTATTAAAGTCACCCCCTACTATAAAGTTATCAAACGGAGTACTTCTAAATAAGTAACTTAGTTCCTCCCTTACGTCCACTTTTTCCTTTGTCATAATTGGGCCATAAACATTGATGATTACAAACTTTAGAGAGTCATTAGTACTACTCACCAAACCCCCATGCCAACTTTGTTTTCCTCCCACCATTTGAAAAAATACTTATCTCAACTATACAAAATACTATATATTATACAAAATACTTATCTCATCTATATATTACACCAAACCTTCTTTCTCAATACTCAACTTACTGTCTTAATTTTATTTTTATTTTTAAATGAATTGATAGATTTACATGGGTCATTATTTTACTGTGAGAGCACACATGTTTATGAGTTTTGTATATAAATATTGAATTTAAGTAAATTTAGTTAATATTTTAAATTAATAAATTCCAAAAAAATCATGCAAAAAAGAACTTGTATGAGATCTATTATACAATTATTATAAGATTATTATTTTTTCAAATGAAATGATTGATTAATGTTAGGTAGTATTTTATTGTGAACATGTTGGCATAGCTAATGCAGTGATGGTATAGATTTGGTCTTATGATGATAAGTTATTGTGTTGTCATTGATGTCAAGTATTGACCTAATGTTTTTAGTGTGTTGCCAATTATGTGAGAAGGATGAACCGTGGTTCCATTGGTCGTGATTCTTAAGAGAGACTTGGGAATGTCTTTAAATATTAATTGTATAATCATAAATGTTGAATGTATTATTTGTGCAAGTTATGATTGATTGAAGTATGACAGGGCGACTGCTAAAATAGTCTTTGACAAGCAGTGAGTGATTTGATCTGTTTCTCAAATCTATGATGAGTTAGCTAATGTGATCCTAGGATGATATTGTTGACTATGTATTGATGCTATGTTTATGACCACAACTAATTTGGATGACTGGCATACATGTTTTGTGGGTAAATAAGTTGTTTCATTAAAATATGTCAGTGTTCTTGAGCTATCGATGGTAAATCTTTGATTGATGATTGTGTTGCGATAATTCATGTGTGTTCCACCTGTCATGCTGACGTGTCTAAATTCATGTGGTGATGAGTTGGTGTTACATTGATTGAGGTAGACATTTTATCAAAATGAAGGTTGAGTTGGTCAAAATGTATTTGACTGTTCTTGGTAAAATAAATTGTAAGGGTCTATCCTCTGGCCGACCTATTTGGTAAAGATGGTTGTTATATTGGGATGTGTGTTTTGGTGTGATTTCTCTGGGTGTGAAGATTGGAAAATATTTTCTAATGAGTTGGATGAGCTTTAGGTCGATGGAAGTTTTAGGGCTTGAGCAATGATATTTATATCATGTGAAATCGAATATTTATGTGTGTAGATCGTAATTGTTGCAGTGTGGTCAAGCCAAGGTATTCCAAAGCTTTCTAATGAAAGATTGAAAGGGTTACAAAGGATATGATCAATCAAAGGAGTTGTTATTTTTCAAATCAACCTTCTTGTTGTTTTCTAACCATTGCAGCAAGCTAAATACCTTAACTAGGTAGATCCTAACAAATCTTTTATGTAAATCCTTTAATAGGGTGACACTTTAGCTAGTGTTTGAAGTCCTCTAACAAGGCTACTCTTTACAGGGTCAAGCTCCTAATAGGGCCAGAGGTAAATCTCGTAATTGGGTGGCACATAACAGTGTCTTTGTAAACTCCTAATAGGGTTAAATTCCTCATAGGGCGTACTTCATAAGAGCGCCAAATTTGTGAGTCTCATCTCATACATGGTTTTCACCCATTTGGGGTTCCATGGGAAAAATATTTGTGTTATATGTGGCATGTATTCTTGTGGTTGTGTTTATTTGGTTAATTTTCAATTTTTATCAATCAACATACTTGTGAATATTGTTATCATGTTAAAGAAGTAAAAATTTATTAGATATCTTTGATTATTGATTCACTCCCCTCTCAGTAATCTTGGACCCTTAGGATTAACAATTTGTATCAGAGCTTTTGGTCTTCTTTGTGGTGAAGCTTAAAAGCTTGAGGTCAAGATTTGAGAATGATGAGAAAGAAACCTATCCTAAGTTCACAAGGGATAACTTGTCGGTGTGGAGTGGTAGAATGAAGCTTTATCTAAAAGGTATGGGTAACCATTATTGGAATCATGTTGTTAATAAGTATGTTACCCCAACCAAGGTTCTTAATGAAGATCAGCTAAGGGAATAACAAGAGAATACTATAGTTATGGAAGCCATTGCTAATACATTATCTAATGCAGAGTTTTTTGATATCCAAGATCTTGAAACTGCCTATGATGTATGGGAGAAATTGAAGATAGTGTATGGTGGTGACAAAAAATTTTAGAAGATAAGGTTGAGAGCTTGAA
Source organism: Chamaecyparis obtusa (assembly GCA_027943335.1). Taxonomy (NCBI): domain Eukaryota; kingdom Viridiplantae; phylum Streptophyta; class Pinopsida; order Cupressales; family Cupressaceae; genus Chamaecyparis; species Chamaecyparis obtusa. The sequence goes on along the minus strand of BSBK01001115.1, from coordinate 1,115,922 downwards.
AGGAAATTTTGATGACATTAGGATGGTTGAAGGTGAAAACATTGAGAAGTACGGTCAGAGAATCAAGTAAGTTGTTGTTGCTATCAAAAGTGTTGGTGGAACTATTAAAGAAGATGATGTGGTAAGTATTAGGAACCTTGTTACCTCTTTATGCCATTAGGGTTTCTAATATTCAAGAGGTAAGATATTTAGGAACTACACCTATCACTCTTGATGCATTGATTGGAAAGATGACTACTTTTGAGCTTAGCAATTATGATGATAGTATTCTAAGGGTTGAAGATGCATTCAGGGAATCTATGTCTCTTACACCTACAAGGAAATGAAAGGAAGTTAGTCATGAATCTTCTTCTATGTCATGTTACTCTAATGATTATGATTCAATTATGTCTAAAGAAAATAAACGGGAAGAACTAGAAGCATTTATTGCTAGGAGGTTACCTAGAGGAAATGATAAGTATAAGGGTAATCTGCCTCTCAAATGCTTTACATGCTACAAGATTGGACACACTGCTGCCAAGTGTCCTGATGATGATAAAAAGGAAAAACATAAGAGATTCAAGGACGAGTAAGAAGAATTATTTTTTTGATTCCAATGAAGGTGTTACTGATGAGGAATTTGAGGATAATGAAGATGTATTTACCTTTGTTGTTGTTAAAGAAAATACTCATGTAGATGGTGAAAAAGCCTTGATTTATAGTATGGATCATGGTGAAGATTGGGTGCTAGATAGTGGATGTACACACCATATGACCGATGACAGAAGTAAGTTCACTAAGTTGGAGGAATTTGATGGTGGAGTGGTAAGGTTTGGTAATAATTCTCCTTGCTTGGTAAAAGGAATAGGATCTATTGCATTAAATAGCAAAACAAATTGTGATGATGTTTACTGGGTAGAAGGCCTAGGGTACAATTTATTAAGTGTAGCACAATTTAATAACAAGGCTTATCTTCTAGAATTCAAAGGAGGTGTATGTAGGATACTTGGGAGATTTGGTGATCTGATTGCTACTGGTATGTAGACTAAAGATAACTTATTTTGGCTGAGTACTACAGTTAAAAGTTGTCTAATTGAAAAAGTCGATAATAGTTGGCTATGGCATAGGACATTTTTTCATGTTAACTTTGATAGTTTGGTCAAAGTGAGTAAGATGAATATTGTTAGGGGTTTTCCACAAATAGTGAAACTAGAAAATGTCATGTGTAAGGAGTGTCAGTTGGGAAAGTTAACTAGTTCTATTTTTTTGAGTAAATCATTTTCATCTAAAGGTATTTTGGATTTAGTTCATACTAATTTGTGTGGTCCTATGAGAACAAGAAGTTATTTTGGAGATAAGTAATTTATACTTTTTGTTGATGATTATTCTAGGATGGTGTGGGTTTCTTTTCTAAAACATAAATCAGATGCATTCTATGTATTTAAGATATTCAAAACACAAGTTGAGAAGGAAACATGTAAGAACCTAAAGTGCTTGAGATCTAACAGAGGTGGTGAGTTCACATATGTGGAATTCACTGAGTTTTATGAAGAACATGGAATTAAGAGGAAAATATCAGCACCTAGAACTCCTCAGTAAAATGGGATTGCAGAGAGAAGAAACATATCAATTATTGATATTGCAAGAACTATAATGATCCAGAAAGATGTATCTCAGATGTTTTGGAGAGAAGTTGTCAACACCGTTATTTATACATTGAACCAAGTACAAGTAAAGAAGGGTACTGATAAGACTCCTTATGAGTTATGGCATGGACATTCACCTAGTGCGATCTATTTCAAAGTCTTTGAGAGGAGATGCTACATAAAGTGAGATGAATATAAAGGGTAAATTGATCCTAAGAGTGATGAAGGAATATTCCTAGGATATTCTACACAAAGAAAAGCTTACAAGTTTCTAAAAAAGAGAACCAACAAGATGATAGAAAGTGCAAATGTGAAGATTGATGAATTCTCAGAGTAGAATGATTGTTCCAGCAAGAATAAGTCAAGAGATGATCAGGGGATTGTATATGTTCAACCAGTGGAGAATGAAGCTAAAAATCAAAACAATGAAGATGAACCAGTTCAATCGATAGAAGAGGCTCCTAGACCTAAACCAGTGATGCCAAGGTATGCAAAGCTAAATCATTCAGCTGGTCAGATTATTGTTGATAAGGATGCTGGTGTTTAGACTAGAAGAAAGATTAGAGAAAGTACATGTCTAATTTTTTAACATGAACTTAAAAATGTAAAAGAAGCATAGAAGAATACAGAATGGGTTAAGGCCATGGAAGAAGAATTAGATCAAATAAAGAAGAACAATACTTGGGTACTAGTTCCCAGACCTGTTGATTAGAATATGATAGGAAGTAAGTGGGTTTTCAAGAATAAACTCAATGAATTCGTTGAAGTAGTCAGAAATAATGCAAGACTTGTGGTTAAAGGTTATGCACGAGAAGAAGGATTGGATTATGGAGATACTTTTGCACCAGTAGCTAGACTTGAAGGAGTAAGGATTTTTCTAGCATATGCTACTTATAAAGGTTTTAACATTTATCAAATGGACATCAGATATACTTTATTGAATAGAATACTGGAAGAGGAAGTTTACATAGAACAACCTGATAGTTTTGCACTATCAAATGGTAAGGACTTGGTGTGCAAGTTGCAGAAGGCACTTTATGGATTGAAGTAGGCACCAAGGGCATGGTATGAGAGACTTCACTCATATATGATCAAGATCAGTTTCATCAAAACAAGTGAATATAGAAATGTTTACTTAAAGATTGAGAAGGATAATCGATTGTTGATTGCTCAAGTCTTTTTGGATGATGTCATTTTTGGTGGAAATGACGAGATGAGCATTGCATTTACAGATGAAATGAGGACAAAATTTGAGAATTCTATGTTTGGAGAAATCAAATTTTTTGTTGGATTGCAGATATCTCAAATCAGTGATGAAATCTACATCACTCAAACAAAGTATGTAAGGGAAGTGTTGAAGAATTTTGGGTTAGAAGATTCTAAACCGGTTGGATCTCCAATGGTGACTGGTTGTAATTTATCCAAGGAACATGATTCTAAAGAAGTGGATGCAAATTTATATAGATCCATGATCGGTAAGTTGTAGTATGTTGTTCATAACGAGCTTGATATATCACATGTAGTTGGGATAGTTACTATATTTCAAGCTAATCCAAACGAATCTCATGTAGTGGTCATGAAGAGAATCTTTAGATACTTAAAAGGGACTAAAGACTATTGTCTTTGGTATGATCACAAAGGAGATTTTATTTTGAGTGTGTTTACTAATGCATAATGGGAAGGTAATGTGGATGATAGGAAGAGCACAAGTGGAGGATCTTTCTTTCTTCAAAAGAGACTTGTGTCATGCACAAGAAAAAAGAAGAATTTTATTTCTCAATCTACTGCATAGGCAGAATATGTTGTTGTTGCTATCAATTGCACTCAAGTTGCTTGGATGAAGCAATTGTTGGAAGGTATTCAGGAAAAGGTAACTAAACCGATGGTTATCTATTGTGATAATACTAGTGCTAAAAACATATCCAAGAACCCTATGTTGAACTCTAAGACCAAGCATATAGCAATTAAGTACCATTTTCTTAGAAAGTTCAAGATAAAGAGGTACAGTTGGAGTATATGCCAACTAAGGAGCAGGTATACAATATTTTTACAAAGCCACTATCTAAGGATACATTTGAGTATCTAAGAGGTAAGTTGGGGGTCATTCCCCTATTTGAGAAAAATTAAAGTGATGTTGCATAACTCCAATATTTTTGTATAGAAACTATTTTTTAGATTGATGTAATAAGGGTTTACTCCTTGGGGGGGCAATCGATGGTCATGCTATTGCATGCAAGGTTCCACATCAAAGTGGGAGAAGTGGTCTCTGATATGGCATCTTTGGCATTGTCTTCAAAGGGGGAGAGATGTATTGAGAAATAGAGAAGATAGAAAATAGATGAGAAAGGGGAAGAGATTCAGAAGAAGAAAATAACAGATGGATCTATACCAAAGAGAAAGCATAGTAGGATTGAATATTCAGAGACAAAAGTGGAAACATTTTTATTTATAAAGTTGTTTGAGTTTATCAATGACATATTTTGATCATTGCGTTGCCATCAATTTAAAGGGGGAGAATCTTGGCATAACTTATGAAGTGATGGTAAGTGATGTGATGGTATGGATTTAGTATTATGATGATCAGTTATTGTGTTATCATTGATGTTAAGTATTGACCTAGTGTTCTTAGTGTGTTGCCAATTATGTTAGAAGGATAAACAGTGGTTCCAGTGGTCACGATTCTTAAGAGAGAATTGGGACAATATTTAGATATTAACTGTACAATCACAATTATTGAACATATTATTTATGAAAGTTATGATTGATTGAAGTATGACAAGGCAACTGCTAAAACAGACTGTGACAAGCAGTGAGTGATTTGATCAGTTTGTCAAATCTATGATGAGCTAGTTGATGCGATCATAGGATGATATTTTTGACTATGTATTGATGCTATGTTTATGACCCCAATTGATTTGGATGACTGGTATACATGTTTTGTAGGTGCAGAAGTTGTTTTAGTAAAAGATGACAATGTTCTTGAGCTACCGATGGTAAATATTTGATCGGTGATCGTGTTACGATGATTCATATGTGTTCCAATTGTCATGTTGACGTGTCTAAATTCATGTGGTGATGAGTTGGTGTTACATTGATTGAGATAGACATTTTATCAAGATGAAGGTTGAGTTGGTCAAAATGTGTTTGACTATTCTTGGTAAAATAAATTGTAAGGGTTTATCCTTTGACTGACCTATTTGGTAAAGATGGTTGTTATATTGGGATGTGTTTTTTGGCGCAATTTCTTTGGGCACAAAGATTGGAAAAGTGTTTTCTATAAGTTGGATGAGCTTTTGGTCGGTGGAAGTTTTAGGGCTTAAGCAGTGATATTTATATCATAAATTCGAAGATTTGTGTGTAGATTGTGATTGTAACGGTGTGGTCAAGCCAAGGTATTCCATAGTTTTCTGATGAAAGATTGAAAGGGTTTCAGAGGATTTGATCAAGCAAATGAGTTTCTATTTTCTAGATCAACCTTATTGTTATTTCCTAACGGTTGCAACAAGCTAAATCCCTTAACCAGGTAGATCCTAACAAATCTTTTATGTAAATCATTTAATAGGGTGACACATTAGCTAGTGTTTGAAGTTCTCTAACAAGGCTACTCTTAACAAGGTAAATCTCCTAACAAGGCCAGAGGTAAATCCCACAACTGGGTGGCACATAACAGTGTTGTAAACATATTTTTGCTTTGAAGAGAATGTAGTTTACAAGATAAAATAGAGTAATAGAGTATTGACTTTTTTAATTATTTGCTATTATTTACATATACAAAAAATGCACTTGTGTTATAATACAACCACATTATAGCATGAGAACATTATAAACCAAGTATGCTAAATGATACCTTAGATATCATTATAAAGCAAGTATGTTAAATGTTGATTGAGATATTTCCAACCCTCGTTGTTGGATTTACCTTATGCATCCAATTCAAGTGTTAACATTAATTTTGAATAGGCAAAAACATGTTTTATGCTAAATGTAGAAGAACACCTAAATGTCAATTGTGTTCTCCATTAAGTTTGCATATTTTTTTATGTTGAAATTTCAAATCTTTCTTATCATTTTAATCATATATTTTTTTCTACATTTCAATATGTTTACGTTTTTTTCGCAATGTCTATTTTATGTCTAAAAATGATATATAGTACTTTTGGTTATTTTCATTCATCATTCAAATATATAAATATTTTGAGGGGAGCATCGTAGACACTATGTTGGCAAGTGATGTTTGGGAGCACTATGGATCACTTAAGGGTTGTCATTTATGGAAACACTTATGTTGGAGTGATCGCATGAAGTTAGATTAAGTACTGGAGACTCAATCGTGAAAATGACTAAGTAATAGAATCAGGGTAACAGTATTCTGTAGTACAGTTTTGGTCAGCAAAGATGACATGTGATGTATTATGGCTTGTGAAGTTAAAGGAAGACATTTTGGGATATGTATGTGTAAGAATTTGCTTAAGGCAAAGAATAAACGCAAAGATCTAGAAGCTCAAGAGATAGCACAAGAGAGACAAAATATGATATGATCAAATGATCAAATAATGAATATTAGATAGATTGATAGATCTCTACAATGTAGATGTGCCTGAATGTTAGATTAGGTGAAAAACTAATCTCCCAAGAACACCTGCATGCATAACCCTATCACATGGAAGAAGCAAAGAACAGAAAGCAAGAAAATCATGGAGGCCAAAAAGTCAGAGACATCATATGCACATTCAAAAGAATAATCTATTATGAACAATGCATTGAGTTGCTGAAAAATACAAAGAGGGAATCCTTATAAAAGGATACCGAAACCCTAAAGGTGAAAACCCTAAAGAATAATAAGATGCCTAAGTCTAACTTAAGTGAAGAGAATAATAGACTAATAATTAAATAAATTAATTATTAGCTATAATATGACTACTCTAACACCCCCCCTTAAGTGTAACTTAGGGAGAAGCTAAACAAACTAAGGACTAAAAGATGCATGAAAACAAAAATGCATGAAAGAGCAATGGGTCCCGGCAACAAGGCCCGATCAGGTACCCAAGTACAAGAAATAAACTAGATGAAGGAAACAAAGCCTCCAATCTAGGGAATGTCCCAAAGAAAGGAACAAGAAAGAGCATGAAGCATCTCTGAAGCATGAAGCTGCAAACACTGTCAGAAGAAACTGTTGGAACCCCCACTGAAATAGTGCATGACCAGGTAGAGAAGACAAAGTCTGAAGAGCTGATCAATCGAAGAGGTGGCCTCCAAAAGCAGGAATGAATGAGTGTCTATATAGTAGATGATCCATCTCACCGAAATGCATAGGTGCCTAGCCACTGCATCCGCCTAGTATATAGGAACAAGAACTGAATACGTAGATCACTCAACTGAACCAAGGAAGCAATAGAACCAACAGGTGAAACCCCCCCATAATGCTGAACAGGGAGAGGGGTGACAGGAACACTGAAATGCAATGCCAAAAACATTTGCAAGAAGAAGAATCAAGAACACCAACAGTGCAACAGAAGTACAAGCACAAGATAAAGGGCGGTGTCACAGACACACATCATGGGCTAATGTCATGGAAGGTACACTCACTTGACAAAGGTGGATGAGCACAAAAGGCAAAACATCATAACCCCCCATGGCACTTTATAACTGAGTGCGAGTACAAACAAACACATGGAGAACAAGATCCCAGATATGCAAAAGCAGACACTTTATCTCAGTGTGTTTACATAAAAGAAATGATACAAAAGAGAAGCATACAATGCTCAGAAGTCAGAAAGAAGAGTGAGCCAGAAGAATAGAAGAAGAGATCCCAGGACCTGTAGAACCCAAATAATCCGCTAGAGTGCGAAAGTGCAAAACTCAGAGGAGAGAGAACTTGGAGCAGAATCTGGATAAAAGACCCTTGCAACTGAATAACTCACAAAACCAGCTTTCCAACGATATCTGGTGAGCCCAAAAAAGAGTCCGGATGAGCGAGATATGGCTCCCGGAAGGCAAAAAATAAATATCACCTTTGACAGCAAAAAACACTATCAAAACAGCAGAGCCAAAAAACTTAACCTCTATAATCGGAAAGAGCTTTCCGATGATATAAAAAAGTCCAAAAAAGACCTCTGTATGCTCAAGATATTGCAAAAAAGGCCCAACTACCCTTAAAAAGCTCCAAAAAAGATTTTTAAGCTCCTGGGGCTAGAAAAAAATAGAGCCCCTGGGCGCATGGTGCGCGCAGGGGGCTAAACCCGAAGCAAGGCTCTCGGTCATCCATGTGACCGCCGCAAAGGACCACGGGGCTTAAAACCCCGCCAGGCGGCTGGGGGGCAGAGCTGGGCGCTGGCGGAGCGGAGCGCTGGGCACGGGCCGACGGAGCGGAGAGCTGGGCGCGGAGCGGAGTGCTGGGAGTGGAGCATTGGGCGTGGAGCGGAGCGCACAAGAGCTGCGGTCTACAACGGTGGCCGGTGGGAGGCCGCCGGGTGGCGTCGGGGTGGCGCGGCGGGGGCCCAAACAATTAACATAGGCCGCATTTTTTTAAACACAAAAATCATTAAAAAACAATGATTTTTTATAATTTTTTTCTCGGTTTTCGTGTCCGTACGGCACTGAAAACTATTTTTTTTTTGCCTCAGAGCCACGTTGTCCAAAATGGACAAGCTTTATATGGATTCTAGGGTTTTTGGGACTTCTGGACGTAATGGTGGCGTCCGTTTTTGCTCAAAATACCCCCCAAATTATTTTTTTCTTTCTTGCAGGCAAAAAAGAAACAAAAAATAACGTCCTGCAGAGAATACCAGAACTGAAAATTTACTTCAAAAATACCAGAACAGGCAGCAGCAGGGAAGCTCTGATACCATGTTAGATTAGGTGAAAAACTAATCTCCCAAGAACACCTGCATGCATAACCCTGTCACATGGAAGAAGCAAAGAACAGAAAGTAAGAAAATCATGGAGGCCAAAAAGCCAGAGACATCATATGCACATTCAAAAGAACAATCTATTATGAACAATGCATTAAGTTGTTGAAAAATACAAAGAGGGAATCCTTATAAAAGGATACCGAAACCCTAAAGGTGAAAACCCTAAAGAATAATAAGATGCCTAAGTCTAACTTAAGTGAAGAGAATAATAGACTAATAATTAAATAAATTAATTATTAGCTATAATATGACTACTCTAACACTGAATATATAGGCAATGAATGATAACTAGAAGGTATGAAAGAGATAAGCTATCAACTAGACATGGTGGAATCACATGTCCACCAAAGGTGGATCATCCTCCATTGTACATCAAAGTATGTGAAACATGTGCAACAATGAGAGGATGATAATGTGATAAGAGCACTACAGGTGGATCTCACACACAAAGAGGTATGTGATGACAACTATCACACCTAAAGTGAAAATTCTCCCAACCATATGCTAAAATGAAATTCAAACTCCTAAGTGTCACAATGACAACTAATATGCAAATGTATTATCCTAAGTAAACTTAAGTAAAGTGTAATTAGTAAATACTTAATTACATCAACACCCCCCCTTAAGTGCAACTCAGGGAAATTCACTTAAGCTCACAATGCAAGATGGGTCCTGGCTACTAGGCCATGTTAGGTACCCATGTACATAATGCAATCTCTCATAAAGTGGAGAAAAAGGGAAAACCTCATGGGAAAAACCCTCCCCCAAAAAGAGAGATGAATACAATAATAGAATATGAGAGAGAAGACCTCATGTGAGGAAAATATCCCCCCCCATAAGAGAGAAGAAGTGGAAGAGAGACCAAGTAGCCCCCCCTCAATGTAGAATGAACACCAATGGTAGATGCTCTAGGTTCGATGTAGAAACTGCTCCATGAGTGTAGAACAACATTCCTCCCCTTAGGAAGAAACAAGACCAAAGGTGTTGATATGAAGCCTCCTCTCCAATCTATAGGAAGAAACCTCAAGGTGTATGGAATCTCTGAAACCCGCTCAAGTGTCCCCATGTCAAAGCTGAACGCTGCCTCCTCCAAATCATGTGTACTAAGCCACTCTGCTAAAAAAGACAAATCAAGATCAATTGAGGATGAATGTAGAACATGTACCAAAGACCCAAGTATCTCCTCTGAAAATAAAGTGACCTCCTCCAACTGTTGTATCAAAGTATCCACAATCATGTCACCCTCGAAAGAATGATCAAGTAGAGAATGAAAATGAGGGTTAGCATGCTCCCTCGCAACAACTAAAGAAGGATCATCCTCAACAAAGAGAAGATGAATGCCATCAATGAAGTCTCCCAATGTGAAATGTAGGACTCCACAAACAAACTTGCAATGTCTGTCAAGTAGTCATCCCATGGAACCAAGTATGGAAGACAATAAATATCCCGTTGCACTAAAGCACCTGAACCCATGGTTGTGTGAATGCAAGCATCATCAGGGGAAAGAGTAGAAGTAGTCTCAATAGGAGGAGATAAAATGGAAGGCTCAAGGACTTGATCATGAGTGAGAATACCCAAGTTCAAGTAGCCAAAACTCTTCTCAAAATCTGAATCATCACTGTTATCATCATATGTTGAAGAATCATTGTCATCAAGAGGAATAAAATCTGCAAATGAGTACAATCGAGAAGAGTGATCCACTATCCCAGTAGCAATAACTGCTCCACTCTCCAAGTCCTTGATGAAAACTCAATTAGGTGTAAATTCCATAGTCTTCTTTGTAGCACCATTTGTGAATTGATAGATAGAAAGGAGGTTATTGGTCAAGTGTGGAACACACAACACATCATTGAAGTGTCCCTCCCTAACATCAATACTTCCTTTCCCAATCACATTCATGTAAGTGTGATTGCTCATCAAAATAGGTGGACCTTTGCAAGGCTCAAATGATGAAAAAATGGACTGTGAAGAAGCCATATGATGAGAAGCCCCTGAATCTAGAAGCCATCTACCTGAATCAGGACTTAAAGAAGCATACAAAGCTTGTCCTTTTCGAGTGACAAATACATGACCCTTTCCTTTATCTTTTTCTGAATTTGGTGAAGAAGAGGTTGAGGTAGACATCTTGGAAGGTAAATTGATGTTGTGCTTGACAAGAAGATTCTTCAATTCATCAATGTCCTTATAACAAAAGTGTTCTTCATGTCCATCATTTTTGCAATATGCACAAAACCACTTCTCCTTCTTTGAAAATTCACCCTTTTGAGGTGATGTAGAAGTGTCATGTTGTGTGGAAGTTGATGTTGTACCTTCTTGTTGAGACTTAGACTTCCAATTCTTCTTCTTCTTCCTCTTTTGACTTTGATTGCCTTGACTCTCATGATTAGCCACCAATGCCTTGGAATTTGAAGACTTGAGAATCCTCATACTCATCAATTTTTCTTGTTCTAAGACCAACATTTCTAAAAATGACTCAAATGAAGGCTTAATGAAGGTACTTCCCATGGTCAACTTGTGAGTATTGTAACTTGAAACAAACGTTGCATATTCAGGAGGAAGATGTTTCATCAAGTGACTAACCAACTTCGCGTCCTTCATGGGATTACCACAATCATCAAGTTGTGCTCTATAGTCATTGACTTTGTTGAGATAATCTTGGATTGTGTCAAAGTTTCTGGGCTCTAATTTGAGGAGATCAATCTCAATTGTGAATCTCATTTCTTCATCCACTTTACCAAATAATTTTGCAAGTTTATCCCAAGCATCTCTAGCATCATTTATGGTTTTGATGTGATACATGACAACTTCAGAAATATTCTCTTTCAAGACTCTTAAAGCTTTAAAAATTTTGCATGACCAATTACCTACTACAGCAGTATCATCATCAGCGAGTTTTTTAATTGTACCATCCACATAAGGATTTAAACCTCTAACCATTAACTTGCTCCATACATTATCTTTTCATGTAGCATAGTTATGTGGAGTTAATTTTGCAATATAACCCATGATGCAAATTGAAAAAGAGCACAAGAGAGAGAGAGAGACCAACACACAAGACACCCCCCCAATTCACTCAATCAAAGAACTCCCCCTGCCCCCCGCCCCCCCCCCCAAAAAAAAAAGAAAAAAAAAAGGATGATTTTGGCACTTTATAGCTAGTGCATGTACAATTGCCACTTGTCAAAATGGATCAAAGTGGACTTCTGATTTTGATGATTACAACAGAAAATACGAAGCTATAGCAAACTCAAGAATATAAGACACAAAATCCCACAAAGATCTAATGAATTACAAATGCCAAAATAGGCCAAAATAGATAATATTTTGAAAGTATTATGTCCACTTAAAATTTCTCCAAACTGATACCAGATTTAGAAAGTAGACGAAAAATTATGCACTTTAAAAAAAGAATGAACTTGAAAATATATCCGTATGAGCCTGAACGAAGCATCTAAAGTTGCAAAAATAGGGATCAGATAGGTACAGTTACCAAAAACTATAATTTTTGCAAAATATGTGATCCAAAACCATAAAAGAACACTGGACCACTGAAAATTTCAAGAAATGTTAGCCAAAATAAAAAAATTGCACCCAATTTGGAGTCCGGATGACCAAGTTATGGCCTCCCAAAGTCGGATTGCCAAATCAAAACTGCATATGGTGAGGGCTGCAAATTTTTTGAAATTTGTTGACGTCATCAATTCAAGATCTTAAATTTAACAGTCAAATGGTCATCATGACAATGTAAAACCACCCAAATTTGACAGTCATACGACCGTCAATTTTACCTTCACGAAACGCTGATGCAACAAATGTCTTAAAATTGACGTCTTGGAGACCATCACAGAAATGCAAAAAATGTCCACTTTGATGGCTGGATGGCCGTCAAATTAAACATACTAAACCTATCGAAAAATGTAATTTTTTTTTGAATACCAATTTTATCCTCTTGCGCCACGTGTCGTGTTTGTATTGGTTGGACTTGCTGGCATGTCCACCCTTGTGGGCTGTTGGCGTGTCCACCCGCATGTCTGTCTGCGTGGCGTATGTGGATGTTGCATGGGCTACAGGCATCAGAGGTGGTGGGGGTTTGGCCCACGTGGGTGCTGCGTGGGGTCCGCGTGTCTCCCCGCGTGGAGGGCTGAGTGGCAGAGGCACAAAGGTGGCGGAGCTGTGAGCCACGGAGGAGGGGTTGCAGATGTGGGACTTAGTCCCACATTCGCAACGCAAATGTTTTCTTTTGGCTTTTTAAGCCTAAGCGCGCAACATCAAATTAAAACAACATGCATGAGATGTGAGCCTGGCTTGTCGCTTGAGCTCTGCTTGGCAATTTGAGCTCGGCACTGCTCGGTTCATAACGAAATCCGACTTGTGACAGGAGGCCTGGCTTGGGTTGCTTGTTGCTGGGTCTGAATTGACTTGTCTTCTCTGTTACAACACAGCCCTGATAGGCCAAATTTTTTGCCACAAAATATACCTCTGAAAACAGAAAAATATACATAGATCTGAAAAAATAAATGCAAATCCGATAAATAAATACAGATCCGAAAATTGATTACAATAAATGCAGAATATCTCAAATCTGAAAATGGAAATAAGTTACCAAATTTGGAGATCGAGCCTTGGAGGTCTGATTTGCAAAAAAAATTTGCCCCAAATTTGACTTTTGCCCAAGGTAGGCAAATTTATAGTCAAAATTTATGGAAACAACCACTCGAATGCAATGGTGAGGTCCGATCTTGCTCAAAACGCTCCTACAAAATGCTAATCCCAAATTTAGTTCATGACCATCGAAAAGTTGAAGCAATTAATAGCTTTCCAACGGATATGCAATGAAGACTCCTATGGCTCTAATATCATGTCAGAATTTGCCTAAGGAAAAGAATAACCGCCAAGATTTAGGAGCTCAACAGATAGAACAAGAGAGAGAAAATATGATATGATCAAATGATCAAATAATGAATATTAGATAGATTGATAGATCTCTACAATGGAGATGTGCCTAAATATATAGGCAATGAATGATAACTAGAAGGTATGCAAGAGATAAGCTATCAACTAGACATGGTGGAATCACATGTCCACCAAAGGTGGATCATCCTCCATTGTACATCAAAGTATGTGAAACATGTGCAACAATGAGAGGATGATAATGTGATAAGAGTGCCAAAGGTGGATCTCACACACAAAAAGGTATGTGATGACAACTATCACACCTAAAGTGGAAATTCTCCTAACCATGTGCCAAAATGAAATGCAAACTCATACATGTCACAATAACAACTAATATGCAAATGCATTATCCTAAGTAAACTTAAGTAAAGTGTAATTAATAAATACTTAATTACACCAACAATATGACCTTCAGTTAAAGTCGCACGTGTTTTGGAGTTGATATCAGGAAGATACGGTGATATGAAGGTATGCAAGGACAGAGAATCAGTGAAATAGGGTATATGAACAGTCGTGATGATTGAGGGGAGATCAGATGGAATGGTAACATGCTAAGTTAGATGAGAGTAGTATATTGCCGAAACTTTGGTAATATGTAGTACCCCACCCCTAGTCTGATTTTATAAATGCTATAATTATTCTAAGATGATAGATTATACGTTAGGAAGTTATTGATACTTATGATTTTACTGACCCCATACTTGTATGTGTATGGTTGATGTGTTTGTTTTATATTTCTGTTTGACATGCTTGATGTGGTTGAGAGACGGAGTCGCAGTTACTTTCTTGCGAGATCTACATGATTGGTCGATCCTCGCCAATGTTTGTTATATATTTATATATGTATGTACATGCGAGTTTTGTATGCAGGTTTGCAAGTACCGGGCATCGACTTCCTTGAATTGTCAGGATGAGTGTGCCCTATCGCAATGTCTCAAATAGTAAGAGAGGGGAGATAATACGGATCCAAAACCCTAACCTAAGCCATTTGTCCTAAGATTGGACAAGTATCAGTTTGACTACCCTACCCGAATTTGTCTAGTTGGCAAAAATTCGTGGATCCCTTTTCTAGTGTTGCTTGGTTTTACTTTGTTTGGATTCAGTTGATTTCTTACTTATGTGGGTGATTTTTTGTGATTTATTAATTTAATAATTATAGTTGAATTTAATATTAATCATGTTCCTAAGTTTATTTGAGTAAAGTTAATTAAAAGTTAAATAATTGATTATAAGGATTTAATTGATTATTTAATTGGTAATTATATTTAATTATGTTTATATGCGTAATTAAATAATTAAATATTTAATTGCATGGTTCTAGGATGTTTTAACTATTTAATCTATTTAATACATATTTTAATTATAACATGTGCATTAATATTAATTGAAAATTGAATTGTTTTCAAAAAGTAAACAACTTTTTTCAAAAGTCAAAGTTGAGTTGTGCAAAATAAAGATCTTTTAATTTATTAAATGAGATTTACTTTCAAATTGTATATAGAGTTTGATTGAGAGTTAACTGTTGAGTCATTTCTAGGGTTTGCATGAAAGGGAGAATTGAATCCCTAATAGGGAGAATTGCATTCATTTGGAGAGGGGACAAGTTTTGGAAGGGAATTTTGGGGGGAGAGCTTGTGCTTTGAGATTTTTGAGAATTTTTGCTTGTTGTGGTTGCTTGTTGATTTGGCTTCATTGTGCATTTGAAATTTGGGTGTTGTGTCCTTCGTGGATTCAGATATGCAGGTGGAGTCAATCTTCAGAGCAATCTTGATCTTCAGATCTTCACAGGTTTTTTATTTCAGTTTCTGGCATTGGATTTGAGGTAGGCTTGAAAATCCTTCCTGTTAGTGTTATTATACATCTGTCCGGCTTTCTTTGCTTGTGCAAGTTTTACTGTATTTCAATAGATAGATCTGTGCTTTATTTGAATTTTGGGTAATTAAAAAACCCTAGTTTTTATTGATTTTATATTTTTTTATTGAAATTTAGCATAGTACCATTACTTTGGCAAAATTTCGTTAAAAGACTGTTTATAGATTTCCTACAAAATGAATTATTAGATCTAGTCTATAGTTTAACTATAGGGTTTGAAGAAATAAATTTACCATTAGAGAGAAATTAATTTGTGAGCAAAAAAAACCCAATTTGGGTATAAAAATCAATGCTGATAAATAATTTACTCTCTGGTTAAAAAGAAAATATAGTAAAAAAGTTAATCTCTGTGTAAAAATAAACTACACTAGTCAAAAAGTCAAGGCATGACTTTAATATTATGTATTTGATAGTATTCATTTATCCTTTGATTTAAAAAGAAAGGTATATATTCTTTACAAATTAGAATCTCTGTGTGAGGTTTTCTTTAAAAAAAATCTATATTTATCATTTTCGTGAGTATTTTTATTTTCCGAAATAAATAAAAATAATCATAAACTTTCTTTGTCCTAGTTCTATGTTTTTTTTCAAAAAGTAATGTACTTTCTAAATATATCAAAAGAAAATTATATATATATATATATATATATATATATATATATATATATATATATATATATATATATATAATGCAGTGCAAGTGTTGTTTTTTAATAAATAAAAATAAAAAGAAAATTTAGGTGTATGAAGGGAGGGCACGGGATTCAACCCGTACCCCACCCTCCTTCTCGACAGAAGTGCCTTACTATTAGTGGTACCAATGGTACCATGCGGCAGGGACACTACCTGTCGACGATACTATTGGTACCGTGTGGTAGTGTAGTGGGGAGGGTGTGGGGCCAGCCCCCCCTCTCATCCCCCCATATAAAATTTGCAATTTTTTTATTATAATTAAAATTTTCGATTACTATTTAATTTTTATTTTTATTTTAAATTTTTTTTTTAATAAATGTTAATGTTTTCTTTATTATTATTAAATTAATTTCTTTATTAAGTTAGTTTAATTTAATAATTGTTAATATCTTCTTTTATTATTATTAAATTAGTTTAATTTAGTAATTGTTGATGTTTTTTTTTTATTAGTATTAAATTAATTTATTAAATCAATTTAATTTAATTTTAATTTATTTCTTTGAAAGTTATTTTGAATTAATTTGAGTATAGTTTATGTTGGGATGAAATTTAAAATATGTTATTTTAATATTTTTATCATCTTTTGAATATTAATTTGGAAGTTTATAGTAAAGATTGTTTCTTTATTGACTTTATGTTTAATTTGTTTATTAGACCATTGATGCATGTATAAGATGTTATAGATAGTTTATATTTTATAATTAAATATAAAATATAAATTGAGTAATGTAGTTTATTTACAGTATTAAATAACTAATTTCTTCGTATAAGAGTTGTTAGGTAGTAGTAATTCTTACATTATTTCTCTTTTAGGGTATCTTTTTATGTGGATGCGATATGGGTGTTAACCATGCTAGTTAATGTCATGTGAATTCGATTGAGTAGATCAATAAAGTATTATCTTCATAGCGTCTTTTGTTTCAAATCATTTGTGCTTGAAATTAGTCTACTTTTACCTAAGTTCATGGGATTATTTATGTCCATAAATGGAAAATGAATTATTAGAGATGTTATGTTTCCATTGAAATTGGGCATTTTCATTCTATCAAATTCTTAGATCGCTTATAGGGAATATTATTTCATTAAGGCTTCGTTGCAACATTATGTTAGCAGATTTATGTAGTTGTATACTTAGATTCAATTGTGTTCAAAATGGAACTCTAAATGCTTATGGATTAGTTTTTAGTTTTCTATGGTGCGTATGTGTCTTCTTCGTGTCTGGAGTGTCTTCTTATGCTTACTGTGATTTTGGGATAGTAGAAGACTTAGGGGGAAGACATAAGCCGGGGTATGTGTCAGTTGTTTGTGTTTTTAGTGTATTATTTTGATACGTGTTGAGATCCGATTATACCCAAAGTTTACCTTATAGGCTCATGATGTTTTGTATTCTACTTTTGGTACATTTGTAATCATTTCTACTTCTTTTATGTGAAACTGGATTTGGGATTACTTGGTTGTGTACTTGTTTGATCTATGTGAGATCTGTGAGCCTAGGGTAGTTTACCTAGATATGTAGTAGGAGGTGGCTTGCAATAAGCGTCGGGGCCCACAAGTGGCTGCCATGATCACTTATTGTTAAGTATCTATAAGCAAGTGATAACATAATATAACATTGAGAGATATTAAAATGAACCTAACAAGACATGTTTCCTCGTCCTGGCTTAGTGCTAGTACAGACTAAGGTGAGAATGGAGAAGATGACTAGACGCCTTTAAAGGCATGAGTTGGCATAGTTGATGACTTTGTCTATACGAGAGGTCATTGACACCGTGTAAGGTCACTTGGGTGTCGAGATCCAGAGAGATTACCAGGACAAAACTCAAGGGTTAGACGTACATGATGAAACCTTCCTATGCATAGTCTAGTTATCCTACATGTGTCGGTTGCCTCTGGATTAGCAAGTCTTTCATATCATTATACTTGTCTGCCTTGAGTTAGAGAGCTTTCAAGATCCTTTCCTTAGCTTTATCTGTTTGATGTTTGTTATCTGTGTGGGATCTATTGTTATCTCCTCAGCACGGTGGGAGCGGACCATTTAGGTTCACGAGGTCGGGTGGTAGTGATTCTTTTACCATTCAAGATTTCGACGTTCGTGTACTAGTGTTGGATGTTGCCTGTGGTAGTTGTTCCTTCTTGATCTTCTTTGATGGAATTGTACTCTTCTTCTTCTTTGTGATCATGTATCTTTGTATCGGTTATTCAGAGATATCATGTGTACTTCTTTTCGGTTATTGTATTACATACCTTGCGACATGTGCAGATGATGTAGATTTATGGATACCTTATGGTACCTGATGTATTTATGTTATCTTATATGTGTATTTGTTTTTATCTTTCTTTTGCTTTTATGAATTTTGTAATTGTACCTAATCTAATTTAATTAATTAATGTAAACGTAATATTCATCGAGGAACCCTTGAGAGTTGTAACCTGTGTTGGTTAATGTTTTAATGTGAGTAAATGGTAATTGCTTCCGCATTGTTGTATATCTTGTATGTTAAATTTAAATTTATTTTTTTTTGCAAACTTAGATGCATGTTTAAGTTAAGTTCTCTTGGGTTCCCTGGTGGTGCATTACAGAATATAAGATTGTCGACTCTATGTTTATCATTTACATAATTAATTATTATGTTTTGTATTGTATTTGTGAAGCCGACTGGATGGTAGAATCAATATAAATATAGAGTGTTTTGTGGAAGAGAAAGTGTGATTAAGATGGATTTATGATGGATGTGAAAAGCAGATGCAAGATCAGCGATTGACAAAGCTATAACTGGAACTATCAAAGCATAGCAGATGCTTCTATTGTTCACTTTTTGAAGAACATTTTTGTGACAGTAATTTGATTGTAAGAGTTGTAAGCTCACCACCTTTAACGGGGTTTTTGTATACCCCTAAAAGGGTTTTGTATTCCTCTAACAAGGAAATGTACTATTTAATACTCAGCTCCTAATAGAGCTAGATCTCCTAACAGGGATTCAATATTTTGGTGCATAGTTGTGGGTACCATCCCCACTAGGGTTTTCCCTTGGCCAGGGTTTCCTCGTAAACAAATCATGGTGTTATGAGTTATATGTTGTGTATATATGTTCTTTTCATTTCAGCATTAATATGGTTTATTTACAATTTGTTGAAGTTTAAATTAAAGTATTGTAATACTGATTCACCCCCCTCTTAGTATTACCTAATCCTAACAATTGGTATTAGAGCTATTGGCTCTTGGAGAGAAAGCCTAACAGCTTAAGGGAGATCAGAATAGATTCAGAAAGCTTGCAAGAGAACTTTGAAGCAGCACTTGATGACCTGGACAAAGTAAAGGTTGAGAATGGCAAACTAAAATTCAAATTGAGAAGAGTAGAAGGTTTCATCAAGAAACTAAAGGAATAGCTTGAAATTTCAAGAAGTCAGAAACAAGACCTTATGGATACGATCAAAGAGGATTTAGACAATGATACATCAGATCAAGTAATGAAGCTGGAGCAGGAAAAAGAAAAAAAATCAATCTTTCGATGACTAAAGAGATTTAACATGAAAAGGATGCAAGACACAAAGTTGAAGAGACACTAAAAGAAGAAAATGTGCAGATAGGGCAAATGAAGACCAAACTTGATCATTACAAGGACAAATGTCAATAATTGGAGAAGTACAATCAGATCATAAAAGGTGAACTCACTCAATCCAAATTACACATTGAGAAGTTGCACATGAGCAGTGATAAGATTGATGAACAAAGAGAAAGACAGAAACCTAAAGGAGACATGACTGGAGTTGGATTCAATGAAGCAAAATGTTATAAGACTAATGAAGAGACACATGAAGAAAAGACTGAAGAAAGACCTACTATTGAGAGGCCTAGAGATCATATCAAACCTTTCAGAGGTAGACGCTTTGGATGCAACAAAGTTGGACACATGAAAAGAGATTGCAGAAGTAACAATTATTTCAAACCCTTTTTTGGTTATTGTCATAAATGTTATGCATATGGACATAAGAAAGCAGAATGTAGGAAACCTGATTAGTCTAGATTTAAACAAGATTACATCAAAGAAGAATTAACAATGAAGATCACGTGCCACAAATGCAATAACTTTGGGCATACTGCAAGGTATTGTAAGTTGCGGGTAAATCGAGATAGAAGCAGACCACCTACATGTTACAAATGCAACAACCTAGGACACATAGCGAAGTTTTCAGATACAATGGAGAGGATAACAGAAGAGGACCAAGAGGACCATCTCTTGTGGTTATAAGGAAGAATGTTGGTGACAGTGGTAAAAGTCTTAATGAGTACATAGATGATTTTGAGAATCATTTCAAGAAATCAGCAAATGAAGAGGATGAGAAGATAGGGAAGATAAAGGAGTTCAATAAGGCATTGGTTCAGGGAGAGACAATAGATGCTACTATATCTTTGCATGATGATCTCATTGCTACATCAACCTAGAAGGTCACATGGCCTTAGGGGGAGCATTGGATGAAGACACCAGAATATATCCAGTCCCTGATTGTGTGGAATAAGCTCATGCGAGCTTAGGTATGGTGTGTACAGACACTATGGAGTTTATGTTTGTGATCGCAACACTTAAAGATTCATATTCTATGTTCGCAAGATTTGTGTTGAATGGACTGCATGCGAAGTTGAGCTACATGTGATTAATGCATTTACTCAAATTGTGATGGATAAAATGCCTTGACGCATATCATTTCTGCACCGTTTGATAATCAAAAACCAAGGAGAGAAGAGTTGAGAAGCATTTCAGACATCTAGCAACCACATTATGTGATCGATTCAAGAAGAAGTTCTGGAATTCAACATATCAAAGGTATTTAGACATAACACTCTTTTAAGAAAATATGGATGCACCTGTGATTTTTGATGTTGTTGATAGACCGAGGTATAAGTTCAAGAAGCACCCTTTTAAGTCTTTTGAGGATGACCCAGAAGGAGCATTTTTGCAAACCCCTTATGGTGTGTTACACGTTGAAGACATTAGGGCATACATCCACTACAAATATGAGACCATTGGGGATGTAGACATCTATAGGGAAATAGATGGAATGATATAATCAGATGGAAAAATGCTAGAAGAGTTCAAACATTTGGAAGACCAGTCCATTATTAAGTTAACCCTTCTAATTGAGTTCAACAAAACTGAATGGTTCAAGATCATTCTAAGTAGAATTCATGACCAATTTATTTGGATAGGAGAGCAACCAGTTAAGATATATGGCTAGATGATACATGAGATAACCGAATTAGACAATACTGGAGCCCTCCCAATAGCTGGGAAGAATATTAGAAAACAAGTAGGAAAACCTAACCCATTCTAAGTGGCATAAGAGAGCAATGATAGTAAATGACATCTTCCAGCAAGATGTGAGATTGGTAGAAATGCTACTAGGCTACAAGTTGTTTTATAGCAGCAAACCTAACTCTGTGTCAGCAAGAGTAGTTATGATGGCCTACAAAATGGTTAAAGAAAACAAAACATATAACTTATGTGAAATCCTAGCACAACAGTTCTTAAAGAATGTGAAAGTTTTCAAGAATGATAATTCGAAGGCATTCAGGTTTGGATCACTTTTGGTTCACATGTACATCCACATTGTACACAAATTTTCTGGAATGCACCCTAGGGAATGGAAGGACAATGTACCTACTGGCATATAGATATCAGAGAGCTTTAGGAGACAAAACAAAGATTGGGTAGATGGTGAATTATTTGCAATGATTAAGATTATTCAGAGGCAAATGAAGGAAAGGTACAGGATACCTGAGGAGATAATTGATAAATACAAGGACATAATCTGTTTCATGGTTGAAACTGACTGTGTATGTTTTGAGGCAGTTAAATGAAGGAAGAAATGGTGTTACCCTATGGGGTATGAGGTCAGCTCTGACGTACTAACAATGTAAGTTGAACATGTACTAGCAGCTGAAGTAGACACATCCAAAGAGAGATGGGGAACATACTGGGAAAAGTCAGAAAAAGTTAGAGAAGAATAGGATAAAGGGACAAGGAAGAGAAAGATTGAAAAAATAGTTGAAGATATTACTACGAAGGTAGGAATCACTAGAGAGTAGTTAAAGAAACTAAGGACAAATATGACAAAAGGATCCTCTAGCATGGTAATTAAGGCACCTCCTCCTTCTGAAGCTGAAAAGATAGTAAGTCCTACTCCTGAAATAATTGATTTATTAGTCACTCATGAGAAGATTGCACAAGAGGTTGCATCTGCGAACACACCTAGAAGATCTACAAGATCTACCAAACCAAGCATCCCTAAGAATCAAAAGGTAGAAACAGAGGAAAAGGAGAAAGAAGAAAAAGAAGTACAGAAGAGGCCACAAGATCTATGGAAGTCGGATATTAAAATATTGTAAAAGAGAGTGATAAGAGATGGAAATATGAAAACAGTAAACAGATACTATGAAAGGTATGATTTAGATAATCAAGCAAAAATTGAGGACACGGTAATTGAGCACTTATTAGTTTTCAAGAAAAAATTGTTAGAGATAGAAGAAAGTATTCCCAAGGACTTGTATAGCAAGTTAGAAATAAGAAAATAGTTGGCACTGTCTGAGGATGAAAATGTAAGAAATAAAGCTATTGAAGACATGCTACTTGTAGTCTCCATACAAGAGAGGGAGAGGATCATCAAAGAGATGAAACCTTTATTGAGGACTAAGGGCAAACTAGTAAAGATTATGGAAAGAAAGTATGATGAAGTCATAGAGGATACTCAAAAGGAGTTAAACCAAATTTTGATGTGCGACATGCCTAAGAAGAATTCACCTCCCAAGGTTACCAAGCCTACACCATTAGGAATGGGAGAAAGTTCAAAGACAGTAGAAGAGAGTGAGCAAGCTAGCGAAGTTGACAAGCAATCAGACTTCTTCATTTCTGGTATGCCTATATCTTTAGACACTTCACTTGATACAAGTGACCATTTCAAGACAATATGGACAATGCGATGACAATGGAATAAGAAGGACAGAAAGAGGAAGATCAAATAGAGGAAAAACAGGGAAAAAAAGAATAGGAGAAGGAGAAACAACAAGTAGAGAGACAGGAAGATGAGATAGTAGCAGAAGGAGAAGTAGTAAGAACAAAACTCAAACAAGAACCAGGTACCTCCTCCACTTTATTGTTGGCAAGTATGGCCAAACCGGTGAGCACAAATGTGGAAAGCATGGATGAGGATGAGCTCATGAGTTTATCTTTCATGGCTTTTGCTAAGGCAAAGGAAAGGTCGGTACAAAAATGGGACAAGAAGGTAAAGGTGATCACTAGGGCAGTGGAGACAGTGAACAAAATACTCCCTGCACCTCATATCTTTCAAAGAAAGGATGATGCAAAGAATTTGAACTTGGCACTGGACAACTTTGACAGTCACTGTTAAAGATCGCAAAAGATAAGGCTAAAAGAGGATTCCTAGAAAAGAGGTTGAAGGAAGTTTGTCAGTCCATCTCATGAGACTTGGACATTCTAAAAGCAACTACAATCAAGGCTAAGAGTTGTGTGGCACAAGGAAGGAGATCTACAGCTATTGCATAAATCCTGTCAGACATGTTAAGAATATTGAAGACATCATAGCCAAGAACATGGATACACTAGACAACTTGATGGACAGTTGTGAAACCTCTTCACAATCTGTGGTAGAAATGGACAAACAGACATCCAAGCTTTTGGATAAGATAAGTGTTTTGAATATGGAGAACTTGGGAGAGTAGTAGAAAGATTTGGTTTGGTAAAGAGTTTAATCACTCCAAAGCTATCAATGCTTGAATCCCATCTCACAGAGATGGAGAAAATAGAAGGATCAATGTCAAATACTATAGCTACTGAGATGAAGGTAGAAGAAACAACATCTTATGCACTGAATGGACTGATCCATGTCAGTGAACTTCTAATTAAGTCATGGGCTGATGAAGTGAGGACCTTGGAAGACTCTTTCCAAGACATTCTAAATTTGGCGAGTAAGCACTAAGTCTTTTGTGCTTAGAGTTTTGAAATTTTGTATATACCTTTGCCATTGATGTCAAAGGGAGAGGAAGAGAAGAGAAAAATGAAAAGAGGAAGAGGAGAAAAAGTGAGAAGATGAAAAAGAATAAATAAAAAAGACAAAAAAAAAAAAAAGAGAAAATAAAATAAAATAGGAGAATATGTATATATAGTGTTCTAACAGTTAGTCATTTTTCGCTAAGTGTTGCCATCAATGCCAAAGGGAGAGATTGTTGGCAAGTGATGTTCAGGAGCACTATGGATCACTTAAGGGTTGTCATTTATGAAAAAAATTATGTTGGAGTGGTTGCATAAAGTTAGATTAAGTACTGGAGACTCAATCATGAAAATGACTAAGTAACAGAATCAGGGTAACAGTATTTTGCAGTACAGTTTTGGTCAGCGAAGATGATATGTGATGTATTATGGCTTGCGAAGTTAAAGGAAGATATTTTGGGATATGTATGACCTTTAGTTAAGGTTGCACGATATTTGGAGTTGATAACAGGAAGATACAGTGATATGAAGGTATGCGAAGACAAAGAATCAGTGAAACAGGGTATATGAACAATGGTGATGATTGAGGGAAGATTAGATGGAATGGTAACGTGCTAAGTCAGATGAGAGTAGTATATTGCCGACACTTTGGTAATATAAGATCATCGACTCTATGTTTATCATTTGCATAATTAATTATTATGTTTTGTATTATATTTATGAAGCCGACTCAATTGCAGAATCAATATAAGTATAGCGTGTTTTGTGGAAGCGATAAGTGTGATTGTGATGGATATATGATGGATGCGAAAAGAAGATGCAAGATCAGAGATTAACAGAGATATAACTGGAACTATCTGTTAGCCCATTTTCCTATCATTGTAAAAATCCAAAGAAAATGGTGTTTTCCTGCAGAATCCTATGAAAATTGTCATGTCCTACTGCAATACAGTTTTGATCAACGAAGAAAATATATGATGTGTTGTGGCTTGCAAACTTAGTCAAGGATGGTTTGAGGTATGAACAAGCTCCAATCAAGATCGCATGTATTTTAATGTAAAAACCAGTGAGATACAACAATTTGAATGAATAAAGAAATAGGGTTTATCCATGTGCAAGGGTTTCAAAATTTGTCTAAGTCTTAAACCCCACCCTTAGTCTATTTCTTCATTACCGTTTCCAGCCACTTAAGTCCCCTTTTTGCACATGGTTATCTCTTATTCTCCAAGTCCCAGGCGATTAATCCTTTTATTGAGTGACTTGGCGACTAAGTGTTCTCATGATCACCAGATTCTGGTAGTTAGTGGCTAGACATCTAGCGATCCAGCAAGCGGTTAAGGTTTGCCTTTGTCGCTGAATCTCGTAATGAAATGGTCAAGCCATGAAACATTTAGAGATTGTGCAAGAATCGTCAATGATATAATGGATAAAGGGCTGGTGCTAGTTCTCATAATGGAACCTGAGTTAGGTCAAAGATCTAGCGATTCAGAGCTCAAGGCTTTCGCTCATTCTCCAAATATAACCCTGGTTAAGATAGTTATTCAACGATTGTGAGATTCTTCAGTTGTGCAATCTCCAGATGGGCCTGGGTTAAAGTCAAGGTTAGCAAGAAGCCTGGTAGCGGCGGTTAAGTCAGAGATTTAGCGATCCAACAACTAAGTGTTCTCATGATCTCCAAATCCTGGCGGTTAAGTGTCTATCATTCAGCGATCTAGCGAACGTGATTATCTCCAGATCTCATAATGAAACGACTAACTCTTCTAACATCTGGTGATTCAGCAATGGTCATGGATGAAAGACAAAATCAATGGCTGGTGCTAGATCTCGTAAGCTGACTAAGGTTAAGGTGAATCATTCAGCGATCATGAGATTGCCTTAGTCGCGCAATCTCCAGACTAGACCAAGGTTAAGACAAGTGTTCCGAGATTATGAGAAAGCCATCAGTCGCGTGATCTCTAAATGATATATGGTTAAGAGACTTGCCGCAGGTCAAATAAAAAGTAGGTTTGGTTGCCAGGTATTGTTGGCTTGCCAATTTTTTATTGGTCATCGAGAGAAATGATGTGGTTGGTCATATTCAAAGCTTATTTGACTGATTTGTTGATTTTTGAAGACCACCCAATGTGCTGGGAAAGAAAGTGATCAACGACTACATTTTAAAATTAATCAATTAACCGTTACAACTGTTCTATTTGAATTGTTTAAGGGTTTCTGCAGGATTGGAATAGTGAACAAGATACGACAAGCTGAATTAGATCTGATTTTGTTTTTGGGATAGTTACAGGTGGAGAATTGTTGAACAAGATATTGGTAGTCGTCCTGATCTAATTATGTTTCCTAAAGTGCCATGCCTGTTTAATGCAGAGGACTATTTACTTTGAGTAAGGCGGCTAGGGTTTTATGGTTGTCAGAATTTCATACCCTGGTACATGCAAGATTTTTTGAGTGGTCTAGCATTTATTTTATCAAGTCTACAATAAGAAGCTTTTAATTTGTACTATAGTTAGCCTTAAATGATGAAGCCCAAATATTGTAAATTAGATTTAATCAGATCCTGCCTGGGTTTTCAGGTTTTCTTGTCTGTCTTAATTTTTTGTTGAGTATGGTGGTTGGAAACCTAATTTTTCCCTAACTATCCCAAGCTTGTTGCATCTTGATTCCTCCAGGATTCAAAGATGGTTAGTGAGTGCTATATATAGCAAGTTTTCATATTGTAAAAGGGTTCCTGATTCTCTATAATTTTCTCAAAGTTGGTTCCATGAGTGGTTCCTTCTGTAAATATTGTCATCTTCTCTTCATATAGGGTGTTTCTTGTTTCCTTTATGGTTTTAGAGAAGAATATTAATTGTAAGAAGTGTGTCTTATGTATAAGATTTTAAAATTTTCATACTGTTATCAAGTTGTCTCTATTTGCTTCCTGAATCACATGGTTAAAACATCAAGGGTGTTTTAGTCTCTTCTATTGAATGATAACAATAGATGTTATTTCAAGGGAATAACTGGGATTCAAGATTTGTCATCAGATATGTATGAGATGGTATATCAAGGATATGTCATACTTGTCTTTCAATGGATGTTGATTAATATATTGCTTATTTCAGGGTCTCTTCTAAGGGGAGGGTTAAAGTCCTTTGAATAGGTAGTTACATATTTGAGTACACAGGTGGATATTTCAAATAGAATTTGATATATGGTCCACGATTGATATAAGGCATGATCACATTAGATTGTGTTGTTTTCTTGTTTCATAGCTCTCTATTGCAATATTTTATTTGACTCTGCTACCCATTGGATGAGACACTAGTCTATGAGAGATTTGGGGTATTTCAGAGATCCATTCTACCCAAAACATAAACGAAATCATTTTCCCTTTCAATGTTGATAGGAGTTAGTAAGAAGTATTTTCTAATTTTCAAACTTATTCTACACAAGAGGGATATTGCACAAGATATGGTCAACAGTCACTAAGGTACAAGTTACCTAAAGTGGTCTGAAACTATTCCATAGTTATGTATTTGCAGGCCTGTTATTTGTCAAAAGAAGTCATGTGTGTGCAGATGAGGTATACCCGCCTGAGTGATGTGGAGCTCAAAGTGAAGAAGGTCTTTGTGCCTTGTGCTATTGGACTTTTCTTGTCTCTTTTCTGCTGATGGTGGTGAGTTTGTGTGTTAGAAGTTCTCAGTCCCACAACTTGGTCTCAAGTTCCCACCTAGGAAGAGAGGTTGCAAGAAAAAACACCAACACTATCAAAGCATAGTAGATTCTTGTATTGTTCACTTTTTGAAGAATATTTTTGTGATAGTACTTTGATTGTAAGAGTTGTAAGCTCACCACCTTTAACAAGGTTTTTGTATACCCCTATCAGGGTTTTGTATTCCTCTAACAAGGAAATGTAATATGTAATACTCAGCTCCTAACATGGCTAGATCTCCTAACATGGATTCAATATTTTAGTGCATAGTTGTGGGTACCATCCCCACCGGAGTTTTCCCTTGGCAAGGGTTTTCTCAAAAACAAATCATGATGTTACGAGTTGTGTTGTATATATATGTTCTTTTCATTTCGGCATTAATATGATTTATTTGCAATTGGTTGAAGTTTAAATTAAAGTGTTGTAATATTGATTCACCCCCCTCTCAGTATTACCTAATCCTAACACACTATCTAATATTTTTTTTATAAAAATAAGAGCTTTAAGCTAGCATAGATATTTAGATAGATGCATATTATTTAATTTATGTGGCTATTTATGTATTTGAAATTGATGGCGGCATTGTATTATAGTACACAATATAGTATTTTTTAATAATTATATTTAATATTATAATAATAATTAATTTCTAATTTAAAAGGAAAGTTCTACTATGTGACACTTGTTTAATTAATTAAGTTCACATGCATTGTCAATACTATTAAATTTATAAAAAAGTTGTGTAATGCAATTCACACATAAAAATGAAGTAAGTCTATAATCTAATGATTTATAAAGTATTTAGTCTATAACTTTTTAATATTTGCTAATTTAAAAATTTATATAAAAAAATAATATATCATTAACTTTTTTAATCAAAATATTACTCATGTTAGACAATTTTTTTAATTATTTTTCAAATTTGTTAATTTAAATCTTGGTACAATATAATCTATCATTAATATTTTAATAAATATAAAATAATATATAATTTATTATAATTGTATAACCTAATATAGAGCATTACATTGGGAGGACTAAAATTTAAGGGCATCTATTGTCAAAAATGTTGGACATAACTTTGATCTTATCTTTTATATAATTATTTTAATTAAAAAGAATTTAAAAATTGTATTATATTTTAGTATTGGTGAATGGAATAAAGTAAGTTTTAAGCTCAAAGTAATCAATAAAATTGGAACCAATAAACCATCAATCAAACACATTACTTTGTAAGTTACAAAAAAATTATCTATATATTTGTATTTTTGGAGAGAGAGAGAGAGAGAGAGAGAGAGAGATGCACATAGAGATAAGAAGTGATATAGAGAGAGAGTTAGAGAGGGGAAGTTG
This sequence comes from Chamaecyparis obtusa, assembly GCA_027943335.1. Classification (NCBI taxonomy): domain Eukaryota; kingdom Viridiplantae; phylum Streptophyta; class Pinopsida; order Cupressales; family Cupressaceae; genus Chamaecyparis; species Chamaecyparis obtusa. The sequence goes on along the minus strand of BSBK01001115.1, from coordinate 1,086,821 downwards.
TATAGGAATGGAGAGAGGCAAAAAAATAACGAGATAGAGACAAAGGGATATATGGAAGAAGAAATATGGGTAAATAGAGATAGAGATGCAAATAGATATATGCATACAAGTATAGAGAGAGAGAGAGAGAGAGAGTTTTAGATTATTGATAGAATAAAAAGCTAGGTTATCCAATTCATACAGGAAATGATAGTTAAAGGGATATGGAGATATAGGGAGAGGTAAGGGGAGAGTAGAGGGGTGGGGCAGAGGAGGGAGAGTGAGTAAGATGAATAATAGGAGAGAAGGGAGATAGAGAGGTGAAAAAAATCAATAGAGATAAAAATAGGGAGAGAGTGTAGATAGATGGATCATAATCAAATATCAAAGTGTGGGATAGTTATGAAGGGAGAGACAAAGAGGAAGGGAGTGGGAGGGAGAGAAATAGGAAGAGGAGAGAGGGGAGGGGGGAGATGAAGAGATAGAATGATAAAGATCTATGAGGTGATAGATAAATAGATAGATAGATAGAATAGATCAAAGAGAAATAGAAGCAATCAGATATAGAATATAGAGAGAGGTGAAAGGTAAAGAGAGGGGTAAGATAAGAGAGAGATAAGGAGGGAGAAAGGAGTGTCTATGTGTATGAGTAAGAAAGATAAAAAGGTAAGGATAGGAAGCTAGATAGGGAGAGTGTGGGAGTTAGAGAGAGACATATGGATATTGAAATAGAGACAAGATCCATAAATATACCGCAATATCATTATTTGATATATATTACTATTGGCATAACCATTGCACCCCTCAAAGACACAAGTGCTAGTTGTATAATTTTCCTTGATTCCTTATATTCAAAACCATACTTGATTATCTATATATGAAAAACCATATTTATATTTAAAATGAAAAAAAATATACAACCAGTAGGAACTCAGCTGCTAAAGATGCAAAGATTATGATCCTTACCAGAGTTATTGCCTTCAAACTGTTCAAATTTGACTGATTATGATGTAGCCCATACACAGTTTCTGCTATGCATAACAGGACCGCTTATTCAGCCACAGCTTCTGGTATGCAACCATCCAGGAGACACATCACTTTAAAAGCCCCTTCTTTTGATTGACTTAGACACCATTTCTATCTTCCTGAAAAACTGGTCAAACATTAGTCATATTTAAGTTAATAGCTCTTTTCAAAACATCTGAAAAGCATTTGTAACTTGTGTTGCAATCTCAGCGTTTATACACACTAACCTTACAAGCTTCTACTTTTCGGACACAGCAAAGTCATTGCTAAGACTAGTTTACATAGGTAGAGATGCCTTGTATGGAAACCCCACAACTGCTCATTTGAAAGTCTTTACTGTATACAGGCAAAAAAGTAAAATTAAATAGCAATTAGTAAACGAAACTAATTTTTGCAATAAAACTTCGCAAGATTATTGATAAATTGGTATAAATGCATTTTACCTAGGCTCTTACTGTATATATCTCTTCAGAGGATTGAGTTTATTATTGACTTCCGGAGTTGAATCTCGCTAAATTGAGCTTAACAAGATGAATACATATCAATATACATACACATAGATGACCATTTCTTTACAAAAATAGATAGGTGAATGCAAATCAAGTATACAGACTCTTACTATTATATTTGGATCAAGGATGCATATACTTTAATAAAAACTAGACAATGAAATGAGTGTGAAACAAGTCCAGATCGTTGATATAATCACATTAAGGGTCCGTTTGGGTGCTGGAATTAGACTGGATATTTCGGAATTAGATTTTCAAATAATGTCAGTTCCATGTTTGTATCCAAAAAAAAATTGGAATTGGAATTTTGAAATTCCAATTTTGCCCCTAAAATGGGCATTTCATCTTCCACTCAAATAGGTGGAATTGGAATTTCGAATTCCAATTCCTATTTTTATAAAACCAAATTTAATATTTCGTGAGATCCATGACTATAAGGATGCATATTATATTGCTATAAGGATGTATATATATACATGTGTGTGTATATACAAGTGTGTATATATACACGTGTGTATATACATACACACATGTGTGTATATAGATACACACACGTGTATATATATACACGTGTGTATATGTGTGTATATGTGTGTACACACATGTGTATTTATGTATATATGTGTATATATACACATGTATGTGTATATATATATGTGCATGTGTGTATATATATACACATACATGTATATTTATACACATACATGTGTATATACACACACACATGTGTGTATATATACACGTGTGTGTATATATACACATGTATGTGTATATTATAAACACGTGTGTATATGTGTATATGTGTGTATGTGTGTGTATACACACATATGTACACACATGTGTATGTATGTATATATACACATGTGTGCATATGTGTATATATGTATGTATATACACATACATATACATATACATACATGTGTGTATGTATATATATACACATGTGTGCATATGTATATATACACACACATGTATGTATATATATCAAGAGTTGCCAAGCACTACCAAGAGTTTCCAAGCACTGCCTAAACATCTACCCAAACACCCCTTAAATACTAATCATTAGCCACAAGTCGGCTGGATGAAACAATTAACTATTCCTAATAATTATTAAATGCAATACAAGTCAGCTCAAGATCACCTTACAAACATTTAATACAACATGTCAACATGTAACAACAGTTACAAACAATAAATGCACCAATTCGGCCCAACAAATCACACAGAACTCTAGTCGGTAAACCAGAACTACCGAGCAACAATGAAATAACTGAGCATGCCAAGCATCACCGAGCATCAGTGTCGACCGAGCACCACAGGCATCACCGAGTAACACTTTCACCGAGCGCCAGAGGTTACTGAGTTCCTTTAGCGACCGAGTAACACCGACCAAATAACAAGCACCCATGCAGATTCACCGAGGGCAAAGAATTCCCCTGCATCACCCAAGAATGCCCCTGCATCAATTTTACCTTCTTGTAGTTGTGTCTATTTAGTCTAAAAAATAAATCTATTTGATTGAGAAGAGACAATTTTGGAAATAAAAATTGATTGTTCTTTTTTCTTTGACAAGATCACAAGGATAGGATGGCCTAAACCCTAGAGATACTTAACTTTGAGAATAGAAATAGTGAAGAAAATGTCCATAAATTGAGGTTTCAGATTTTTTATTGTTTTTTGATAAAGGAAAACAAGTTTTGAAGGGACCTGAAACCCTTTACAAGAAGGTCACAAAAGATATTCAAGGACAACCCACTTAGACGAAACGAGTGAAGACCTATTCGAGGGTTTTTCTAAGAGGCTCCCACAACCTAGAACAAACAACTCGGGCAAAGCCCCAAGAGAACCCAGCCAAAATAAAATTCAAATATTTAGGATTTTCCTTTAGCCCCCTTCTAATGGGATCAAAGGGTCATGTCGAAAGAGGGCGAAGATCACTTTGAATGTTTTCCTTTTACCTTGATCTAGCCATCTTCAACCATAGCAGCAACATTCTTCCAAACTAATGAGTCCAAACTAGAAGAAATAAAGCCCCCAGAGGGGGCAAAATCCTGTCCAAAGACAGCAAGCGAAGAGCCAGGGCCAGGGAGAGGGATAGAGCCTGCAGAAGGACCAGCAAGGACAGAGCCAGAGGCAAACCTTGTTGAAGAACCAGGAGGAACAGAGTCAGCTCCAACAGCTAGGGAGGACACCAGAGACGCTGGGGTAACCCTCACACAAGCTGAAGAAGGAGGGACAACATCATCCTTAGCTCCAACATCAGAGACGGGAGAAAGAGGAGAAGACACAGGGCCAGCCTGCTCCACCACTTGCGAAAAACTTCGGTGAGAGGACACCTTCTCCACCATGCAGTACTGAGAAGAGACACCTTGCCACCAGGTAGAAGTCTTTTTAAATTTCTGAAGCTCGCATTGATCTGAAAGATGACCTGTCTTGAAGCACCATTTATATCTGAAGGGGAGGCCTTCATAATCCAAGTGTTGAATCCAACATCGTCCACCAGGGGTAAAGAGTTTGATCTCAATAGGAAGACCTTTTGAAGTATCTAAATCCACCAGGATGCGGGCAAAAGTTGAGTGAAGAAAATCAGAAGATTGCTCATCTACCAAGATAAAATCACCTAAAGCATCCCCCACAGTTTCGAGAAGAGAATCAACCCAGAGATGGAGGGGAAGATTAGGTAGTCTAACCCAAATGGGCATTTTATGAAACTCTTCAGAGGACGGGGAGAAGTCAAGATGCGAGGGTTTCAGCATCAATATGAAGCGGTCGTCCCAACTGAAGAAATTTGCACAAGGGATGGTCTTTCTATCCACTGCATTTTCGAATTAGCAACAAAAAAACCCTTAGCCATAGGAAAAATATGGATTTTACTAGAGATAAGGGGTTCCCAATGCTTAGTAATCCAAGAATGCAAGTTTGGCAAGCTAGGCCAGTGACCCTTGAATCTGCAGATCAGTCCGTGAGAAGAGAAATCAAAGGCGGCAACATTGATCTCTGATATAGTCTCCTCCAATTCAACGGCTATTTTTCTGCATAGCGGGAAGGCACTACGAACAGACTTCCCAGTAGCAGGACAAGGTGCAAGCGCGGGAGGGAATAGAGCTGAACTAGAAGCTATGAGGGCTTCAAGACCCTGCAAGAGATCCTCAACGGAAATCCTATCAGGAGAAACTTCCATAGACGCCAGCAAAGGAGGATCCCTGGGGGCAACAAAGGTGCCCATTTTAGCATCTACAGCCGCAGCAGCGGCAGAGGAAATAGTAGCATCAACAGCGACACCAGGGCCTGCAAGAGCCAAGGAGAAGGGGCTCAGGTGGCCTACAAGACCTAACAGGAAAGAGCCTGCTTCCGCCACCACAGCAGAAGGAGTGGTAGATGTAGAACTGGAGGGAGACCGCGAACCAACAACTGTAGCACTAGATCCAGTCAGAGCCAATAGATGGGAGCCATCCACCACTACAGTAGAACAGGCATGAACAGGAGTTGCAGAGTGGGCGGGAGGCATTTCAAAATCTTGCAATTCTAATGTTAAAGATTTTTCAGATTTTTTATTGCTACAAATATAAGGGAGGTTGCATTAATAGAAACAATAAATGCAGGCTCTACTCATCTCTTATATTGAGTTATGAGATAATGAGGAATTTTGTATTGTGATGATATAGAATGTTGAGAGGTTATCGTATTTACAAACAAAAAGAATAATTATAGGCTCATTACTAGTTGATGTTATGTGGTTGATGAAATTTATGAGCTCCTCATTTCTCTCTATACTAATGTGGTTGATGAAACGTATGTGCTCTAATAGCCAAACAACATAACGTAAACAATGGTCTTACTAAGACTATGACCATAAGGAATCAATAAACTATATATCATAATGTTATAGCCTTTAGTCCTAGTTTGAGGTGAACCATGATGAACTAAAGGTAAAAAGATTACATAATGAATGTATGTGCTATTCTTTTCCCTTGACACATTTTTTTCTCACTCAAACACAAGGCTCAATTTTGAATACAAAGTTTTGAACAATTTTATCATCACTTCACTCTTATTTTAAAATATCATGTTTATATTTCAAAATCAATATTAAATTAATATTTATTATTAAAATAGTTTTTACTTTTCAAAAAATAAATATAACTATTTTTATGCCATATATATTAAGATAATTCTATCTTTTAAAGTACATGGTATATCTATTAATGATTAGTGTTATTAGTTTTGTATAACGTGTTTATATCTATAGTTTGGGTAGAACTAAGAGATAATCAAGCTTAGGTTTCATGTGTATCGAATGCTTAAAACATTATGCACAAGAAAATCATGGGTGGGAATGGGTGCAGTGGGAGCAAGATTCACTAGTACATTTAACCCACTTTTTAGACCAACGTTTCCGACCAAGCATTAAAATGATTTTCCTTGGTCGGTTTATAGAAGGAAGTTTTTTTTTAAAAAAAAATCTATTCCCGTGTTGGTCGGAATTACGACCATGATAGGTGGTCGTAATTTCGACCAACACGGGAATATAACTTTAAAAAAAAAGACACAGTTTCATTTTATTTCATTGTGCAATTACTTTGTGTGCAAAGGAGAGGTGAAGTAGGGAAGGAGAGGAGGGAAGGAGGTCAAATTCAATCAACAACACATGTTTTCAATCATCTCTTCACTAGTTTCATCTCTTAACCCTAACCTTACAAATGCTTATTAAAACCATTAGAAAAACAATGTTTATTAATGTTTATCTTTGAACATTCAGTAGATAATGGCATTGGAAGACTTAGAGGAAGTCTAGATTATCAATTTTGTGGGCATCGCCATCAGTGCCCAAAATGTTCGATTTGAGCTCTTTTAGTTTATTTCTCTAGTAAACAAATCTGCAAAATTGAATTGGAAAAAATCATGTTTTTAAACATTTTTTGAGTGGTGTTTGATTTCTCCTAAACCCGTGCGGATTACTATGGCAAAGATAACTTCATAGGAAGTTTGTTAGATGTCTTAGCTTCCTGTTGCAACAAATCTGAGGTTATTTGGCTGAGAAAATGAAGAGAAATCAAGTGATAGTCAATAACATGCCATTTTTGCACATAAACTAGGGATGTCGACTTTGATGCTGAATAGATGTAAAATAGATTCACCTCTATTCAAATGTAAAGGGGGAAATATGAGACCTATTCTCAAACCCAAATTCCCCAATGAAGAGATCCGATTTGATCAACCTAGAGGTTAATACACAATCGAATCAATTTATGGTTAATATGGAAAAGAAAGTAAATCTAATATTTCCCTTTTTGTGGAATGGATATTATATTTGAAATATTGAACAATTGAAATACAAGTACTAACCTCAAAATTAGGGCAGATCTGGAAAATGTTGAATTCTAGTGTCTGTGTGTACTTTCGGGAAAATCTAAAACTTGTCCTGGACTGGAAATGCGGAGATAGAGAAAACCCAGAAATCTTTCCTCAAGATGGCTCAGCTCGGGTTTGACCCTCATAAAAGGTCAAATACCACATTCTTTATTTAAAGTCCGATTCAATTTCTATTCGCAGATCCTGGAAGATGGCCAAAAAAGGTATCCAAATTCACTCTTAGATTTGAAACTCCGCACCTGTACCTGCAAGAAAATGGGGGGTTTTGTTATATGGGGGGTTTGCCTTGGTCAAACCCTAATTTAGGAATTAACCTTGAAATTGAATTGAAATATATTGTGCATAAACAAAGTAATTGAAACAAATCACCTCACTTATGTTGAAGTCCTTGTAGAGGATTTGAATCCTCAAATCCACAAGTAAGAACGCTTCAATGGATGTAGGATGTCTCCAATCAATGGTATTTGATCTTCAACACCAATCTTGAATTGATCTTTGGATATGAGAAGACTTGAATGAATTGAGAAGGATGGATCATCAAAGGGGGCTCCAAAGAAATTGAATCCTTCAATAGCTAACAATGGATCTCCTTGATGGATGGATGTTTGAACACTTGAATGCTTGAAGACTTGCAATTGAATGCTTGAAGATTTGCTTGAATGCTTGCTTGGATGAGATGTTCTCACAAAACTTGATTGAGAAAACTTGATGTGAAAATGAGAGAGGAAGGCCTCCTTTTATAGTGATCTAGGGCACACTCCTCTAGATGGGCCACCTTGGAGAATTATATCCCAATTAGGTCCTCACCTTTAGAAAATATACCTAAATTAAATGCAATTAAAGGATTTACCATCCCAAAACGTGAAATGGCCGACCCAGAGGCGGGAAAATAAATTTCTCGAAAGCCCGAAGCTCAAAAATTCTGGAATTTGAAATTTTGGAGAAAGGAGTCAAAGTCGACATTGACCCTGACCTAGTCAGAGTCGACCTAAGACATTGACCTTTTTCTTAGGTTGACTCAAAACTGAATTAGGAGGTCCCAGGGATGCCTAGAAACCTAGAAATGATGCTAGAATAGGACAGAATGTCAGGAATAGACATAAAATCTTATGATTACTGAAATGAAGGCCAAGAGGATCTATTTCTAAATCCTACCTAGAAAATAGAGCCATGGAAGAGAGAAATTCAGGAGAATCCTTAAGATCCTAACCCTAATTTCACCTAGAATGAAGAAATCAAGTGCAGGAAGAAGTGGAAAGCGGGGAGAAAAGCCAAATACATGCAAAGACCCAATCAAGGCGCTTAACATGACCCCAAACCACTTACTCGAAGGACTAAACGCTCTTATCATGGAAGTGCTTCCATTTTAAGATGATACATTAAGCCCCCACTTTAGCAAGAGTATGGACTCGATGCAAACTCTTGGTAAAGGAGATCAGAATAAAAAGATAATCTTATCATAATCCAAAGGACAAAGAGAAACCTTAAGCCCCCAGGGACTCAAGTCTTCGTCAACTCCTAGATCACAATAAGAGAGACATCTCTAGAGAGAAAAAGAAGGTGTGATTACCTCGCCCAATGAGAACTTATATCCCATTGTGAACCACACAGGAAAATGGTGCAACTGGAAAGATGGAATTGAACCACCTAGTGAATGTGGCTACTCACTAGTCAACCCATCAAGGATTTATCCTTAGGAATATTCTATTCCATAAGAATAAAATCAAAAATAAAAACAAAAGAGATCCAATCTTAAGGACAATTCCGACCTTAAGGGATCACAATATATGTGTATTTGAAACTGGAGGGATCAAGAGATCCTAAAATATAAATCCGTGCTTTAAGGATTAGTTACTAATCCAAAAAGGGAAAAGAAGTATCTTGAAAAATATGTGTGTATTGAAAAGTGCGTGTGTGCAACAGGTGAGCAGAGCGTATGCCCCCACGTTAAAGTCATTGCTGAGACTTTAACATGAGCAATGGCTTTAACGGAAACATAAACAACTCCACTGATTACGTTTCCACCTCGAGATGCCCCCAAATGAAGACAAATCAAGGGAAATATCACAAAAACATACAAAAAACACAGAAGGATCTACCTACCATGGGGTCAGTATGATCATAAGATAATATATATGATATTATTGCAAATGAATTGACATCATTCCCCAAAGATAGTAGAACTACCATCACAAAGGAGGAAAGATCACATAAGATATACGAAGGCGAATATTTTCGGACCATGACATGGAGACCAAAAAGAATTAGTGCTACCATATCTCGAATCCAAGAAGATTACACAAAGAAACATTTACGAACAATAGCACAGTTACAACATAACATGGAACAACGCATAAAAGAATAGAGATACATATAGAAGAATTTGAACAACAGTTTCGATTCCTTCATCACCTTGCACCTACTGAGTAACAAGGATCGTATAAAAGAATCTAACAACATTTAGCAAACACATTATGAGAGAAGCACAGTACAACAGGCAAACACACAACAAAGCTGCCACGAAGGACAAGCCGATCAAGCGTGCCGCCTACTCTCCCCATCTCGTTGTATATCATTTAGGGAAGGTGGGTAACTCGCAAGAGGGACTATATCCAACACAGTAGGAATGATAGCCAGTTCCAAACAAGGATCCTCTTGAGAATCACTATGTTCGACACTAGGTGTAAGAGGTAATTGTGATGAAAGCATATTAGGTAAATCAATGTCAATGTCAATAGTCTCATATTCATCATTAACATCATCAGTATCATCAAGAGTATCTTCTTCATCCAAATTAATCAAAATAGGATCTAAGATATGAATAGAATCATCATAATCATGCATGTGAACATCATTATTAGTAACATCTTCTAACACATTATGTATAGATTTATCCGAAGAAGATAGAGATATTTTAGCTTTAGCATGAGCACGATGCTTTTTACGACGTTCATTAGCAGATCGGTTACGTTTTGATTTATTTGAAAGAGGTTGAGAACTAGGAGGAACAATCACGGGATCCTTCACAGGTTCTTTAGGAAGATCCATAGGAGAAACAATCACAGGATCTTTGATAGGTTCGATAGGAGGAACTTGATTAACAGAACTAGAAGCCATAGTTAAAGGAGGTATTGAAGGTGTAGGTAAAAGACTACGATTAAGATCCATAGGAGGTATGCTTAATTGAAGAATCTTACGATGTTTATAAGCTTGATATAATCGTAAAAGATTGTCAGGTCGAGGAGGACATGAATTAGGTAAGGAAGGCCAAAAGAAATCTAGAGCAGCACAATCTCTAGGCCTAGAAGGTTGATATAGACTATGATTAATCATCTTCACTTCGTCATCATGAATGAACTTAAGACACTTATGGATAGGTGAAGCAATAGTATGCATGGAAGTCAACCAAGGCACACCAAGCTTAACTTGAAATTGATCAGAAGTAGGAACCACAACAAAGGTAGTGTTCACAATTTTTCCAACAAGTTCAACCGGCAAGGTAATAAAACCAAATGATGGATAAAGAAAACCATTGCAAGTTTGAATCCACACATCCGATGTATCATAGAAGTCACATTGTAAGCTTTTCATAAAAAGATTTTCTTTAGTGATAACATTGACTAAGGAGGTAGGATCAAAAGACAACCACGAGTAGGTATCTGAGCAATCCTAGAAGCAATATAAAGGGGACCATCAGGAGCCTTAATAGTCTCAGAGTCATCAAAGGTAATCAAAAGTTCCCGAGGTCTTTTATTCTTGAATTGTTGTTAAGGTTTAGGTTGAGGTTTCACTTTAGGTTTAGGTTTTGGTCGATGTTGAGATTGAACTTGAGGTTGAATCTGCATACACCTAAAAATGGTCACCTAGACTATTAGCCCCTTTTGCTAAATCATAAATTGCTTATTCTTGATCAAATCCTAGCTCTATCATTTATTCAATTATTTTCTATGGGCTAACCATCTTATCCTAAGTCTTTATTTATTAAAAGGAATATTTCCTCCCCTTTTAATAAATAAAAAGCCCCCACTTTTCCTCTTATCCTAAGTTGCACAAATAAAGCATTATTCTTATTTTATAAAAAGAGAAAAGTACTTTTTGTCTCATATGGACACAAAAGTCAACTCTTATTTTTCTATTGGAGGATACTTGTGCACATGGATTGCTCCTCTTTTAAGCTCCACCGTTGATTAAATCTTTTGCCTCTTAATCTTCATGGTCCATTCCTCCTCATTTCCTATAAAAAGAGAGCTCTCTTCCTCATTTGCATCCCCAACTTTTTATGCTATTGTTATGCTACAGGTTTTCTAGGTCATCTTGGAGCTTTTGGAGACATTCTTGCATCTAGGGTTTGAAGATTTGGAGCATTGTTGGCATTCATCTTGGATCTTCATCAACACTCTATCTTCTTGTCTTCATTCTTGCATCATCATGGCTTTCTTGCTTCATAGTTAGATTTCATTTCTTGCATAGTAGCTTCATTTTCATGGCATTCTTAGCTTAGATTTCCTTTATGCTTTAGATTAATTCATCTAGTTTAACTAGGAGGCTTTGTAACACTTGCATCTTTCATTTCCATAGCTTAGCTTGCATTTCCATTCTTAATCTAGCTTGCATTGCATTTCATTGTTGATTCTTGAGGATATTGGCATTCTTGCCCTTGTCTTCATTGAATCTCCCATTGCATGGTTTACTAGCAAGGTTATTGGCTAAATAGCTCTAGCTGAGAGCATTCTTAAAACCCTTGCACTCCATGCCTAGGGAGCTATGGATCGATTTGTGAGGCCTCATTCTTGAGTTCCCTTCCATGTAATGATCCATAGAAGTGTGGTCACATTTTCACCATACATTTTTGGCGCCCACCGTGGGGCAGAGTAGATAGACTTTGTCCTTTAAATTCTGCATTTTCGTCATTTTCCGTCAATTTTTCGGCAAGTTTTTAGCGCAATTTTTGTTCTCTGGTTTTTTGTCTCAGAATATCGCGCGATACTTCTTAGGTATATCGCGCGATATACCTTACTATACGCGTGCGATACTTCGCGCCTGAGAAGAATCGCACGGTAGTATTGAGGTATATCGCCTGGTCTCGGGCGAAGTATCGCCTGGTGTTGGGCGAAATATCGCACGGACTGAAAAGTATCGCCTGGTGTCGGGCGAAGTATCGCGCGATACTGTGTCTGAACCTGGCAGCGAGCTATTTTTAGGCTATTTTATCTATCTTGCAAGTTTCGGGTTGTTAGCTATCTTTTTGAAATTTTTTGAAATTTCCAGCGTGTGCCTATTTTTTTTGAAATTTTGCAAATGGTATCAAAATTTTAAGTGTGATATATCGTTGGAAAGGTCTTTCCGAGCCCAATCCAACCATGATGGTGTCATTTTCAGATTTTATCATTTGATCAAGTATTTTTGTAGATTATCAGATTTTTCATGTGCTAACCATTGTGGGTCTAACAAGTTGTGGTTGTAGGTGCACTTGCTTGAGATATTTTTCCAAAAGAACGCATGTCAAAGAGGGCTACTAATGGTTTTTGTAGGGCTGCCCTAAGCATAAAAACCAAATCAAGTGCTTGTTTAATTTCTTTCTTTATTAAGTGCGGCATATACTAGTTGTTTCATTAGGCACTTAATACTTTGTGAAAGGAATCTTGGGGTGGTAGGAGAAGTATGCTCTTCACCTTTAGGTGAATCAGAAAATCTTGACCCATCTTGAGGTTTTGGAAGCAAAGGGGTAATTGGATCTTGCTTGGTGTGTTTGGGAGAAGTTTTTGAGATAGGGGAGTATGCTCTTCACCCTTGTGGTGAATCAAAAACCTTGAACCTCAAAAATCATCCATTCTTTGTTTAGCTTAGGATCCTTTAGCGGGCCTGCTCTTGAGAAATCAAGAGGAACGACCCAAGTGGAGACAACCTTGTCATCATTTTCCTTGGTGGCAAGTGATTCCAACTCACTATAATCTCAAGGCTATCAAGGACACAAAACCTTGGTAGACATAGTACTTATCTTCGCTTAATGTGAGTAACTTGTGGAATTGTGACCATGAGGAAAGCATTAAGCAAGAATGCTTAAGGTACTCTTGAGGCCGCGAGGTCCTAGTCCTTTATGAGGAGCAAGAGGGGTGCTATGAACGGAAATCCTTACTATGAACCATTAGATAGAGGCCACCTTCTTTTAGCCGCTTAGCTTCTTGGTGCAAGGATTGATCCAAGTGGACTTACCCGGATCACCCCAAGACACTCACCATATGTGTTCCTTTGGTTGTGTCTTTGACACTTCCATGACAATGCCAATATCTCTTGTGGGCAACCACTTGGTGTGAGGCAAGGGAGCATCAAGTTGTGGGCCACGTTGCTAAGTAATGAGCCTTGTCCTTCTAGGTAGTAATTGCTTGAATTGTCTTCGATTGTGCTATGCCAGTGTAAACGTTCTCAACATTCAAACACACGGTAGCGTTCATAAGGTTTTCTATTTTGATATCACAAGTGCTTGTCTTGGCAAGGTTGCTTTTGCCCTTGTTTCAAGTGTTCTATGACATGTTTGATCCCATACTGTTTGCAAACCTGTCTTTTATCTGCTGCTACTACTTGTCAAACTGAAAAATTGCACTATTCAATCTACAAATTTGGTCCAAGCGCTTCAAAACTGAGTTTTTCATGTTCACTGGTCAAGAGTCATATGATATTGAAGTATCCTTGCATACCCTCAACCAAGAATCCTGAGTCATTTCTACTGTCCTGTCATTGCTACAATTCAGAGTTGCTAAACTTGCACTTTAACCTGCTGTAGAGTGTCCTTTTCTGTTCTTACTTGAAACTGGTTTGTTACTTACATGCTTAGATTTGTTCTAGACTGAAACAAATGAGCTAAAACTATTGGATTTGAGCTTAACAAATGCTACTCTTGATCACTTGTCGCATCATGGTTACCTCTCTAGCTACTTGCTTATTGAGCTTCTTGCTCGCTGCGCGGCTTTAGTCAATTGATTGCTGTAAGTGCTTGAGCACTTTTGACGAGTCATCTCTCTCTATTGTTCTACTTTGACAAGTGATCTTTATTAGCCTTGCTTATCTCAAATCTGAGAAACTTTGTCTCATTCTATTAGTCAACCAACATCTCTTTTCATGCTGGTTACAACTCGGTCTCAATTTGAGCAGGAGAGTCATCCTCCGTTCAATTATACACAGTTACCTTCTCCAACTAGACGTTCAAAAGCACCCATTAGCAACAACAGTTCTAGTTCTAACCAATCTGAGAATTCTAAGGCTACACCGTGGTATAAAGGAGGTTTCCTCTTTTCCGCATTCAAGACACCCAAAAACACAGACAGTGTCTCACTCACTTTGACTGAACAAGAAAAGTTTCAACTCTTGCAAGAACACTTTAAGCGTAAGGATAATCAAGCGCGCTTAGACAAAGAACACAATCAACAAAGGATGGATGCTACTAGGCACATGGCTTATAGAGGGACATTTCATGAGCAACCTGAGACTAGTAATCATGAGCATAGACCTCTTTTTAACAATGGCAACAATGACAACAACACGCCACCAAGATCTCCTCCAAGGCCAACTTTTGCTATGCCTTCTTCACCACCTAGACCTCCTCCCTCTCAACATGAGGCAGAGGCTAATGATGAGATTTCTAGTGAGGATCTTATGAGATGTGAACAAGATGTGGATTTCCAACGAATGATGCATAAGCTTTTAGAGCGTAATGGCGATCAATATTTTCAATATATGACTTCTAGAGGATACAAGCTTCCTCCCGGCTATGATGTCAGACAAATTGTCCAACAAAGAATTCCAACTGAATTGGAAGTCCTTCAAGAAGAATTACGTCGGACAAATCAACGCCTTACCCAAATGGCATTAGAAAGAGAGCCTCCAAAGGTCTCTTTTATAGAATCAATTTGTGCTCTTCCTTTTGATAAAGATCTATACATGGTCCCATTTCCTAAGGATATTGAGGTTCCTAAATATGACAAGTATGATGGAAATGGTGACCCTCATGACCATGTGCGTCACTTTTATGCTCTTAGTATGGACTTTCTTCATGAAGACACATATCTTCTACGATTATTCCCTCGAAGCTTAAGAGGACAAGCTTTAGAATGGTTTACAAAGTTGACACCTCCTTTGAAGACTTTTGATGAGTTGGCTATGCGCTTCACACAACATTATTCTTACAACATCCAACAACCTATCACTGTGATAGATCTCGGTAATCTAAGACAATATCAAGGTGAGCCATTTGCAACTTACTTACAACGTTGGAGGTCATTGTATTCTCGATATCCTCGTCAGCTACCCGAAAGAGAAAAGATTGACATTTTCGTCAACACACTTGTGCCTGAGCTGTATTATGATCTAAGGAAACAATTGTTCTCCTCTTTCAATGACATGGTTGAAAGTGCATATCGAATTGAGGATGTAGCTATAAGAAAAGGGGATATTGTTATTAATAAAGATGTTAAAGGCAATGGCAAAGACAAGAACAAACCTTGGAATAAGAACAAGTATGTTGTTAATGATGGGGTTGTTGACACTCCTAAAGTTAAAGAGCCTGCTTTCAATCTTTCCAATGCTATCTATGCAGCAAAACAACAAGAAGCTGCCAACGCTCACAATGCTCCTAAACCTCAATATGCAGATAAGCCTAAGAAGTCATTTCGAAAGCGAGTCTATACCAAGTTGGCAGAACCTTACGATGTGATCCTTAAGACTTTGGTTGACAATGGATATCTTACGCTTCCTGATAAACCTGGTAACTGGGATCCGATAAATAAGCCCGATTGGTGGAGAGAGGATCATTACTGCCATTATCACAGAAACAAGGGACATCCAACAGACAATTGTTTTAGGCTTAAGGATGATATTCAAGATCTTATTAAGAACGGCACAATCTCCACTGATGGCTTAACTAAAAATTCTGATCACACAGCTTTCAAAGATCCTCTACCTAAGCATGATAAGGGGGAAACCTCTCAAACACATAAGAAGAATCATGATGCAAAGATCAATTATACATATCCTTCTAATGCACCTGTGATTAACATGGTAGAGCCCGTTGAGAGCGTTCTAATGATGAGGTCTCAAGATGATAATAAAGCCAATCATGGTAAGCCAAAGTTGGTCTTGCAAACACGTGATAGTTCATCTTCCCGAAGTGAGACACCGAATGCTATTACTAGGGGGCAAGCCAAGATTGTCCTTAAAACTGTGCAAGATCCCAAACAATCTTTTCCTTCCAAACATGCGGCTCCTTCAGCCACCCCTGGCTATGATCTTGTCCAACATTTACAAAAGACACCAGCACAGATATCTATCCTTGAGTTGCTTCGGTTATCCCCTTCGCATAGAGAGATTCTTGATAAAGCTTTACGTACAACATGTGTTCCCAATGACATTGATCCAGATCAATTTCAGGCTATGGTCAACCACATTTCATCTCCACTATCTCTCTCCTTTTCTGCAGAAGATGACATATCTATTGCTCACCCTCATAATTTGGCTTTACACATTGAAGTTCTAGTCTACAACACCCGAGTCCGCCGAGTCCTGATAGACAATGGTGCAGGGTTAAATATTGTTTCTTTCAATGTCATACAACAGTTGGGTTTGTCAGAATTTGCTGTGGATTCTAAGAAGAAGATTACTATAAAAGCTTATGATGAAGTGGAACGATCTTCCAAAGGTCTTGTCACGCTGCCTATTCGAGTGGGTCCTGTCACGAAAGATATTAGCTTCCAAGTATTGGACATCCCACTTGCATATAACATTCTTTTGGGTCGTCCTTGGATCCATGACATGCAAGCTGTTCCTTCCACTTATCATCAATGTGTCAAATTTCCATACAATGGCACTGAAGTTGTGATTCCTGGAGACCATACTATTGCTATCAATGCTCTTGCTGCTACTGAAAAATTTGTTCCTCATAATGAACCTTTTGTCGATCCTAGTACATCTCTAGCTGCTGCTGAGAAATCACTTAAGATGATGAGCCTTGGTATGGGTGAATATAAACTGGGTTCTTTTGCTTCTATACCTGTTTCTCCTAGGTCATATGGGAGACCTTCTGATCACATGAAGCCTTCCACTTCTGCTATGGTGATCTTTGATACTTTTGTTCCTTCATCCGTTCCTTTAGAAGCAGAAAGAGAAGAACAAGCTATTCAAGAGTGGATCTATAGAGAGGATTCTAGAAATACTCCCATGCTTAGTAATTCAGACACAGATACAGATGAGTCACCGCTACACACTATGGCTCAAATGGGAGATGATCTTCCTTCTACTTCACTCCTTTGGGGAGAAGAATGTATATCTACTGATGATATGGCTGAGGCCTCTATGTCTAGAGCCTATGTGCCTAAAGAATCATTGCACTATGATAGACAACGTCGCAACATTGCACGACTGCTACAAAGAGGTGATCTCTCACATAATGACATGAGTATCTCTACTTCTCGGCATCTTAAGCCTCTTCCAGAAGATCCTCCCATGATAGATATGGATGTTGATGTGGTTCATACCTCTTGTAACCCACCCGACGTAGTTGATGAGTCTCGTGTAGGGTCTGATGAGTTTGTTCCCCATATTGCCTTAGTCGACTATGTTGGTCCTTCTATGACAAGTCTAGATCTAGCTACTTTTGGAGCTTACCCTATAGGCTCAACCTCTGTTGTTACCAGAGATGACACCCCTCGCATAAATGCTATTGAACCGGTCACTTCATTTCATCCCGCATCAACACCTGTTACTTCTTCCACCAGTGAACTAGCCACAAAAAAGATTGAATCAGAAATCAAGCATCACAGTCATCAAGTCAAAAGAAAAGAGCAATGGTCGGATGGTGAAAACCACATTGTGGCACTATCTGAACCTAAGAAAAGTAAAAATAAAAATATGCTCAAAAATAATGAGTCTCAAATAAAAGATGACAAGCTGATTCTCTACAAAAAAATGATGCACTACTTCAAGCATGATCTCATATCTGTTATACTTCAGCCCATTCCTAGAGCTGAGAACAAAGTTGCTAATGCCTTGGTTACTTCAACATCCATCTTACAAATGAAAAAGCATAAATCTTGCTTCAAGTTCCTGGTGGATGAATTATGCTATCCTGCTCACAAATCTTACAATCCTACCCTCTTTCCATGTCTTCCACCTCATACTCCTCCATGCCATTCTTTCCGCCATCCCTTACACTTTGCCTTTGTCTCTGGTGGCTTGTATAGGAAGGGTCTAGATGGAACTCTCCTAAGGTGTCTAGAAATAGAGGAGTCAGAAAAAGTACTAGCTGAAATCCATGATGGCATATGTGGATCACATTCTAATGATCCTCCACTAGCTCAGACATTGCTTAGGGCTGGTTATTATTGGTCAAACTGGTTGAGACCTCCTATTGTCATAGTTGCAGCATTTGGGCCTGGGGCCTATCAGTTCTCTACATCAGAGGAAGCAGATTCTTGATGCCCATTTCTGTCTGGGGCATCCTTTGTACATATTTTATGATCCTGAAAAAATTCCAAAAAAAATCATATATGATGCTGAAAAAAAATCCTAAAAAGCATAAAAAATACTGAAAAAATGAGCATCCTAGTGAAAACCTAGTAATAGGCACTTTGATGTCTCACCAAAAAAAAATCAAAAAATTCAAAAAAATCAAAAAAATTGAAAAAGTGCCTTGGTGAAAACCTGGAAACAGGCGCCTTGGTAGCAAAAATACAAAAAAATTATAAAAAAGTCCTAAAAAATCTATCAAGTGGTGAAAACCTGGAAACAGGCGCTGCTTGAGACCCTCTGCACCTATGTCTATCAGTCTTGCGTGGCGCTCTTTCGCTCCACTTCTCGCTTTGCCTCTCCTAGCCTGGAATTGATTCTTGTCTTAGTCTAGGGGGCATATGTTGCTTTAAGCTTATCTTGGGTCTCTTTGTGCATCTGGGTTTCTTGGGCAACTTGGTTCCAATGGTGTTTTTCAACACCACCCCAACTGTGTTTTTCAACACTTCCCCTTGCGTCGAGTGTTACTCAACACTTATCAGATGTCCTACCCACAGTCTAGATGATGCAATATTTCTCACTGGCAGATGTGATACTCAAAGCTTGACTCTATGACCTACACACACGCACTTGACTTGTTGAGATATGTTGACTTTATTTTTCTTTGTGTGCTGTCTATGAAGATTTCTTTGATGAGTGGTCTCTCCCTGAGAAGTTTTCGATGATGCATAGCTAGAAGACTGAGGGTATGAGAACATGTTTTATTTCTTTATCTGCTTGTGGGTATATTTTGTTGGTCCTCACTGTCATGAGCATTTATGCTGGTCTTACTTGACACTATGGACCTACAAGGTATTATCCTTGACTGTTTTGCAAGTGCATGCTTATAGTCATCTTGACTTTCTTGTGTCTCGATGGGAGCTTAATCTTGCTATATCAAACTTAGGTAATCTCACTGCACTAGTCATCTTGACCTACATGTCTTTGATGCCTAGGTGGGATTTCTACATCTCTATCTGATATAGATCATATTCAGATTCACATAGTTATGCTAGTGTGTATTGTATGATCTTGCGACGCTACCAATAACGCTCAATGATGAATATTAGATGTCTATTGGCTTTGTAACCTTGCAAGTAAACCACTTTTCATGTAGCTTGCATTCTTAAGTTCATGTTAGTTTAGTTTTGCATCTTGCATATGGAGAGAGCTCTCCTTTCATTTTTCATGGACTTGTTAATCAGCTGCGCTCACCTTTTGCTTCTTCCTGATCATGTTTTTCGCTTCTTGTCTTTCATATCACATCATTTTCCTTTCATTTCGGGATCAAAACCGAAATCTGAGTTCACCTTGATCATCCAAATCACCTTTTCCCCCTCTTTCACGCAGTTGGCTAACCTTTTGAGGCCTGATCCTTTGATCTTTGCTGGGGCATTCTTCACCTCTTTATCCCCATCTCTTTCAAAACTTCTAGTCTTTCATTCACTTTCAAATCCCAAGTTCAAATCCCCCTCCGTGGTCTTTTCGGGTTGAGGGACCGATAGGTTCGTGCCCCGTGTCCCATGTGTGGGGCATATCTTCATTGCTTGATGGTTATCCTGTTCTCTTTCTTCGATTATGATTTCTAGTGATTTGATCATGTTGCTCTTGCTTCTGCATTCCCTCTACTTGATTTCGCTTTCGATCCCGAGGGGGCAGACACATCATATCTTATTGGCTATCTCTTTCCTAAGTGTTCAGTACTATCGCTACCAGGCTGATCATGTAGGATTTGCTATCTCTCTGCACTTCATTCTTTGGAGTCAGATCGCTATTTGCTTGCCTTCTTGGCTATCTCTTGCTTTCTTGGCTGATCCGAGTTGCTTTGTGATCCCAAATCGATCTCACATTTCAACTTCATTCTTTGACTACATGTGTTCCCAGATCGATCACACATTAGTCAAAGAGGGGCAAATGTATACACCTAAAAATGGTCACCTAGACTATTAGCCCCTTTTGCTAAATCATAAATTGCTTATTCTTGATCAAATCCTAGCTCTATCATTTATTCAATTATTTTCTATGGGCTAACCATCTTATCCTAAGTCTTTATTTATTAAAAGGAATATTTCCTCCCCTTTTAATAAATAAAAAGCCCCCACTTTTCCTCTTATCCTAAGTTGCACAAATAAAGCATTATTCTTATTTTATAAAAAGAGAAAAGTACTTTTTGTCTCATATGGACACAAAAGTCAACTCTTATTTTTCTATTGGAGGATACTTGTGCACATGGATTGCTCCTCTTTTAAGCTCCACCGTTGATTAAATCTTTTGCCTCTTAATCTCCATGGTCCATTCCTCCTCATTTCCTATAAAAGGAGAGCTCTCTTCCTCATTTGCATCCCCAACTTTTTATGCTATTGTTATGCTACAGGTTTTCTAGGTCATCTTGGAGCTTTTGGAGACATTCTTGCATCTAGGGTTTGAAGATTTGGAGCATTGTTGGCATTCATCTTGGATCTTCATCAACACTCTATCTTCTTGTCTTCATTCTTGCATCATCATGGCTTTCTTGCTTCATAGTTAGATTTCATTTCTTGCATAGTAGCTTCATTTTCATGGCATTCTTAGCTTAGATTTCCTTTATGCTTTAGATTAATTCATCTAGTTTAACTAGGAGGCTTTGTAACACTTGCATCTTTCATTTCCATAGCTTAGCTTGCATTTCCATTCTTAATCTAGCTTGCATTGCATTTCATTGTTGATTCTTGAGGATATTGGCATTCTTGCCCTTGTCTTCATTGAATCTCCCATTGCATGGTTTACTAGCAAGGTTATTGGCTAAATAGCTCTAGCTGAGAGCATTCTTAAAACCCTTGCACTCCATGCCTAGGGAGCTATGGATCGATTTGTGAGGCCTCATTCTTGAGTTCCCTTCCATGTAATGATCCATAGAAGTGTGGTCACAGAATCAGAGTTTGAATTTTAGGTTGAGGGTGAGGTGGAGATACAAACTGATCAACATGCTCCACTTGATTAACAACATGATTGAGATCATCCATCTTTGAATCATACACAATTTCCATAGCAGATGGTTGAACAATAGTATTAGTATCATGCGTAGGTAAAGGGTTTGTATAGATTTGAAGGTTTTGATTAGGAGGAGAGACAAATCGATTCCCACTACTATCCAGATTATCAACAGATAAAACCTTAGAATCAATTAGATCTTGAACCTTATGTTTTAAAGAATAACATCTCTCAGTATCATGACCATTCTGACGATGATATTGACAAAAAGCATTTTGATCAAAAGATTTAGATGCAATCGTAATAGGTAAAAGAGGTCGAATAGGAGGTAAAGTAATCATATTAGCAGCTAACAACCTATTCATAATAGCATGTAAAGTTTCAGATAGAGGAGTAAACGTACGATTTAATCAAAAAGTAGTGGATGCAAAAGTGGCATTATGAGATGCAACAACCTGATTAGCAACTGCATTCGTTTGTTTGTTTATCTTGACATAATTTTTGAATTTTTGAAACTTGTTTGGATTAGGAGCAGCATTCTTATCAACTGGAACATGAGCCATTGGAGTGGTACTCTCAAATTCTCTCACTTGTAATTGATAATGATGAAGCGCTACACAAAGTTGTTGAAAAGAGGTAAATTCAGTAAGTAGAATCTTATCTCTAATATCCTTTTGCAAATTTGAAATAAACATACGTTGAATATCAATATCAGGAACAGGATAGGAAATCTGAGCATGCAAATGCTTAAATCTACCAATAAATTTAGTCAATTTTTCTTTAGCACTTTGTTTACAATGCATTAAATCAATCAAAGACACTTGCGGACCAATATTATTTTGAAATTGTTGAATAAAGGCATTAGCAAGTTGTGGGAAGGAATCAATTGAATAGGGAGGCAAGGAACAATACCATTGTAAGGCCTTGTCACGAAAGGTTCTAGCAAACAGTTTGGCTAAAATCCGATGGTCATGAGCATAATCACTACAAAGGATTTGAAATGTTTTAACATGATGAACAGGATCTCCTTTTCCATTATAATTCTCAAGACAAGGCATCTCACCTTGCTGAGGAACAGGAGTATGGATAATATCCCAGGACAAAGGACTTCCCATGTCACATGTAGGAATACTAAACTTGTTTTGAGTTAAGGAAGCAAGTTGTTGTTGTAAGGATGATACAGTTTGAGCCAAACTGATGATGGTTGAATCATTAGAGGAAATAGGAGTAGCAACATTAGACACACTAGGTAAAGTGTAAGAAGCTGCAGGAATAGAGGACACAACTGGAGGAACACTAGGAACTACAGTTGGAAGCGGATTGGAATAAGTAAAAGGAACATTATGATATGAAGGTTGTGATACAGGAAGGGACATAGGAGGAACACTCATAGGAACAGAGGGAGTCATCACAGTCACCAAAGGAGTATAGATAGGAATACTAGGTAAAGGATTAGAAAGAGGTTCAACACTAGTGAGAGGAGGAGTTAACCCTAAATCTTGAGCTTCTTGAGCTAAAGGTTTAACATTAGAATGCACAAGATGAGTAATACCACGCAAGAGGTTAACACCTTGATCACTATCATGGAGAACTTTCTTAAGAGCCCCTATAGCTTGAATGGAATCTTGATTATGGTTTTCTTGAAGAAGCCAATTACCCATTTTATCAAGTTCAGTGGAAAGTTTTTGGACTTGTTCAGGAGGAACTCTTAAAGCATCATCCTCATCATGAGATGAGTGAGAAGAGTTTTGCTCCATAGTAGGATTGGAATCATGAAGAATCAGGTTATCATAGGGGATCCTAAGGAAAGAAGAAGAAGATTCAGGATCAAAGGCACCCATGAGTCTACGACTTCTTCTAACCGGAATGTTATAAGTAGGACTAGTGGTAGTAAAGCTCATAAACCAATATAATGCAAATGAACTAAACTAAGAACACATAAAGCATGAAAATGAAATCTAATTAGCATGCAAGATCAATCACAAAGGACAAATCTAATACTAACAAGATACAAAAGAGAAATCTAACACCAAAAAGAAAGAGAGTAAGCTCGTCGGGTTCACCAAAATGAATAGTGAAGGTGAACACACAAAGGAATATAAAGGAAGATCTAACACAATAGAGTATCTAAATCCACAAAAGAAAAGGGGTAAGTATGTCGGGTTCACCAAAATGAATAGATGTAAAATGGATTCACCTCTATTCAAATTTAAAGGGGGAAATATGAGACCTATTCTCAAACCCAAATTCCCCAATGAAGAGATCCGATTTGATCAACCTAGAGGTTAATACACAATCGAATCAATTTATGGTTAATATGGAAAAGAAAGTAAATCTAATATTTCCCTTTTTGTGGAATGGATATTATATTTGAAATATTGAACAATTGAAATACAAGTACTAACCTCAAAATTAGGGCAGATCTGGAAAATGTTGAATTCTAGTGTTTGTGTGTACTTTCAAGAAAATTTGAAACCTATCCTAGACTGGAAATGTGGAGATAGAGAAAACCCAGAAATCTTTCCTCAAGATGGCTCAGCTCGGGTTTGACCCTCATAAAAGGTCAAATACCACATTCTTTATTTGAAGTCCGATTCGAATTCTGTTCGCAAATCCCGGAAGATGGCCGAAAAGGGTATCCAAATTCGCTCTCAGATTTGAAATTCCGCACCTGTACCTGCAAGAAAATGGAGTTTTTTGTTGTATGGGGGGTTTGCCTTGGTCAAACCCCAATTTAGGAATTAACCTTGAAATTGAATTGAAATATATTGTGCATAAACAAAGTAATTGAAACAAATCACCTCGCTTATGTTGAAGTCCTTGTAGAGGATTTGAATCCTCAAATCCACAAGTAGGAATGCTTCAATGGATGTAGGATGTCTCCAATCAATGGTATTTGATCTTCAACACCAATCTTGAATTGATCTTTGCATATGAGAAGACTTCATTGAAGTGAGAAGGATGAATCATCAAAGGGGGCTCCAAAGAGATTGAATCCTTCAATAGCTAACAATGGATCTCCTTGATGGATGGATGTTTGAACACTTGAATGCTTGAAGATTTGCAATTGAATGTTTGAAGACTTGCTTGAATGCTTTCTTGGATGAGATGTTCTCACAAAACTTGATTGAGAAAATTTGATGTGAAAATGAGAGAGGAAGGCCTCCTTTTATAGTGATCTAGGGCACACTCCTCTAGATGGGCCACCTTGGAGAATTAAATCTCAATTAGGTCCTCACCTTTAGAAAATATACCTAGATTAAATGCAATTAAAGGATTTACCATCTCGAAACCCAAAATGGTCGACCCGAAGGCGGAAAAATAAATTTTCCGAAAGCCCGAAGCCCATAAATTCTAGAATTTGAAATTTTGGAGAAAGGGGTAAAAGTCGACATTGACTCTGACCTAGTCAGCGTCGACCTAAGACATTGAATTTTTTCTTAGGTTGACTCAAAACAGAATTAGGAGGTCCCACGGATGCCCAGAAACCTAGAAATGATGCCAAAACAGGACATAATGCTAGGAATAGACATAAAATCCTATGATTACTGAAATGAAGGCCAGGAGGATCTATTTCTAAATCCTACCTAGAAAATAGAGCCATGAAAGAGAGAAATTCAAGAGAATCCTTAAGATCCTAACCCTAATTTCACCTAGAATGAAGAAATCAAGTGCAGGGAAGAAGTGGAAAGCGGGGAGAAAAGCTAAATACATGCAAAGACCCAATCAAGGCGCTTAACATGACCCTAAACCACTTACTCGGAGGGCTAAATGCTCTTATCATGGAAGTGCTTCCATTTTAAGATGATACAGTTGCATCAGACAAACTCATATCCATTCACAAGAACCATAGAGAAGCATGTAAAGTTAGTGTATTCTGCCAGGCATAACCTGTGAGGGTACAGTCAGAGGATTTGATGGTAAAAATGCTTATCTATGGTTCTTGTGAATGGATATGAGTTTGTCTGATACCTTTTGTTCTTTCCCTCATTATTTTAAACTATACTATGGACCATAGAAGATGTAAAGTAACTCATTTCTCTATGGTTCTTGTGAATGGATATGAGTTTGTCTGATACATTTTGTTTTGATCCATCCTACTCATTTATACCCAGAGTGGAGGATCATACCAATCCAATATTGCAACAATCCAAGTGACTGTGACCCCTGCTCACTGTTCAGGGACAGCTAACACAAAAATAGATGGTTTACATCTTCTATGGTCCATAGTATAGTTTAAAATAATGAGGGAAATAACAAAATGTATTAGACAAACTCATATCCATTCACAAGAACCATAGAGAAGTATGTAAAGTTAGTGTATTTTTCCAGGCATAACCCTTGAGGGTATAGTCAGAGGATTTGATAATCAAAATGCTTCTCTATGGTTCTTGTGAATGGATATGAGTTTGTCTGATACATTTTGTTCTTTCCCTCATTATTTTAAACTATACTATGGACCATAGAAGATGTAAAGTAACTCATTTCTCTATGGTTCTTGTGAATGGATATGAGTTTGTTTGATACATTTTGTTCTGATCCATCCTACTCATTTATACCCGGAGTGGAGGATCATACCAATCCAATATTGCAACAATCCAAGTGACTGTGACTCCTACTCACTGTTCAGGGACAGTTAACACAAAAACAGAGGGTTTACATCTTCTATGGTCCATAGTATAGTTTAAAATAATGAGGAAAAGAACAAAATGTATCAGACAAATTCATATCCATTCACAAGAACCATACAGAAGCATGTAAAGTTAGTGTATTCTGCCAGGCATAACCCGTGAGGGTACAGTCAAAGGATTTGATGGTAAAAATGCTTCTTTATGGTTCTTGTGAATGGATATGAGTTTGTCTGATACATTTTGTTCTTTCCTCATTATTTTAAACTATACTATGGACCATAGAAGATGTAAAGTAACTCATTTCTCTATGGTTCTTGTGAATGGATATGAGTTTGTCTAATACATTTTGTTCTGATCCATCCTACTCATTTATACCTGGAGTGGAGGATCATACCAATCCAATATTGCAACAATCCAAGTGACTGTGACTCCTACTCACTGTTCAGGGACAGTTAACACAAAAACAAAGGGTTTACATCTTTTATGGTCCATAGTATAGTTTAAAATAATGAGGGAAATAACAAAATGTATCAGACAAACTCATATCCATTCACAAGAACCATAGAGAGCATGTAAAGTTAAATGCTTCTCTATGGTTCTTGTGGATGGATATGAGTTTGTTTGATACATTTTGTTCTTTCCCTCATTATTTTAAACTATACTATGGACCATAGAAGATGTAAAGTAACTCATTTCTCTATGGTTTTTGTGAATGGATATGAGTTTGTCTGATACATTTTTTTTTGATCCATCCTACTCATTTATACCCGGAGTGGAGGATCATACCAATCCAATATAGAAACAATCCAAGTGACTGTGACCCCTGCTCATTGTTCAGGGACAGTTAACACAAAAATAGATGGTTTACATCTTCTATGGTCCATAGTATAGTTTAAAATAATGAGGGAAAGAACAAAATGTATCAAAAAAACTCATATCTATTCACAAGAACCATAGAGAAGCATTTTTACCATCAAATCCTCTAACTGTACCCTCACAGGTTATGCCTGGCATAATACACTAACTTTACATTTTTATTACTTCAAAGTGGATTGCATTGATCTTCATGATCTGGAATCGATTATCTACCATGTCTTCACTCTCTCTGGGCTTCAAAACACACCCTTATCTCTATTAAATAAGCCTCTCAAGGTCAGTATAACCCCTGCTAACCATAACAATCAGTTATAGGACTGTTAACAGTTAGTTATTTTCTTATGTTGGTTGTCTTGTTGACAACAAGTTGTCAACTTCGACAACATTCCACCTCTTAGGCATTTATAACATTGCCTTGAACCTTTTAGATTAAAATACATACAACATACTTCTTCTTAATGTTCCTTTAACAATCCATATGAACGACTACACATATGTTCCAAATGCCCACTACAATATATTAAAAACTACCAATGAAATGTATATGCAAAAATAAAACTTAACGATACAATATATACAATGTCTTCTCTTTTTATTTATTACAATGTGTTTAAAGGTTCTGCATTACATCACTACACAAGAAAGAGAAAACCACGTTTAAAGCATATCTAGGATTGTGCCACAAATATATTGCTCTACATCATGTATATTGCCTCTGTCACTAAGGTTTCAATGGCCAACAACAATGGAAAAGCTAAGAAGATTTCTTCTTTATTTTGTTTTTGCACATTCGGTAGGGTTAAACCGAAGCAATTGAATCCCCAAGCCATCATTATCAAGGTTCTCTATCTTCTAGTTAACTCTCTTAGAGAAGGAAAATGCTTCTTACAACCATCTAGATTCTCCACTAATAATACTAGTGGAGCCCTAGAAACAAGAAAAAGAGCTTAGCGTTATAATAATATGGCAATGACAACAATGGTGGCATTGAGGAGGCAATTACTAATTGAAGTGTGACAACAAACGTACAAGGCATTGGGCCAATGGTTCTATTCTAGTTCACTAGGTTCTACTTTTGTATTTCATTTCACCATCTTCCACTCCTATACCAACTAGATTAAATAGTAAATATTTTCACTTGGAAGGTAAGAGTATTTGTTAATTTAAATTTAATTTGAGACCTAGATAATTTAGTTAGTGTCCACGTGTATGTATTTTTCACTATTCTAACATTATATTACGTAGAACCAAAATCTTTAATAATATCTTGATTATGATATTTGTAATTTGAAGATGTACATATGGCAGTTTTGGCACTAGTTAGATTGTTAATAGTGGACTGTTCTTCTCTTCCTTTGGACTGCCCCACATAAAATAAAAATATATTGTTATAAAGTTAGTGTAATGTGTATTGTACTAATACAATCAAATTCAAAACTCTTTTATGTTCTTTTGATTTGCAATAAACATGAAAATGACAAATTGAATATAGACATAAATATTCATGAAACCACACCAAATAGAAGTTGAAACTTTCTAGAAATAATATAAAATTTTCCCATCATTTCTTGAGATAGATTTTATAATTTTTTTATTGTTAGATATATTTGATCACACACACACACACACAATAGAAGCACCCATGTTGTAGGTGTCTACTAAGTATAATGTAGGCTAGGACATCCATTAAATTTCAAATTCCAATCACTATAATATATTAATAGATTTGATAATATTCTTTTTCTTTTTCAACTGAATTTGCTGTCGATTTTTTTACCATAATAGCATGTAGTTTCAACGAGAATGCTATACTCTCAACAAATGTTTTGACCATCAGTCGTCTCTATTTCGACCAGCATTATGTGATTATTTTGACAAACATTGGTCGAAGAAGATGAAACATATGTCGACAATTCTTCCAGATTGAATTGATTATTTCAAAGTTGGTTCAGTCGATAATTTGATGATTATAAAGGTCGCATTAACGACAAACATATTATGTGTCGAATAATCGACGAAAAAAGTTCAACAATCATGGTCGTCTGGTCGACCAATTTGCATCGAAAAATCAACTAATCCTCATCGAAAAACAAGCTAAAATTTACTAGTGAGTGGATCTAGGTTTGCACAGGAGAAGGAAAAGGGAAGGATGCAGAGGGAGGGGAAGGCGACAGTGATGAAGATGGTGGGGAGATCGTGGCTTTTGCAGGCCTCTTTGTTGTCACTGAGCAGCCTCAGCTATTACGACAGGGGTGTTTAGGGTTTGTTCTTTGTGGGTGAGGAAGAGGCGGTTGATGTCAAGGGTGTCCCCAACACTGGTGTTGTTGGAGATTCGATTTGTGGAGGGTCCGTACTTGTTTCAATGGATTTATGTTCCAACTTTGTTGGTGGTTTGACTCGGGGTTGGTCCCTGTCTTTCCCGGAGCCTAAGGAGGTGGGGAAACCAGGCTCTGTCTGCTCCTCCCTTTTTGGGCCTTTTGTTTCTTGTTTTTTCTTCCTTCTTCGTGGAAGCGGGAGTTGGTTTCATGCAGAAGAGCTTCTTTGGTGCTTAATCTTTGAAATTCTCTGCTGGGGGTCTGAGGACCCTTTGTGCAGTAAGGTATTTCCCTTCATGAATTTTTTTGAAAGGCTTCACTTCACTCAGGTGAAGATTGACTCTTCCTGTTCCATTATGTTTACTGTCATGGTTGATTTTGTCCCTTCCTTGGCCTTTGTCTTTTCTTGGTGCAAGGACTCTTCTTTCTCCGAATTTTTTCCTCTGTGCAATAATATTATTGAGGGGGAGTACATCCCTATTGAGGAGGGATTTTTTCGTGTAGTTTCATGGTGGAAGAGTCCTTCTCTGCTTTTTCTCTCTTCTTCCTTGAATCCTATAGAGGGGGAAGATCCTATTGAGGTGGAAGCCCATCCTATAGAGGTGGACAGTGGTTGTTGGGTGAAGGCTAGTAGCTGCGAGTGGTTTCTTACTTCTTTGAATTACATGATGGCGCTTTGGAAATGGCTAGAGGATGACCCCTCATTTATCAGGGTGGAGAGGGTTGTTTTGGGATGCAAGTTTAGTGTTGGGGATATGCCTTTGATGCTAGCAGGTTTGTGGTGTTGGGAGTCTCTTCCTTCCAGGCCTAGTACCAAGAGGATTGATGTTGAAGGTAATTATAGAGCTAGTTCCTTGATGCAGTTCATTATGGCTTGGAGTACTAGATGTCTTACTAAAGATGTGGTTGAGGGCATCTGTGTGTCTCAACTATTAAAGTTTTTGGGAGCATTTTCTTTGCTGGATGCTGGTAGGAGTCTGCAAATGGATGTTGAAATTTCTCAAGGGCCCTTCATGGATGAGGGTTTTTGGTTATGGTTAAAGGAAGATTTTGAGGTTTTTTTTTACCCTATGATGGTGGTGTTGAGGTTTTTGGGTTCCCTGTTAAAACCCTGGATATTTATTTGGGGAGAAGTAACTCTCCAGCAAACTATTTGGTCTGAGGCCTGGGCCTATTTTTTGGGGAACTAGGATCTTAGTGTTTTATTTTTAGAAGTTGTTGTTTGTTTTTTCATTCTAGGCTGCTGGTTTAAAATGATCAATCTTATGCAGCGATTCTTGTGCAGCTAGAGCCTTAGTGTTTATTCTTCTTTTGGTGGTTGTTTTTTTGTTTTGGGGCTACTGGTAGTTCCGTTGGTTTTCTATGTTGGGGGGCTCTGTTAAGCTTATCTTCGTCCCCCAGTTGTCTCATTTTGGTCTGTGCTTATATTTCCTATCTTTCTCTGATTTTGCATAGGGTTACGGTTCCCTTCAAAAATTGAATGTATATGGTTTCAGGGCCCATTCAAAACCTATTTTTACCTTAATAAAAAATATTATGTACAATAAAATGTTAAAATAAATTATATCACTTATCAATTATATTTTTAAATATGTGTAGGCATTTGAAAGCTAGTTCCAAGTCAAAAGTGGTTAAGCAAAGGCGTCTCTTCATATAGGACACCAAAAATCAAGTTTCTTCTTCAATTTTTAAATTGCATTAAATTGAATATAGATAGTAATATTATTAACAACATTATACTTTTATAATTAAATATTAATTATTTTATCTAAATATCATTTAAATTATGAATTATAATAAACTAAAATAGTGTGTTTGTTGTTGAGTATTTTATTATTGAATCATTAAATTACATTAAATTTTGTGTACTTATTTAACTATACACACACACACACACACACTTGAAATTTATGAAGAATTCAATCATTTAGTTAATTTTTTTAGTATGCTCTACAAAGATGTTGACTTAAAAAAATTTAAATTTAATGAAGAATCTAACATTTAGTGAGCACATACTAGGAGCCACTCCTACTTAAATAATTATAGGGTTTTTTATATGTCTTGCATGTTTGTCATGTTAGATTACAACCTCCCTACTTGAAGCCAAATGGTGACTTCATCCTTTTAGCCATGAACATATAATGAATTATTATTCTTCTATCTACAAGCTAGGTTGACACCTTTATAAACATTTATCTCCTAGGTTTACACCACCATATTAGAGTATCCATAGTCACATAACATCTTCAAACACATATATGTCCTAGGTTATAGATTCACCTGCACCATCATAATATCTTCATATACATCTATTATATAATAAGTCTTATTTATTACTTAACTCAATACAAGTTTACATTTCCTATAGATCCATCCTACCTTGATCAAATCTTCACAAACATTGTTAGACCATCACTTGCATTTTTATTATATATCCCTATCCTACAATATACAAACTTCATCCCAGGCTTATGGCATTGTGTCTCTATTCATACCATAATATTTTCTTGCCAAACATCCCTCATTGCATACATGGAGTAATAACACCACATTGATTCTAACAATATAGGTTCAACCCCACCATTGGCATCCATAATAGTACCTTGTACATCTTACCACCATCATATCCCACAAAAGAAGCCTATGATATCAACACATTTAATCAAACACCATCTTTTATTTTTAGTGGTCAAATGTTAGACCAAAAAATTCAACAAAAATGGGATAAAATATGTTACGTCCACTTGCAATAATATCAAAAAAAATTTTCAACCATGGGATATGCATTCTATTTTATTTTGATAAAAATTATTCTTCTATCTACAAGCTAGGTTGACACCTTTATAAACATTTATTTCCTAGATTTACACCACCATATACTATCCCTTTGTCTTGTCATTTTTTCATAAACATTTATCTCCTATATTTAGGATACCATCATAGTATACTAGGAGTCACTTCTACTTAAATAATTAGTGGGCCCATACTAGGAGTCACATAACATCTTCAAACACATCCATGTCCTAGGTTATAGATTCACTTACACCATCATAACATCTTCATATACATCTATTATACAATAAGTCTTAGCTTTTAATTAACTCAAGAAAGGTTTACACTTCCTATATATTCATACCTACCTTGATCAAATCTTCATAAACATTGTTATTCTAGGTTTGATCATCATCCATGTTGTCGTCATCATTTTGTTTTATCATTTCTTTATAAATATTTATCTATTATGTTAAGGATACCATCATAGTATTCACTGTTATATAATATCTTCATCTAGACATCTATTTGTTAGGTTGGATAATTACTTACACCATCATAACATCCACATATGCATCCATTATTATATATAGACTATCTTGTATTATGTTAGACCATCACTTGCATCTTTATAAATATATCCCTATCATACAATATATAAACTTTATCCCAAGCTTGCACCATTATGTCTCTATTCATATCATAATATTTTCTTGTCCAAACATCCCTCATTGCATACATAGAGTAATAACACCACATTGATTCTAACAATATATTAGGTTCAACCCCACCATTGGCATCCATAATAGTACCTTGTATCTTATCACCATCATAGCCACAAATGAATCCTATGATATCAACATATTTAATCAAACACCATCTTTTATTTTCAATGGACAAATATTAGACCAAAAAGTTCAGCCAAAATGGGATAAAATATGTTACATCCACTTGCAATAATATCAAACAAAAATTTCACCCATGGGATATGCATTCTATTTTATTAATAAAAAATATTCTTCTATCTACAAGCTAGGTTGACACCTTTATAAACATTTATTTCCTAGATTTACACCACCATATAGTATCCCTTTGTCTTGTCATTTTTTCATAAACATTTATCTCCTATGTTTAGGATACCATCATAGCATATGTCATTCTATTTTATTGATCATATTAGTTTCAAAAACTTCAAAATTCTATGAAGAATTCAACATTTAGTTAACTTTTTAAGTATGTATGATTTTGATATTAGTAAAATATTTTGTTGAGGATATTAATATATAGATATAATGACATCACTATAAAACTTTTCCTATACATTTAAAAAATATAGAGGCCCTCTAACAATATTGATATTATTCAATTGGGGAACACCCCACAATGCAACGGTAACTTGCGAGCCTCTCATTTGGGAGGTCTTGGGTTCAAGCCTTCTTGAGCCCCATGTTGATATTGGCTTCGGCCTATTACCTATAAAAAATATATATATATTGATATTATTCAGGATGGGTAGAAAGAATAAATGAGAATCACTTATCAATCTAGATGTGCTAGACATACCCAATCAAGGAAATCTTTTCTCAAGTTATGAACTTGAATGGACACCTATTGGAGATAATAATACCTGACATATAGACTTTTGTGTTGCTATCCCTCTTCACAAAATCCCTCACTTTGTGAAAGGAGAAGGTTTATTAGATGGCACAGAAATAACTTTTATATGCAAAAAACACATGGAGTAAAATTTGACAGAACCTTCTGACCACACCACAAAGATGAATTCAAGGTTTGTCTAGATTTAATAAATTAATTAAGCATGTCATCTTTATTTATTTATTTATTATATCGATTAGTATATATTTATGTACATGTATAAACAGTTATCATTGTGCTTTTTGGCCTCGAGATGATAAAAATGCACATGAAAACAAGAATGTAAAAAAGAAAAGGATACGAAGGTTTATTCAAAAAAGGGTTGTCAAACACATTTTCATGTTAGGGTTATGTATGGTAGACAAGATGTTATTATTACATTATAAATGAGTATATCCATCAAAATGCCAGTGGTGAATTTTGTCATGGAAAGTATGACCCTTCTAGTGATCCAAGGAGTAGTGTTACACCAAGGTTGTCAAATGAGTGTAAATCATATATAGAATCCTTATAACTGATGGGTGTGGGGATAAACACAATATGTGAACAACATTACCTAGATTGTGGTTTGACAAAGTTGATGAATAAGAGGGACATATGTTTATTGAGAAAGGATGTGTTGAATGCATGGAAAAGAGTGTGTTCCCTATGTTCACAAAAAAATGAAGATGATGCAAAAAGTGTATGTTTTTGGCATGTGGAGGAGAAAGATAACTTCTTCGACTATAAAACACCAAACAATGTGGAAAATATTTGATTTGTCATAGGCATCCAGACACCATGGATGCAAGAGATTATGGTGAAACATTCACATGACTCGATCATTTCAATGGATTCTACATTCTCAACAAATAAATATGGTGTAAGTAGAACAGTGTTAATTTTATTTATGGATCTTAATTCAAGTTTTAGTCCAATTTATCCAAAAATAATAATGTATCATTGATTTATGTGCAAAATGAGTTATATACATTGCTTGTATTTGATGAACAAAAGCCTAGTGTACCTTTTGTATGGGCCATATCCTCAAGAAATAAAATTGAGGATATAAATGAATAGCTAACAGAGGTTTACAAAAGAGGGAAAGAATACAAAGAAAATTGACATGGCAATGCATTCATTATAGATGATGCTAGTGTTGAGATTGAAGCAATCAAGTTTTATGAACCTTACTTTATATTTATATTTAAGTGTAATTATTTAATCTTTCGTTTACGAAAATATATGTTTCCTAATTTCCAGCAAGAATTGATTTTTCATTTAACAATCAATTTTGTTAGAATGTAATTATTATTTACCGACTTTTATAATGTAACTTGCGAATCAACCTTTGATTGTCGAGTACTTCTATGATTTGGCATGTACATAGAGCATGGTTAATGAATGTACACAAGTAAGTTATAATTCTATTGAAGTATAGGAAAAATCACATGCTTAAACATCATAGCCTAATATAATTTGTATAATCCAGGCTTGTGAGTAATAGGGATGTTGGAACAAAAATGTTCAATAGATTGGGTGATATAATGTATGCAATGAGTGACAACATAGACATCATTGTATGCACCCTAAAATGGTCGCCTACACTTTGGGTCCCCATTCATCAATTTATCAATTTCTTGAATCAATGTCTTGTAATATTTTCAATTCAAATCAATTTTTTTGATCAAATCATAATTAATTCAAATATTTCAATATTTTCGAAGGTTTGATCATTTTATCCTAAGTTTTATTTAATTAAGAGAACATGCTCCATTTTAATTAAATAAAAATTATTTTAATTAAATAATAAAATATTTTAATTAAATAATAAAATCACTTGTTCCTAAGCCACATTTAATTAAAAGAACAAATCTCTTTTAAATAAATAAAAAATCTTTTAATTAAATAATAGAAACCACTTTGTTAAAAATAATAAATAAATAATTAAAAAAAAAGAAAAAGAAAAAGACTTTTTGTCTATACATTGAGTGCACACTTTCCAAGGTGAGTGAAATCTCATTTTGCCTCTTAATCACTTCCACACATCTTTTTGCCTCTTAACCATGTCCATTGATTTTGCCTCTTGAGAATCTTGAGCACATAGATCAACCAAGATTTAATCTCTACCATTGCTCATTTCTTTTTGTCTCTTAATCTTGATCGTCTAAGATTCTTTATAAGGAGTCCTATCCTTCTCATTTTCATATCTAGTTTTTCATATATTGTTATGCTACAAGTTTGGAGAGCAATTTGGAGAAGATATTTGAGCACTTGATCTTGGACATTGCAACTTCTCTTTTCTTGTCTTCTTCTCTCATGCCCCCATGACAATCCATTTAGATTAATATTGCACTTGCATATTAGATTAGATTCATATTTCCTTTCATAGAATAATCTTGCATAAGCATTTCCTTTCATAGATTAGTTTGCTTTCATGCATTGCTATCATATAGAATAGCTTCCATTTTCATTTGCATGCATACTTGATGATCATGGAGATTAGCATTCTTATTTTTCCTCTTTGAATCTCTCATTTTATGGTTTACTTGCATGGGCACAAACTAGGTTTAATCAGAAGGTCTTCATCATAAACTCTTGCACTCCATGAATAGAGAGCTACGAGTCACCATTTGAGACCTCATTCTTGAGCAATCTTGGATTTAATGACTCATAGAAGTGTGACAACATTTTAGCACACAATCATTACTCATTTGATAAAATAATTCATAAAGGAGTTTAAAGAAGAGAAGAAATTTATTGAGTATTTTCAAAAAAATTGGTGTCATAATGAGAGACGCATTGGTAAGTTCATCAAAATATCCATTATGGTTTACATGCATTTACATCTTTTAACTTGTTTATAATGTAAGCTCAGACATCATGTGTTTTTTGTATAGAGATGTGGACAAATTTTTTTTGAAGTTTCTCTCATGTAAACCAAGAAACTAATGCAATTATAGAGTCATACCATTTTCACATTAAGAGACTATTTAAGTGACCATTCTAAGAAATGCACAAGGAGAATGGATTGGCTAATTCATATGCTTCTCCATAGGATAGAGTCATACTATAAAAATAAAAGATATCTACAGTTATCTAGATTCTTGACTAACTTCAAAAAGGAGAGATATTACATAACTGCTTTAGAGAGATCAAAAGCAATAGCTGATACAAAATGTTATCCCTGTGACCTTCTTCCTGATACATGTAAGATAAGAAGCCAAACTGATCCAATAAAATGGTACCTCGTTAGGAAATTGGGATCAAATTTACATGTATGTGATTGTTAGTGGGCAAAAAGAGGAAATATGTGCAAACTTGTGTTGAAGATTTTAGATCTTCTCAAGAGAAACAAAACCAACAAGATCAAATTGGTGGTAAGTTTCATTTGTGATTTAAGTTTAATAATTATTTTTAATGATTTTTTTTTCAAACTAACTAAATTAATTTTATTAAATTGTGGATGATGTTAGTCCATTGGTTGATGAAAATGGTGAAGTCAGAGGGAGTTCTTGTCATGAAAAGGATACCATTGGTAATATTAATATCTTTACAATTAAGTATAAAATAATTTTATGGTTCTACAAATTAACTACTTATTATTTCAATTATAGATGGTTGCATACCTTCAAAAGATCAAGATGTGTTTGGGGTTGTTATTGGTGAATCTCAAAGTACTGGTAATTTTCAAAACCATAATTTTATAATGAAGCATTAGAATATTTTAAATATTTTTTAACTTAATCATTGTTATTTCTATTATTGATGGTTGGAAATCATCGAATACTTCCAACGATAACTTTCAAAATTCAGTTGACTACATAACTTCATTGCTTCAAAATTTACCAACTAAAGAAGATGAAAAAACATGTTTAGCTAGTGTGTTGAGAGATTTAAAAAAGACATCCATGCAACTTTTTCTTCATCTTCCAAATTCAAATCGATCCTTAGCTCAGAGAACATGCCTATGAAACGAATATCACCATGGTTTAGTCCAAGTAAAATGTGTAAACATCATTGTACTCATCAAAATAGTAATGACATATCTCAAAACTCAAATGAAAGATCTAGAAGGAACATGAAAATTTTCAATTGCCCTCTATAGGATGTAGAAAGCAAAAGAAAAAGGTCATTAACCGATCATGCATAACAATACAACACGAAAGAGATGTTATCAAGCAGAAAGGTAAGTACATAGAGTACTTTATATAAAAATATATATATGTGTGTGTGTGTGTGTGTGTGTGTGTGTGTAAAATTTTGTAGGTTTGAATGATCAAGAAACTACTTGACGATGTCGATGACCTTTCTCCATTGATCTAAACCAAATGGTTATAGGTGAAATACAAGTTACCTATGGCAATTATTTTTAATGATTATTATATTTTTTCAAAACCAACTAAATTAATTTTATTAAATTACAAATGATGTTGGTCCATTGGTTGATGAAAATGATCAAGTCAAGGTGAGCTTTTGTCATGAAAATGCAATCCAAACTAGAAATGGTAATGAAATTACAAAATAACAATCAATCAATTTTGAGTCTTTAGTTTGCATATTGATCTTATATGATTCAATGTATTAAATGTATTAAATGTGCAATATTATTGCAGTGTTAGATGGTGGGCAAGAAACTCAAGAAGATATCTTACCCAAGACAACAACAATGGATGCAATGAAAGTTACAAATGGTAATAAAATAATGAAATGCAATTTCATAATTTTTGTGTCTTTAATACATAAGTTAAGTTTTGAGTCTTTAATATATAAATTAATTTCATATATGTTGATTTGTTAAATGTGAATGTTATTGCAATTTTAAATCATCAATACAACAACCAAGACCATATGTTACCCTTTTCTCTTGATCTTAACCAAACAATAACAATAAGTGACACAAAGAAAAGTGGAGATGGTAAAGAAATTGTGTACAATCAAATTTTATCAATTCCAAGTCTTTAATTGAGAAATTAATTTTATAACTTACTCAATTTACTTGTAGGTGTTGATGATATTATATGGAAGATCATGACCAACACCTTTTTGGATAGTCACATGTTGATGATATTTATATAGAAGATCATGGTCAACACATTTTTGGATAATAATATAATATATTATATGTTACATATTGATTGTTGAGTACAAAGCTCTCTTTCATAAACTAAATGGAACATAAATTTAAGATGTGGAATTCATTTGTTGAGGAAAGTTGACTCATCATGTTGTGACCCTTTACTTTTTTGTAAATTATGATCAAACAATTTCCTTTGAATTTGATGTATATATAGTGATTTAATCGAATAGAAGAAAATTGGAAATCTTGTGCACCACACTCTCTATATAGTTCTAAATGTAAATTCTAAACCTAAAAAAATTAAACAACAATAATTAAATTTGGTTTTAAATTTTGAAAGGCACAATAAAAATATTATTATTGTGCCTTGTAAAATATTATTATTGTGCCTTGTAAAATAATAATATTATTATTGTGCCTTGTAAAAATATTATTATGATGGTCTAAATGATGGTCTAATGGAAATGATTGGATACTATAGGAGGTAAGGCATGTTCCTAATTTAAGAAAAAATTTAATTTATGCAGGACAACTGGGTAGTGAAGGCTGCATAGTCATGTTTACAGACAATGTTTGGAAAGTCACTAAAGGTTCATTAGTAGTAGCTAAAGGTGCAAAGGTAGGCACATTATATATGTGTACTGGTAACACTTATTCTACCTTAGTTGCTACTGATAATATTAATGCAGGGAAAACTACCATAGATGTTGCAAGAATAGATTAAAAAATGTGGCACCATAGGCTTGGGCACATGAGTGAGAAAGGGATGAAAATCCTTCACTCTAAAAATCTGTTGCCAGGACTGAAAAATATTGATTTAGAGTTCTGTGAAAACTGTGTTTATGGTAAACAGAAAAGAGTTAGATTTCTGAGAGTTGGGAAAGAAAAGAAGAGTGAGAAGTTAGAGCTAGTGCATTCAGATGTATGGGGACCGGCTCAGGTATCATCTCTTGGTGGCTCTCATTATTATGTTATTTTTATAGATGATTCAACCAGGAAAACATGGGTATATTTTCTGAAACAAAAATCTGATGTTTTTGAAACATTTAAGAAATGGAAAGCTTTGGTTAAGAATGAGATAGGAAAGAAGTTGAAGTGTCTCAAATCTGATAATGGAGGTGAGTATTGCAGCACAACCTTTGAAGATTACTATTCTATCAATGGAATTAGAAGGCAGAAGACAGTTCCAGGAACCCCACAAGAAAATGGTGTGTTAGAAAGAATGAACAGAACAATCATGGAACGTGCAAGGAGCATGAGATTGCATGTTGGACCGCCCCTTAATTTTTGGGTAGATGCTATAAACATTGTTGTCTATCTGATAAACAAAGGACCTTCAGCTCCTTTGGATGGTGGTATTCCAGAGGAAGCATGGAGTGGTAAAAAGGTAAATTATTCATTTCTAAAAACCTTTGGTTGTGAATCCTTTGTCCATGTTGATAAAGAAAAGGACCAAGATTGATGCTAATCTCTAAAATGTACCTTCATTGGATATGGAGTAGATGACTATGGTTATCGGTTATGGGATTTTGAAAATCTTAAAATAATTAGAAGTAGAGATGTTATATTCAATGAGAAGGTCATGTATAAAGAACAGTTGCAGG
Organism: Chamaecyparis obtusa; assembly: GCA_027943335.1. Taxonomy (NCBI): domain Eukaryota; kingdom Viridiplantae; phylum Streptophyta; class Pinopsida; order Cupressales; family Cupressaceae; genus Chamaecyparis; species Chamaecyparis obtusa. The sequence goes on along the minus strand of BSBK01001115.1, from coordinate 1,046,519 downwards.
AAAAGAAGCATGAACATGTAGAAGGATTTAGCCTCCAAGTGGGAGATTGTTCTGGTGTGGAGCCTGATCAGTCTCCAAGTGGGAGATTGTTGATATTGTGGCGACTGATCATGTAGTGGGTGTTGATATTGTGGTGACCTCCGGTCAATGCGCAACGTCAAAATTTCTAGGTGTTTTTTTGGGAAATAGAAAATGAAAAAAATGAAAAACCCTAAAATGGCCGATTTTAGAGGTTGCCCTAAAATGCTGTTATAAGCGCCTAAGATGCATAATGCATTGTAATGTTGATATACTATTTTGCTGGATAATAAGAAAGGGCAAGTTGTGTAAGTGGATGTAGCCCAAGTTTTGGGTGAACCACGTTAAATTTGTGTGTTATCTGTGTTCAAATTGCTTTCTTCTTTTATTTCTGCATATAATTGTTTAATTTTATATTGTTCTGGATCTGTCAATCCCTAACTTAATTTGAAACTTTTTAAAGTTTTTTAAGTTATCATTTGGTACCCGTACTTGATCACTTTCACCTACAATAATACGAGGGCTCTTATGCCTTCAACTTAATTTTTTGATATCTCTATTGAATTTGATAATACATGTATAAACATGTAAGTTCTAACACCACAAATTTACCAATAGATTGACAATAAAATGAGTAATATAGTAGACAACTTTAACGTATTATAGTGCAACTATTAAATTTTTTTTAAAATATTCACAATTGATAACTATTAAATATTTGAAGCTAATTAAATTCTATAATAACTAAGAATTCCTATAAAAGAGAAACATTATTAAATAATTGTAATGATAATATAAGATTTTTTTTTGTAAAAATGACAAATTGTCACAATTTGTAGTCATATGTATTTTTGAAAGATAAAATTAACCATAGATATACTACAATAGAATCTTTTAAAAAAATTAAATTAATATTTTTATTTAAACACCACTAGTAAATTCTATTATATAAATAAAAACCAAAATCTAGATATATCTTCTAGATTACAACCTTAGTCAAAGCGTTTTAAAATGACATGACAACATAATTATACAATAATAAATCATGATCAAATTTAATTTTAAAATAATTCAAAATATTAAATATTAAATAATTAATAAAAATAATTTTAATAGTTTGTTTGGTCATCAATATAATATTTTTTGGAATAATAAAAACTTAAAAGTTGATGACCTTTGGTTAACTTATCAGTCGGCTTAGTATTTGTTAAATTTTCATGTTAGTTAGTTTTTGGATTTCAACCACTCTTTTACATAATATCATGTAACATGTCTAACACAACAACTAAGAAATTTTTACCTTCCCAAAATTTTACTACTCTTTAATGTACATAAAATATAAAATTATAAGATACTCATTTACTTTTAATATTGAACAAATAATATTTAAATAAATAAAAATTAAACTAAATTTTCTCAATCAGTGACAAAGAAAACAGGAACAAAATTTCATCAATATATTTAGCTATTTACTACTTTATAATATACATAAAAAATAAAATTATAAAATCACAATTTACTTTGTAATATTGAATAAATAATATTTAAAAAAAGTATTCGTACTAAAACAAAATTAAAAGTCCCATTCTTTTCCACTAATGTCACGTCAAACTCGCGTCTACCGTACACGATGTTTTTTTTTATGTCGTATATGTTAATTTGATTGATGGACGCGGATGCGACTGCACTGCGGGGAGGTTTAGTTGATTTGATATGGGCATAGGATGTATATGGAGCCGGCTATGCAGCCGACAATTTCCCCCAGGCCCCCCATCCATAGCGGCCTGGATGCACATGCCTGTATGCCCCCATGCCGATCGAGGCTTGATAACGCTGCCGTCAGTACTCAGTACTTTGTACATGTATCTGTACAGTAGCAGTACAAAAGATTTTAAAACTGCGAAAAAGTTTTCGATAACATGTTTAAAGTTAATTAAAATTGTAGGCAGAACTTAGAAAATTAAGTTAGGTTCCTATTTTGTAGTGGTTTTTTAAAGTTGTTTTAATTTATAAGGAAATTTTTAAAAAATATTTTGTTTTATATAATTATATTTTTTTTATTATAATGTAATTAAATAAAATTTAAAATTTAATTTTTTTACAACTTTTATTTAAATATATATTTATATTTGGGGATAAAAGATCAAAATTTTTCTTTAATTTCTTAAAACAAAAACATGCGAAGGAGAGAATTGACAGGATTGTCGTTGAGGACAGAGAGCTTCTCTCTTTTCACGACATTATCAATGCCTTTTGGGAATTTTATTCCAATCTCTTTTCATAAGATTCTTCTAACTCTGTTGATATTAGAAACCGCTGCATGAACCTTATTCCTACCAAGATTTCTGAAGAAGACTCTATTCAGCTTCAAAATATGGTATCCCCTCAGGAGATTGCTAATGCTATTCGTAAGCTTAAGGATGATAAAGCTCCGGGTCTTGACGAGCTCCCTGCTGAATTCTATAAGACTAACATTGATTGAATCATACATGACCTTTATAATTTATATTCTGAAGCTTTCGAAAATGGTTCCTTGGGGTCCTCTATTAATACTGGCATCATTAAGCTCATCCCCAAGGCTAGTGACAAGGCTCTTATCAAGAATTGGTGGCCTATTACATTGCTTAATGTTTCATACAAGATTCTTGCTAAAGTCTTGGCCACCAGACTTGAAAAAGTTCTTCCTAAATTTATCTGCCCCACTCAGACTAGGTTCATTAAAGGCAGATACATTTTGGAAAATTTAATCACTAGTTGGGAAACTACGGAATGGGCTAAGACTTCTAATCAAGATACTGTTATGTTGCTTGTTGATTTTGAGAAGGCTTATGACAGAATTGAGTGGGACTTCATTGTTAAAATGCTTAGAGCTTTCAGTTTTCCTCCTAATTTCTGTAGTTATGTTAAAGTTTTGCTAGCTGATGCCTCTGCTCTTATTGAAGTTAATGGTAATCTTTCACAACCTATTATGCTTTCTTTCTCCATTAGGCAAGGATGCCCTCTTGCTTCTGCCCTTTTTGTCATTGCCTTTGATGCTCTTTTTTATCTTCTTCGGGATGATTCCCTCTCTCCTAGAGTTCATGGGATTACCCTTCCTGATAATTCTAATCTTTTAAACATTCACTTTGCTGATGATACCTCTCTTTTTTTGGAGCTTTCTCAGCATAATATTCATTGTCTTAATAAAAAACTTGAGCTTTTTGGGAAAGCCTCAGGAGCTCGTGTTTCCAGCTCCAAATCTATTATGCTTGGCTGGAAGGAGACTCCTCTTGACTGGTTGAATCAGTTTGGTTATTCGTGGGGTGGGCCTCATAAGATTGTCAGATATCTTGGTATTCCCTTTTCTGTTGCTCCTCTCAAGGATATGTGGGGGTGGGTCAAGGACAAGATCATTAATAAACTGAATAATTGGAATCATAAGACTCTCTCACTTGCTGGAAGGGTTCAAGTGTGTTAAAAAATCTTATCTTCTTATAGCATATATTACTCTTCCGCTTGGATGTTTAGTAACTACCAGATCTTTGAAATTCAAAAGGTTATTCGCAACTTCCTTTGGTCGGATGGTAAAGGAAAGAGAAAGACTCACATGGTGAAATGGAACTGGTGTCATCTGGATAAAAAAGTTGGTGGCCTCGGACTTAAAGATCTTAGATTGCAAGGAATCTCCCTTGCTTCCAAATGGATCTTCCAGGCCTTTGAGGGTAACGAGCCTTGGAAGGTCCTTATCAGAAATAACATCCAGTGTGGTGTCCCAAAACAAGCTAAATCCTGGAAAGGTCTTGCTTTCTGTGATTTAGTGGTTGACCGTTTTGCTGTTTCCGTTCAAGGGACTTGGGTCTTTAGATCCATTTGGAAGGCTTGGGAGATGGTCCGAGGTTTCATTGACAACTCCAGTTTTGATTATCAGTATGCTATTCATGGAGAGCGCTCTATTTGGTGGAACCTTACCAACTCTGATAAGCCTCTTGCTCTTACCAAGGGATGTTCTGCTAGATCTTGGAATTCTAAGGGCATCAAATGCATTATGGATATCATGGAACATAACACTCTTATTAGCTAGAACAGTTTGTCCAGAATGTATGATCTTCCTAATTCTCAAATCAGAACTTATAATTTAATTAAGAATGCTTGTGCCTCCTTAAATCTTCCTAGAAGTACTGATGTGGATTCTCGTCGTTACCTATCTTTTAGATGGAGAGATGGGTCCCTGCTAACAAAAATTAAAGCCAAAGACATATACAAGTTTCTCAACACTGACACTGCTATGACTAATCATATTAACAAAATTTGGTATTGTAATCTCAGCTCCACTGAATGGCAAAAATCCTTTGACAATTTATGGAAATCCCCTATTCCTCCTAAAGTTAAATGTTTTAAATGGTAGCTACTACTTGATAAGCTTCCTGTTAGAAATCATCTTACTGGTTATGATACTTGTTCTATTTGTAGAGTTCCTGAAACTATGAGGCATATATTTTTTTATTGTAATTTTGCAAAAGAAATCTGGTTAATGTTTGGAATTTCTATTACTAAACATGTCTATACTATTGAGATTGTTACTGGCTTTATACAAGGATTAAGAAAAGATGCTAACCTTTTTTGGCACATTCTTTCATCTTTCATTCTTTGGTTCATATGGAAATTTAGAAATGAAGCCAAATTTCAAGGCATTGATAGAAGTCTTATTGGGTTTTATAGAAAACTCACTCGTTTTAAGATTGCCTCTCAGGTTTGCTGCATTATGAATCTGGAACGTGATAAGCTTTTGAGATTTCTTAAAGATGGACACGCCTCGATGTTTATATATGAGATGAAGCATGGATATGAATGGGCCAATATCATAGAAGACAAAAATACTTTTGACAAAGCCCTTGATAACTTGATTAAAGAGATTAGAGACAATGGTACCCCTCCTTATGAGAAACTGGATATGTATGCTCAGATTCGGGACAGGAAGAAGGTGGTCTGGACAGAAGGACCGCAAGGATGGATGACTTGGTTAGAAACCAGGATGATATTCTTACTTAGCTGCTCTTGGTTACTTTCTCTTTTTGTATCTCTGTACTATTTATTATGTGATTTTGATACTCTAGTTTGACCCCTTGGGCTAGCTGTTTGCCCTTGGGTCTCTGTTGTATTTTTGATACTTTGAACTCTCGATGATTAATATAAAAATTTATTTGTGTTTTTGTTGTCAATAAAAATTCATATTGTCAAATGTAGAAAAATATATAATTAAATATATTAATAATTTTTAATAATTATTTTAAAATGGTTTAGATGAAAACATTCTATAATGAAACATAAAGAAAAGATAATAATTTTTTCTAAATTTCTCTAATTTTTTTTTTTACACAAATGAAGTTATACCATGACTTGTGTGAGTGAAAATGTTGTGATTGGTTTATAGCCATCTAAGTAGTAATCTCCCATAACAGATTAATCCACTACTTCAAATTATATAATAGATTTTAATCTTTTTAATTAAATTTTTTTAATTATTTACATTTTTAGTTTAATTAATTAAAGAGTTTGGTCCATTAATAAAATAAATAATAAAATTATGGTGAAAGTTAACTATGAAAAAATCCAACAAATTTTTTATTTTTAAAATTAAAACCTTACAAATATAAAGGAGGGACATAAATGTGAATAATGAATTCAATTATTATCTATTGTTATCTAGTTATTCTACTTAAATCACCAAAATTTGATATGGAAGTTTAATTAATCATAAATTTTATATTAAAGTTAAAAAAAAAAACCATTTTTTTTCCATAATAATAATCAAATTCGTTTATATGTACAATTTAATTAGAAACATATAAATGGTAAACTTTTACACTAAATAGTAATGGCAATATTGATTTTTAATTACAAATTAGAATTCAATTACAAATTAAATTTCATCATACAATTATTTTAGATAATAATAGTTAAATAATGATATTATAAAAGTTTTTATATAAAATATATTATAAAAAATTTATATAAAATTTTATAATATATATTTATTACAAGTATAAATAAAAATGAAATGCACATTATTTTTTTAATACTATATGATTTAACATTGAGGTAGTTGGAGAGAAAAGTTATCAATTTCAAGATTAGGGTTAGACAATAATAGTTTAATAATGGTATTATCAAGATTTTTACATAAAATATATTATAAAAATTATATATAATATTTTATAATATACTTATTATAAACTAAAACGCATGGTAAACTAAAACATATCTTAAGAAGGGGGACACTTAGTTTTTAAAGTTTTAGCTTATGCTAAAATCCAATACCCACATTGGAGCTGACAATATGGATGTATGGGAGGGCAACAACTATCCAACCATATCATTCGATATGGCTGAATGCCCATGCCCATATGCCCCCATGCATATTGAGCTTTGATAATTGTGCCATTTTTTACCATCTAACATGACAATAACATGCATAATTAATACATTAATTTAGATAAAATTAATTTATAAACTAAGGAGTCCAAATTGATTGATTTATAATTTATAATTTAATTATTGTAAATGAAATGAAATTTAATTTGTAATTGAATTCTAATTTGTAATTAAAAATCAATATTGCCATTACTATTTAGTGTAAAAGTTTACCATTTCTATTAAAGTTCAAATAAATATGTTTCTAGATAAATTGTACATATAAAAGAATTTGATTATTATTATGAGAAAAAATGATTTTTTTAAAAACTTTAATATAAAATTTATGATTAATTAAACTTCCATATCAAATTTTGGTGACTTAAGTAGAATAAATGCCACATAGTGGCAAAGTACTTGCCTTAATAATAATAATAAAATTCTTCCAAATTGTATTATGGCTATTTCATACAAATATAATTAGTGTGATTAATTGATTAGGAGTTTGATATTAAGTTAATAATGATAAGTTAAAATAAACAAATATCCATTGTTGTAGTTGTTAAGTTTCAGGATTTGCACCCTTGACTGAACTGAAGGAGTTCAGTAATCCTTACTTAACATGGGATTTATTTCACTACGTGAGACTTGGATAATGAAATAAAACCTCCGGGTTCTAGGCCGGCTCCTATTGAATCTTTCGGTGATAGCTCTGAACCTTAATGAAAACTTGAGGGAAAAGGGAAGAAGATGCAGAGAAATAAACTTTTAAAACCTAAAGCTTAAAATAAGAGAAGAGGTGATACACCAAAGATATTACAGAGACTCAAATACACTTGACAGAGAGGACTGTACAGCTATATGGGGTGTAAACAAAGCACATCCTCCTGTAAAGGCTTGCAAAAATGATTTATAATAGGGTTTCAGTATTGAAACTACCAAAAGGAGGTGAAACCAAAACCTCACTTTAACTAATTCCACCAAAAAAAACACATATCATAACCCACAAGCAGAATTACTCTCCTACAAACAGGTGCTGGAATGAGACAGAAAAACTAGGAAATGAAAGACATTCACAAGCTATCTTATCAAATCATTCAAAATTGCACACAAAATCTGCAGAAAGGAAGAAGGCTCAATAACAACACTTAAAATAGCATAATCACCTTTGCTGTCAAATATATTGCATCTCCAAAATGGATTACAGATTCTGCAAATACATTTCAGGACTCAGAAAACAGTCACAGAAACCTCTATGCATAAAATCAGAACTCCTTTTACAATGAGCCTTCAACTCATACTTAAGCATTTTCCTCAACTGCCTCATTTATGAGGGCAAAATATCAGGGGTCGGATGCAGAGAAAAAGGCCTAATTAAAGCCTTTAAAACCTTTGAAAAATGTGTCTCCTAGTGGCTCAAAAGCCAACCCAGATAACAACAACATAAATTCTCCTCATAAATGCACTAAATGCTCTCTAGAAGACTCATACAAAGTCTCTGAAATGCCATAACTTCACTGCAGACCCAAAAGCTGCATCTATATCCTTATGACCTCAACACTTTGACTCTGCAAAATATCTGCTTTTAATCCCTTAAAGGTAAAATAAATATCTGTATTTTGAATATTAAATATTTTATAATTCACTTAAATAAAATGAATTATAAAGTATTTAATACTTTAATTTAATAATTTTTTATTAAATAGTTTAAAGTTTACTATTTTGGATTAATTATTTTATTAATATTAATTAAGTAGTGATAAACCACTTAATAATATTATTAAAATAATTCAACAAAATAGTGAACTATAAATTATTAAATAAACATTATTAAGTTTTGAAATAAAATATTTATTTTATCTTTATTAGAATTAAAAAACGTATTTGATTATACAATAATAGTTCTTTGTTGTCCTTTAAAAATAAATATTTTATTTTATTATTCGAATATTAGATACTTTATAATTCATTTTTTAAAGAATTATAAAACATCTAATAGTTGAATCTAATAAAATTTATTATATTTCTCTTTAAGTTTAAATAATAACTTATTAAATACTTTATAATATTAATTAAGTAATAATGAAACTACTTAATAATATTATTAAAGTATTTAATAGTCATTAACTTAAATGAATATAAGAAATTTTATTAAATTGCAAAATAAAATATTTATTTTTATATTAGAAAGAAAACATAGAACTATTATTGACTTTATGATTTGAGACTTTAGAAAAATGACAAGAGGTGTCATTTTCCTTTTGCCGTGAATAAAAATCATAAAGGCAAAATGCCCATCTTTACGTGCATACAAGGGGGTAATGAAACCTAAAAAATATCATTCATTTTTTATTTGTGCTTGATGTTGGAGCTTTGCCTGGGCGCCGCCATGAGGGTTTCAAACCCTTAGAAGGTTGTAGAAAAAACAAGGAGAATGCTGCTATTTTGGCCACCATGAATCTCTGAAGCTCAAATCTGTCTTTTTCTTCTCCTTTTTTCTCTTGGGCGCTTGCTGCTAAACTCGGCTTCAACTGCTGGAAGGAACGCCATTGGGGATTTCGGTTTCTTGAGGCATCTTTCTGCTATTTTATTTGTCGATTTTTCTGAAGGTGGAGTCTTTCTTGGCTGGGAACAGCAGGTGAAGTGCAAGCATATCTGCAGGTATCTTAACTATCTAAACATCATACTGAGGCACGTATGGCTAGTTTCTCCACTTTGTGCTTTTAATTTCACATCTGGGTTTAGAGTTTTATTTTTTTGTTGCAATAATCCCTCATAAATCTCGGAAATGATGTGCATTTTTTGTGAAAATCTGAACATCTTTTGAAAATCTGAACATTAAAACCCTGAATATTCTGAAAATCTGGAACATTTTGAAAAACTTGACTTTCTGAATTTTTTTTTTGTTTTTAAAAAATCTGAGAATTTATGTCTTTCGCCATGCACTTGAAAGAGTTGTTTCCTTCTCCTTCTGCAATGAGCAAGGGTTTGTTGTTGTAGTTGTATCATTTTCACAAATGGCATGCTCTCTGCATCTCTTGTTGCTGAATTTCGGTTCTTTGCTCTGTACACGTTTTTATTAACTGACTTATCAATGGCTGCCATGCTGGTGTACATTTGCTGTCGCTTTTCCTTCTGCTGAAAGAGATGAAATATTAATGAATTTCGTATATAAAACCCCACAAAACTGGTCTTGAAACCTTCAAAACTTTTTCTATTAAGGCTTTGTGAAACTATGAAAGTTCAGGCACATTCTTTATTTCCCCATGAAATTCTGAGAAAAAGGGTTTGCTGCTACGTCTGGATGGTGAATAAGAACTCTTTCAAGAACTTCCCTTTCATCTTCAGGCCGTAATCTGTCCCCACTTCTGTAGCTGCTCCTGTTCAAAGACATTTTTTTTCCAAGGATCTGGCCTTGCTGAGTCCTTCAACCTTTGTCTCTAGTGTTGTTCAGCTTGTTTCTGAAACATCTGTTTGCTGATCCACACTCCACACAATAGCTTGAGCCTCTTCAGATGTTCTTTGTCCTTGTTCGAGATCTTGTGAAGTACTTCTGTTACATGCTTCCCACTGAATCCCACCAGGTGATCCTTTTCCAAGGATTAAATTTGCACTTGTCAGCGTAGATTTCGATGTGTTATCAACATCAGACTTGATATCACAAGAACACAGTTCGTGTTGACCTTGTTCATCTGCATAGTCTTTCCATGTAGAGGTCTTCAAAATATTAGTAGTGGAAGGGAAACTGGTTTCACTCTCTATTTGTTGCAATGGAACTGCCTCTTCTTTCATTCTGAAAATCTGTGTATGTCATGATCGCAGAGATCAAATTGTTTTATGTGAAGTTGTTTCAACTGGAACACATCAAACTAGTTTCAATTTGTATAGGGTCTTCACATTTTCTTTCAATGTTCTATTTTCAAAAATGAGTCTTCACATTCATTTTCCTTTACCTCGAGCATAAGGGATCCTAAATTCTCCCATTGGTCATTTCCATCAAAATTATCTTTGACAAAATTTCCTTGTCAAAAGAAGCTCCAAGAATTTCTTCCTCAAATGTATCTGCAGCTATGAGACGATATGCATATACCCTTTTGTCTGCCCTATTCACCTCTAGTCCAGTTCTTTGTTCTAGTAATCACATCTTCAACTAATGCCAAAGGGGAAAGGGACTGGCTAAAAACTAACAGCTTCTCTTCATTTGCATTTGCAAAGTGAAAACATGTCAAGAACGAATTTAGTCTTCACACCATCATTAGGATCCGCCACTATATCACCAACATTGCAAATGTTAGAATCCAACCAGTCAGAAGCATTGTCTTCTTTCCCTGTACTTAATTTCAGTAGTGAAGGATGTATGCAAACAGCAGAAGACTATACATCTTTACTGAGTCTGAACCTTGTACAGGTTTTGAAATTACTAAGTGCTTTCAACTGTACTGCATTGAGTTTTAAAATTACCACAAACTCTGTAAGTCCGGGCAATTTTTAAAGAATTCCTCCCTTATAATAGCTAATGAATGGTGAAAGCAACTCTTAAAGATTGCCTACGGCAGATGCTTTCATTTCCTTACTATCACTCTGCAAATCATAATCCATTTTTCACAGAAGACCTTTTGAATCATATGTTGTTTTCTTTGTGACATTTTGAAATGCTTTTCACCTTCTACTATCCGTTTGTGAATGGTTTTAAAAGTTCCTCTACTAGACTGTACAGCAATTCTGTTATCTGCCTATTGCATGTTTTATGAGGTTCGAGCACGGGCTCGTGACACCCACAAATGATTCTATTTCCTTCAGCACTAAATGTCAGTATTACTACTTACTTTTCTTTTATGATGAAATGCATTGACAGATATAGTATGTAGCCGTAGAGATAAGTAGTTATTGCTTAGATCCCTCGGGATCTAACACCAGTTGCTATTATGTTTTTGCAGATGCTCGGGATCATGGAGCTCGGAGCTGGATTCTGCTACGCCGGAGAAAGAGCTCATAACCAGTCAAAGCAACAGGCAATGACTGGTTATCCCTACTCTTTATTTCTTTCATTAGATATTTATCTGTTCATGTATTTCTTGATAAAAGAAAAAATCAGATAGTTACACTCACGGCTTGTGTGAGGCTTTCTCTATTCAGCATACTTAATTCATTTCATATTTTGTAAAAATGAAAATTGTACAGATCAACTGATGATCTATACAATGAACATTGTATTTCTTTGCTCATGATTTCATATATGGTTGCAAAAATGATGAAAATGAATGAATAGAAAATGTACGCTTTCTTTTGCAACTCTTTCTATGATGTTACTTGAAGTAAAATTCAGCATGTTGTGAAATTTTGGTAACAGTAGTTACTAAGTATAATTGGTATAATCACAATGTAGTTAATATATAATAGGTGAAGTCTTATATTAATTTAAAATTATAAATATATAATAATTATAAATATTTTACTCTTTTGTTTTACAATTTTAAGATATTTAATTATCATAGTTTAAATCAAATTAATAAAAACAAAAGAAAATTAATCCTTATAAATTAAGTCAATATATCTATGTAGTACATAAATTATCTTTAATTTTAAAAAAGATTTCAAGTAATATCTTTTATATTATTATTTAATTTTTTAATTTTATATATTATCAATATTTAAAAAATATGTAATTAAAAATATCAATAAAATTATTTTTCTTAAATATAATTATTAATTTTTGAAATAAAATAATTTATACATAAATAATCAATATAATATATTATAAGATATTTTAAAAATATAACTATAAATCAAAATTTAAATACTTCACATAAATTATTAACCTAATATAATTTAATTTCCTATTTTAAAAAAATAATTGTTAAAATCAAAATAAATTACATCATTTAAATAACTAGGAACAATTTTAATAATATTTTATATAGTTCATATAACTTATGTCAAATCATATTATTTAGTATTTTAAAATATAACTTGTAATTATTTATTATAAATAATAGATATTATTATCACTATTTCATAAGTTAATTAATATAAAATATATAATGAAAAAGTTCAGTTTATTAATATTTAGATTATAATTATAATTTATGTTATATAATCTAAATATGTAACATCTAATTATAATGCATATAACAAATTTTATTATTCAATTTAATATACATTAGTTAATAAATAATCTATATCCAAAACAATGCATTTATATTATAACATATTTTTAAAAATAAATATGAATTATTTTAACAGCATGGTAAAGTATTTGCCCCTATAATATTGCCTCAATATAGTATAAGAGCCTAAATTTTTAAGCCAATAGAAGAGCTCGAAATTAATTTTGTTGAATTATAAACATTAAAAATGTGCATGTATACTATACAAATTATTAATTTTGTAACAAATTTGATAAAAATAATAATCTTAATTGGTAGAAATGTGATTTTTTAATCACTAGTTACTGGAAGAAATCAAAAAACAAATGCAATAGTACAACCAATAGAAGAGCTTGAAATTAATTTTGTTGAATTATAAACATAAAAAATGTGCATGTATACTATAAAAATTATTAATTTTGTAACAAATTTGATAAAAATAATAATTTGGTAGTGGCCAAATAACTAATAACATTGAATTTATTATTTACATTTATGTCCCTCCTTTATATTTGTAAGGTTTTAATTTAAAAATGATTTTATTATTTCTTTTATTAATGGACTAAAGTCTTTAATTATTAAACTAAAAATGTAAATAATTAAAAAGATTAAAATCTATTATATAATTTGAAGTAGTGGATTAATCTATTATGAGATATTACCACTTAGATGGAGATGGCTATAAACCAATCACAACATTTTCACTCACATAAGTCATGCTATAACTTCATTTGTGTAAAGGTGAGTAAATTTTTTTTGGTAGAAATGTGATTTTTTAATCACTAGTTACTGGAAGAAATCAAAAAACAAATGCAATAGTACAACCAATAGAAGAGCTTGAAATTAATTTTGTTGAATTATAAACATAAAAAATGTGCATGTATACTATAAAAATTATTAATTTTGTAACAAATTTGATAAAAATAATAATTTGGTAGTGGCCAAATAACTAATAACATTGAATTTATTATTTACATTTATGTCCCTCCTTTATATTTGTAAGGTTTTAATTTAAAAATGATTTTATTATTTCTTTTATTAATGGACTAAAGTCTTTAATTATTAAACTAAAAATGTAAATAATTAAAAAGATTAAAATCTATTATATAATTTGAAGTAGTGGATTAATCTATTATGAGATATTACCACTTAGATGGAGATGGCTATAAACCAATCACAACATTTTCACTCACATAAGTCATGCTATAACTTCATTTGTGTAAAGGTGAGTAAAATTTTTTAAAAAAATTTAATGAAAATTATTATCTTTTCTTTATGTTTCATTATAGAATGTTTTAATCTAAACCATTTTAAAATAATTATTAAAAATTATTAGCATATTTAATTATATATTTTTCTACATTTGACAATATGAATTTTTATTGACAACAAAAACACAAACAAATTTAAGAAAATATAACTAAAATCAATTATAAATATATATTTAAATAATAACTGCAAAAACATTAAATTTTTAATTTTATTTAATTACATTATAATAAAAAAATATAATTATATAATACAAAATATTTTAAAAATATTTCCTTAATAAATTAAAACAACTTTAAAAAAACCACTACAAAATAAGATTCTAACTTAATTTTCTAAGTTCTGCCTACAATTTCAATTAATTTTAAACAAGTGCATCACACACTTTACCCCAACCACGAATAAAAAAGATGATAATTTTAATAACATTATATATGTATATTTTAAAAATTCAATAATATATTTCCTTAGCGGGCGGCCATGTTATCGAAAACTTTTTTCCAGTTTTAAAATCTTTTGTACTCCTACTGTACAGATACATGTACAAAGTACCGAGTACTGACTGCATCGTTATCAAGACTCGATCGGCATGGGGGCATACAGGCATGTGCATCCAGGCCCGCTATGGATGGGGGGTGCCTGGGGGAAATTGTCGGGCTCCGGCTCTGGCCGGTGCAAATTTTCATCCAGATAGCCAGTGCCGAATTTCCCAAAGATACGAAGGAAACACAGTTTTTTGTGCAAGTTTTCGCTTTAACGCAGAAATAGCGTCAGAAATGCGTGGAACGGGCGTTTTGAATGAAAGACATCTCTACTAGTAAGGTTTCGCGTTGCTGCAATGGAGAGCAGAGACTAAAGCAAAAGCTCTTAGTAGAGCAATTTAGTCAAAAAAATCTTCTGCATATTTAAACACCTTTTATTTCATTAAATTTCATTATACTCTCTAAAATCAGTAAAATAACGAGAATTTAAAAATGAAGAGAGAATTTTCTTTTAAAAGTAAAAAATCCTCTGCGACAGTAGATGTCTTTCAATTTCATAATAATTTGGTTGAAATCGGTAAAATAATGAAATACCTGGAACTCGCGTACTCGAAAAGCTTTTCTGATGAAGAAAAATGATAAGGCCAACATCTCCGTCACACAAAATTGAAAGCCTTCGCTTTCTTTAACAAACCCCCGCGCCGCTTGCAGAAGGTCACGTTCCTGGCTGCCGCCTCCTCTATTTTCTTTACCTCAATTCTCTCATGCGCCATCTCAAATCAAAGGTTCAAAACCTAAAAAGACAATCCGTCTCAAAATAAGCACAAAAGCGCACCAGAAGACTTATCAGAAAAAAGGACCTATTCTAACCTAATCTCTAAAGCTCAAATCTATTACTTATTTCAGAGATTTGCAAAAGCTCATGCATTCACACAAAAATTCGGATCCTAGGCTGCTCTGCCAAAACAATTACGCTGATTATATTGGTAAACAGACCAGGGCAAATGGGGGCTTGGCATCGAGCGATTGTGCAACAAACAAACAAGAGATCAGCCCTAAAAAATCTCGAAGATGTTTGACATTGTAGCCAGAACAACCTACATAGGCATGGGATGAATATTGATCCCCAAAAAACAACGATTAAACGCACTCACAGGGCAAATAAACTGGTGACATCACTGAAAACACCTGCTCAAAGAAACCCACTAAGAAAATCACTCAGAACGTCACCCAACGGCCATGTCCAATGAAACCCACGAAGAATAAAACATGAAAACCGCTCAAAACACCAAAGAACGGCCATGATGATTAGGCAAACCCACAAAATCAATCATATAGATCACTCAAAACATAAAAAAAACAGCCATGTTCAACGAAACTCGAAGGCAATCATCAAGAACAGCAGAGAAAGCCCAGATCACAGATACCCACAAGCCAAAGTCATTGAAAATCCAAACAAATGGATTCGCCAATCGCAGAGAGCCCAAAAGCTTACAAAACCGCACAAAACAAAAAAAATGAAAAACCAATCTGAACCGTAAAAACCATTTTTTATTTTTCCTTTCTGAAAGAAATCAAATTATCACCATGCTATAAGCCTTGACTCCGAATGCTGCTACTCCAGAAATCTGCCTCTGTGCTGTTCCAAAGACACCCTCTGATCTAAAGCTCATCCCCTCATAAGCCTCTCAGACATCCCAAACCCAGAAAAAGGGAGAAAAGTTTGGCTTGTTCCTTCAAAAGGGAACGGGATCTCCTCCTCAAAGAATTCAACGGAGGAAATTAAAATTAAAGAAAACCCTGAAAAAGGCTCTTCCTTCATCAAGGAATCTAACAATTTTTAACGTGTATGGTGCAGATTCATTACACAGACAGAAGTACATTGCAAAGAACATGGACGGAGGATATGATCGCAATCGTCTTGCACCCCAGAGATACAGTCACTGTTAGATGAGATAAATTAATTATTATAGCCAACCGTATATTATCGGCACAGACCATTGGAAGGTTCTAGACACCCATGAGATTCATGTGCAAGCTTCTCATCACCGTCCGCCATTAATGCTGCATCTAACCATGATCAACAGTGCAGTGGACATTTATTATGTATTTTCTTAGGACACCTATGACTATGAGATTCATGTGCAAGCTTCTCATCACCGTCCGCCATTAATGCTGCATGTAACCTTGATCAACAGTGCAGTTGACATTCATTATGTATTTTCTTAGGACACCCATGAGATTCATGTGCAAGCTTCTCATCACCGTCGGCCATTAATGCTGAATCCAACCTTGATCAACAGTGCAGTTGACATTTATTATGTATTTTCTTATAAATGCAGGATTGGGCCTGTGATCAGCAAAGCCCATAGTTGGGTTTCTCTGGGGTCTTTCTCCTATGTGTCTGGTTTTTAATCAGTAACAACCGTCGATTTTGATTTTGCAGTTGACGCATTTCCACATGTAAAGCGGTGAAAACGAACTAACGCATCAAATCATGATTTCAATCGTCTTGCCTCTCCATAGCATTGCCTGCCTTTGGATAAGAAAAAATATCAGCTCTTCTCTTTCATATAGTAAACGCCTTCGGCTTAATTAAACTTAAACTTAAGCTGTCATTGAACATGACTGCAAGGATGCTAATCTCGAAATTGTATAGACCAGACACTCCTTACATGAAATTAGAGAAGACTTGTCTCTTATATCCAACTAAAGCTTTACCTGGCTTTATACAAATTAGTACTTGCACCGAAAGGAGGTGCAAGGGATGCGCCGATAGGAATTTAATTGGAAAGCATAAGTGAAGCATTACATAATAGAAGTGTTTAAAAGTGTAAATGAGAAGGAAACATAATGGAAGCACATCAACTCAAAAGGCATGTATACCTAGCATACAAAGCATGACAACATATGAATATTATATGTACTACTTTCAATGTACCCAACATGCTTCTTTTAAACCGTCGAAGCTAATTCAAAATAATGGGCAAGCCCAAGAAGCTCTGAAAATCTATGAGACATTTGTGGCAAGATTTGTACCACTTGGCTAAAGTGAAATCATAATAAAAAATGAAAAACATACAAGATCATGACAACTCATTACAAACCTAGGGAAAGCCTAATCTTTAAAGAGAAATGCAAGTATTATATAACGGTCTCAAAATAGGAACATGTACAACAAGAGAAGCACACTTTTCTTTAACCTTGGATCTATCGCAACACTTAGGGTGAGCCCACACAATTTGAAAGTTGAATTGAAAGTTTGTAACAATGCACTAGAAGTGAAAACAAGTTTAACAAAATAAGGATACTCCCCTTCACATTTTCAGATCCAAATAAATACTTAAGACTAAGAAAATCTAGGTTGCTTTGAAGCTAAATGAAAGATTTGAGCCAAGGTGTGTATATAAAAATTATGAATCAACCCATAAGAAAGATTTCCATTTCTTATGGGCTTAGGGAAAATAATGTACCTAGCCATATAAGTATTTGAATTAGATGCCCAAATTATGGGACACATGTGTCATGTGACAAACTGATCTTATTTTAAAATAATGTTTCCAGCCAAGGATTGTAAACATAGGTATTTTGGAGGGAGACGAGAAGAATGGAAAAACACATTTAATGAACATAGGGGTTAGGAAAAGGCATGCTTGTTTATCCATTAATTTAAATCCAATAGATTGCACACCGTGCATATATATCACTGGAGATTGAACACCTCTTGATATAGTTGTACCCTCTTTGTTGTGGGCATCCTATTCTTCTACTTCTACTTCTTCTCTTCGTCTGGCATATCTATGCATGTCTATCTCATTGTGTCTTTTCCTTTGTTCCTCCCTTCCATTGCCATTCATTTGTTCTCATTGTCGTGTTCTATATTCTCTTTGTATATCCTTCGATATTCTCTTTGGTACTATCTTCTTTCCTCCTTTGTTTGAAAGTTTAACCTTTTACGCGACATAGTCATAATTGAATGTAATAGCATACATATGTTACAAATTTTTTTTTTTAAAAAAAAGTCAATTCAAAATGATACAATGATTCGAACAAATATTATATCCTTACCTTTTCTAATTCAGTTTGCATAATTACTCTTCTATACATCAATGTTAAATTTCTCAAATATTACTTTTTTCTTATATATTTACACTAGTTATTATTGGAAATAATATTCTTACTTTTGAATGAGTTCTATAAAAAACAAAATTGGAAACGTAAACCCAATCGAAACCCTTACCATGGTATAAACCTTAATCGTTATCCTAACCCAAACACTAAACCCAAGTTATATAAACTATGTTTATAGGCCAATGCATTTAATCAAAATCATAACACAAAATATGATATAAACCGTAACCACTAAGCATAAACCCAATAGAAAAATCTAAACTATAATGTAACCCCATTTTTGTTCTATCTCCAAATTGAAAGGGTGCAAACCTAAATGTTTTTCTAACCCAAAACCTATTTGTGAAAAAATACTAACTAAGATATCAATTCCAACATTGAATTTAATGCTCTTCGAAAACTCTCAACCCAATACTTAACCCTTAACACTAAGATAAATTTCAAATAAATAAAATAACAAAACACAATTACTCTACTACGCATGGCTTATTATATATTATTTTAAAATAACTAAGCCTATTTGCATTATTAAGTAAATCACTTAGTATATATTCTAAACATTATTATTTTAAAATATCAACTTAAATTTTTATTCATATTAAAAAAAATGAAATTTTATTTTATTGTATACTATTTATATTTGGTGAATCAATATTATATGTTATATATTTTAATATTTTGTAATTGAAAGATATTTTGCTTTTAATAAAGTCTAATGGAGACTAATTTTGTTTCGTAAATAAAGTACAATCCTAAAGATTTCAAACTCAAGGTGCAATTAATTTAATCAATTTGTTAAAAGCACACTTGCATTATTGAATTACTTAAATTTTTAATGTTTATATATTATTAATTAAATTTCTAATACTTTTACGCTATTTTTTATAGTAATTTAGTAAGTAATTATTAAAAATTTTATTTTGAATTTTGAAAAATTTATAACCCTTTCCTAAATCTAATTCTACATTACAATTTAGCCATTAACATATTCTTTTATAAAATAAATATATTATAATTTAAATATTATTAATAATAGATTATATGTTTAATTTAAATAATTAGAACAAAAATTAAAAACTTATTAATTAAAATTGTTAAATAAATAATTTTAAAAATAATTATACCTATGAAAACTTTTTATTATCTAATATCTATTTGTATTTGTAAAATTTAAATAATAGTAATATGGAAGATTTCATATAAGCTAAAATCATTAAATTATACATCATATTTATTTTTAATAATTCTCTTTATAAAACACGAAGTTAAAGATAAGCATTACCCCTCTCTGGTTTGAGTGCTTGGTATTAAATATTATCATATATCATAAACCGTCGAATTGAAGGACAAAAGCTTAAAAATCATCGCGTGCAATAAAATTTACCTATCCAGACCTCCCATTGTAACATTCATTTATGAATGATGTGAAATACGCCTGGCAGAGATTTATAGGCCAATAAAGGCAGACCATATGCTGCAGTTGGCTGCACAAAGATAAGGCCAGTATCAATTGTTGTAACTATTTGACAGAGATGTTTTCTGTTCCAGAACCCTTCAGCATATGTTGAGATTTTACATGTAACTCTTTGTGCTATTTTTGTTCTCGGGCAGAATTAGTTTCTGTATAGTTCTTGTGACATTGTCTTATTTTGGCAACTTCTGGTTGCCCCTTTTTTTTGTAATTCTTTAATCTTTAGCTTTATTCAATATAAAAAAAAAAGGCAGACCATATGCCATGTTCCCCACTCCACCATCTCTAGAACCACAACCTGTAAATTAAAACGAGTGATTTACAGCTAAGCCACTGGTATACGCAGCCATAAATGCAAGCTGAAAGAGTGAACGCGACAGCCATGTTCCCCACTCTATCGTATTTGTGGGCCGCAGGATCGGCCTGCAGAGCTCCCCTGTGCCGTCGATCTCCATCTGCACCCTTTGCGGAAGCTCGTTGATGTTGATGGGACATGTCCCGCTAAATTAATTTTCGGAAAAACGTGAAACGGCCCTTCAAACGTGAAACTGTCCTTCATTCATCGCGTTTTTAGCAAACTGCTCGACAAACCTGTTTCAGGCGTGAGACAGCGTGAAAAAATTCCGGGAGATGTCGTACAAAGCTTCCCCGCAGGGGAAGCTTATCGGCTAATTACTAGCGGATTGTGTGGTAGCCTTCGGACCTCGGTATGAATGAAGGGAGGAATCTTTATAAAGTCAACCAAAAATTAGTGTCAAGCAAATTTCATCGGGGGAAGAGGAACATGCATTTGCACGGCAACGGCTATAAGTTTTTTATAAACATATTAATAATTATTTTATTAGATTTTTAAGATTAAATTATATATTTATCTTTTAACAAACTTTTTATTATTTCCATATATATTTAGAAGAAGAAAGTTTAATAACATTTTGTATAATACATATTTTGAAATCATAATATAATAATTAAATTAATATAAAAAGATTTTATCACAGCATTGATAATAGCCTGTACATCTGATTATATATATTTAGGGTAATATATACAACCAGTCCTTGCTGCGACCGCTCATCTGCCCCAGCCACTGCACTTAGTACATATGCTTTGTCGCATGATCGCAAGGCATCCCTTCCACTCTTGCGATCATGCGACCAGATTCGTACTGGTGCTGATTGCTAATTTTTATAGATTTTCAAAGTTCAGAATCAGGATTTCTTCAATCTCTTTGCTTTGTATAAATATAGATATGTTGTTAATTGTATATCTATATTTATACATAGTTGATCAGCTTCAATATATGAATTTTGAGTATCAGGATTATCTTTGGTTGGCTTCACAGCATGGCTAATAGACTGTACATCTGGCTATATATATTTAGGGTAATATATACAACCTTATGTATTGGTAATTTGGACTTTGGCTAATCTCTCTTAAGAGATGTTATTCTCTTAGTTGGAATTTCCTTTGATTTAATATATATAGACCCGCAATATACCTTAGTCCAACACTTCTTCTTGATAACATAATAAAGTAGAGTAGGCTCTGTCCTTTGGCAATCACTCTTAATGATTATAAGTTACAGGAAATTACAACCTTAATTGGTAAGGGCTATGAATTTTTAGGCGCATTTGGTCTCTATCACTATTATTTCAGTAAGGTATTTGATCAAATAAAGGTAAGAAGATTTTAATAGCAATGATTGGAAAGGTAAAAACTAAGGTTATGATGACACTTTACTTCTAATTATAATGTATTTTTTAATAATAATACCCACTATTTTTAGATAGGTAATGAAATCAAGGTAAAGGTTCTTTATATATATGTTGGTTAACCCTTGGTTTTGGAAGATGTCTTATATTTCAGGTATTTTTCATATCCAGACAAACAAATCATTATCGACAAGAAGAGGATCAGATAATGATATTTAATTGTATAAAGGACTTATTCTGGTCAAAACACTAGTCAATGTATACCAACTAAAATATGATTTTAAAAGAAAAAACATATCTCGAACTTATTGAGACTTGGGTACGCTCACAAAATGATGTATAAATCTCGATAGATATCGAGCCATGGGTATGCCTATGGTAGCCATGTATATTTACAAATATCGACAATTGTCGAGTCATGGGTATACCCATGTAATTTTTGTATAAGTACAGGACTTCGGTCCCGGGCAAGGCTGGAGGTTTTCTCAACCCCGCTCTTTCTTATCAGCGCCTGCAGTGAGTGGGGTCACATTGTAAAATAACTTTTCTATTAATAAAAAACTTTCAGGGCTTCGGCCTTTTACCGATAAAAATATATATATATATAAAAAGATTTTAAAAAATAGATAAAGATTTATTATTAAAAATATTAAAGTAATAGGAGAAAATTTCTATAATCTATAAGATGATCTCTAAATTCTATTGTGTTATTGTTTTTCCATCAATCTTTAGGATCACATTACATTCTTGATCCATCATTAAATCATACATCCTATGATGGATCACAAAATATGATGTTGAATGTTGATGTAAAAAACAATCACACAATAGAATCTAAAAAGAAAGATAAATAACATTAAAATATATAATATTCTATCTACTAAAAATTTATTATGTATTTTTAAAAGTCAAATAAAAATATTATTAAAATTTATATATAATATATATTTTAAAATGAATAAACTATATATTATATGTTATAATTTTTATTAAAATAATACAATTTAAAACATAAAAAATTAAGTGTATAACTATTAGTAAATATATATAATTAAACATTAATAGATTATATTTATTATTTTGTTAATATGATTTTATTAAAAAAAAACTTTTAAATTAGCTTTACTTAACTTAAAAAATCTACTATTTATAAAAATATAGTATAAATAATTTTATATAACAATCTTAATAAAAATTAATAAATTAAAAACTAAAAAAACATATAATAAATTATCGGGGGAATTTTAATGTGGAAACGAGTAAAATAACTAGCAATCGCACCTTAGTGTGCAATGGGTACGCCGTAGAGTTATGGAATATATGTAGGGAATTTATATCTGCCATCATGAACAACATAACAATCGGGAGTAGTCACGCAAATAAAAAACAATGACATTACACTTTGTGAGTACTTATAATTCATTTAAGTTGTATGTTTTAAGGCGACTATTAATTACCTATGAGGAAAATAATGACCTATGAGAACATCAACTAGACTTAATGTGTAAAATATTTTTTTTAGGGAAATCATAACCTATTTCATACAATATTAAAAAATAAATCACAAATCATAAATAGGGAAATTTAATTCAACAAGTCAACAACCATGTAATTATAAACAGGACCTGATGTTGGTCTCAAGTGAATTTAAAAGTGATCTTGTCCTCAACATAGTAAATTTTAAATGATCCAAAATATTACATAATTGTAGAATATTTAAAGCAAAAGTAAGAAAAGGGTTTTAATTCCCAAACCTGAGAAGCAAACATTACAAGAGATCTATAATAGACATAGGTTGTCTAGAGAGGAGTGTCACATCGACTCAGTAGAACCATAATGACCGAGTCTATATGTTTCCCTTTATCTGTGCACACGCTCACCGTGATGGGATTGCCTAGTTGTTTATGATGCTCTAGATGCATTTTCTTGTGAAGTGGTGATCTCCACAAATCATTGTTTATAAAATAGAAACTCAAATGCCCATTACACTTTTATAGGCCCTCAAAAAAGGTAACAATATATTTATAGTAACATGTATGTATTTGTCTATCTTTGAGCTAATTCATTAACCCAACACCTAGAGAGATTTTCTTTTCGTGTTTTCAATACTCAAAATGTTCTTATTCTAAGTTAGTTCAAAGTATATACAAATATTGTGTATGTTTGGGTAAGGGATATTTGTGTTTTTAGGTTTTTTTAAGGTTGAAGGGTTTTAAATGGTTGAACGACATCAAGGAGTATTCGAAAGAATCAATGAGAATACACCCATCTCCTCTTAGGTTTAGGGTTTTGTAACATTGTTTATCGCTGATGCATTTTTTTGTTCTTGATTGGGCTCATAGTGGATAAACTATGGTTGGAATGGTGCTTTTGAAAACTCTTTTGATTTTGTTTGATCCTAAATTGATAGTTGTGAGAACAATGCTCTTTGTGGCAGGTGCATGTCCATTTTCTATTCCGGATTTTGATCTTGTAATTATTTTTATTCTTTCATAGAAGTATATAAAATTCTATCTTTACACAAAAATATGACACTAACACATTGGTCACTATATTAAATGCAAAATAACTTCAATAGTTCCATAGCATCTAAAGGGAAGGAATCCGATTGATAGATGTTATACAAGTATCCTTGGGTTTCTAAAATGATGAAATTTAATAGAGCTATTAATGCAACTTTCTTTTGAAACAAAAATCGGGTAGAGACATCTCGTTAATATGTATACCAATATACATATTCTCTACATTTGATGTTTGTAAATACTACATTTATTGTACCCTCCACGGTTTTGAACCCTGTACACATCCACCGATTTTTAATTTATATTAATTTTTCAGAGATATAAAAAAAAACCCTTATTTCATGAATAATATGGCCTGAACAAAGACTTACAGCTGCACAATAGTGAACAACTTTGACTGTGTCCAGGTCCACGTTCTCTAGATGACGCCATAGCATTGCCAGCACCAAATTATACACCAAAGGAATGGATTTGTATTGCTTTTGAAAATACATGTTCAAGAAATCCTGCAAACAAATAGGGGTTACTGAGGTCAATATCAGGATGTGGAAAGTTAGTACTATTTTCAAAGATATAACAATGCAAATGTGAAATACCTGCTCTGCAAAGGGTTTTGGAGTGGTAGACATGAGAGTTTCCATCATGCTTTCGAAGGTTAATTTACTGGTTTCAAACACAAACATCCCGGCATTGAAGTACAGAGAAGGGCGCTCATCCTCCAACGTAGCAGGCCACGTCACCTTGTTGGGGGCACTGCTGGCAGTACCCAATCTTATATTGGGTGGTGTGACTCCACGTCTTCTCATAGAAGCAGTCCATGACAGCATAGAAATACCCATCTTCATGTCGAATAGATTATCAATGTTGTCAAATACTTGAATGTCGGCATCCAGATACACCATTTTTTCGAACTCCTCAAACTGCACACTACAAGTCAAGATTTAGAAAACCCAAAATCTCAAATTTGGATTCTCCTGAATCGTAATCAATTAGGGAAAAAAGCCCCAAAAAATAGAAAAATTGTTTACCTCCCAGATGCGCAATTTGGAGTGATTGAGAACATAATAGGCCATGGCAAACTAGACTTGATTCTCAGGAGGATTGATGGGCTCGATCTCTCGAACAATACAACCCTGATTACGCAAATGTAACTTGTGTTCTTGTGGGACATCTGGTAAGACCGCCATGACAAGAGGATACAAACTCTTGGCTTTTCTGAGCCCCTTTGAGAGACAACAACGCCTTTAACGTAATCTCCTGATCCCGCAAGGAAAGTCACATAGGCTCTCTTGGAATAACCACCGCCAAGTGCTCCCATCTTTCCGCTGAAAATCTCCGCAAGACAAGTGCAGAACGACAAATGGATATGCTTATCCATGTGCCTCGACCGAAGAAGCGCAGGAGCCTATCAACATGATTTGTTGTAAAAATAATAATCCATCGCAATACGGACGTGTGAGATTGGCCCGATGGTCATCTATGTCCATCAAGGAGAAAAAAGAAAAGATCTTAAAAGCATAGATTCAATTTCGTTTACTGGTCTTTCAACTATACAAGACAAAGAAGGATATTGTCATTGACCGCTCCAGCTTTAGATATTTGCGATGACCTAAAATACTCCTCGAAAATGATGAACGGCCAGGATCGTTTTGATGTTTGTCATTTGTGTCTGCAACAGTTTCAACCGTAGGATGGTTTATTTTGCCAAAGCCCTTTCAAAGGGAAACGCCTACGGTGTAATTAATTCTACTCGTGCATAGTACAGTGTTGACAATACGAGACAGTGGATGTGGATGGTATGCCCTGCACAAGGATGAAGGGGGCTATGCATGGTAGTGTGGGGAGAATTTGTCGTATATAAGGTAGTTGAAATAGTGTAAAACTGGTGAAGCACTACTTTTTAAATTTCAACCTTATTAGTAATTTAACATAGCCTTTATTTTAGATAAATGAAGAATGAAAATATTACTTATAAATTAATTATGTTTTAGTTATAAGTAAAAAATATTTTAATTCTTATTTAAAATTTTTATCATATTTTTAAAATGTTAAATTAATAAAGTAATAAATATAATATATATTAATAAATAAATATATACTTATTTTTGTAATAATACTTATATTGTTTAATTTTTTATTTTTTTAAAATAATAATAATTCTTTAATAATATTATTAAAAAACTTAATATATTAAAAGTTTTAATTCTTTTAATAATATTTATATGTTATAATATTTATATTATAACATAGAATATGTAATTTAGGGCATAGAAATTTTAAACATATAAATATTATTAAAAGAATTAAAATTTTAATATATTAATTTTTTTAATAATATTATTAAATTAATTATTATTATTTTTTAAAAAATAAAAAATTTAAACATATAAGTATTATTAAAAAATAAATATATACTTTATATTTGTTACTTTGTTACATATAAATATTATTAAAAAAATTAAAACTAACTTAAAGTTTTAATTCTTTTAATAATATTCATATATTTAATTTTTAATTTTTATTATTTTAATAATATTATATTATAACATAGAATATGTAATTTAGTGGATAGAAATTTTAATAATGATATTTAATTTCTAAACATTATTTAATATATTTAATTTCTAAACACTTTTATTATTGACAATATAATACTAGACACAAATACTCTTGTGATTAAAAATCCTTACCGCTAAAGATTAACAATTCCTGCCACGAGAGTCTTAACATTTTAGGCATATTTACAGCAGAACTAAATATACTCCTCAGTACTATACTAGTGCTCTGACTAATTTCAAGTCATACTTGGCTAACTATCGGAAAGAAGATAATAGCAGAGTTTCATTATGGGCCTCTAATATTTACATCATTCAGAAAAAGCTGCAATGATTTCCAATCTCCTCGAATTGTAAGGCAAAAAATAATTAGTTTGAACATATGGTTATATATATATGTAGATTTTATATATATATATATATATATATATATATATATATATATATATATATATATATAACCATGTGTTCATACCCTTACCGGATCTGTGAGATCTTCTAAGGCTTATCCAATATATAAATATATATTTGCAAAGCTCTATATATTAATATATGTATACTGTCATCAGTATACCTATATTTATGACTCTTATATATAAAAGTAACAGGAAAGAGAAGAACGTCCAGTACCTTAAGCCAATCATACTCTAAAGCCCTGTTAGTTATTATATATAAGCCATTTTGAAATACTCATAGGAGGAAGCTAGAATTTATATATAAATATATATATACAAACACCCGTATATATATATATATATATATATATATATATATATATATATATATATATACATATATATATATATATATATATATACATATATATATATATATATATATATATACACATATATATATATATATATATATATATACACATATATATATATATATATACACATATATATATATATATATATATATACACATATATATATATATATATACACATATATATATATATATATATATATATATACATATATATATATATACATATATATATATATATATATATACATATATATATATATACATATATATATATATATATATGTATATATATATATATGTATATATATATATATGTATATATATATATATGTATATATATATATATATATATATATATACCATAAAAACATATGTCCCTGTCTCTTGATACTACATTCTCAATTGAGGAAATGATTCAATTGCAAGTTGCCCATTAAAGCAAGTAATAACTTTATTTGTTGCTCAATACATCCCCAGTTCTTATCATACATGTATCCTGTGCTGAATGTTCCAACTTAACTTTAAATTTCCTAGCTGAATTATTTCCTCTTTTAGATTGTTTTCTGGAGGTGATCAAATGTATATAAATATAGATATACTATTATCAACATATCTATATTTATATATATTAAACTATAAAAGGTAACAGGATTGAAGACTTCCTGATTCTGATCTTGCAAATCGTTATATCTTAGCTTTAGGCATCAGTATATATATCTATATATACTATTACTAGTATATATATATCTATATACCTAATATATACTCTGACTTTAGGATCCTTTAACTTAATATAGGAATACCAATTGTGACTAGGTTCCGTACTATATTCTCAAATGCATGCAATTTTACTAACTGTGCCTCATCTTCTGCAACACGAAATGCTTCCCTGAGTAAAAATAATGCTTAGAAGACCTTGCTAGCTTAAAGTAAGATAAGATGGTATATACATACGTTTATATATACATATATATAAGCGTATGTACATACCATTATCCTGTCTGAGGACATCATTAATATAGCACTTAGCAAGGTTTGTTAAGAAGAATATGAATATATGTATATACCTATACATATATTCATATACTCTTACCCATGTTTAGCTGTGTAGCAAAATAGTAAAAGTATCCATTGACCCCCTTCCCAGGGGCATCGCCTTAGGGATTTTATTAACTCCTTACAGTGACATAATTAACATGACTTAGTCCATATAATGATAACAAATTAACTATGAATACCTTCATGTCAAAGGGAATCCGATCATGATTATCATTTCCAAGTATTTGCTCTAAGAGTGTATAATAATGTCAACCATGTATTATGGAGACGCCCTTTAATCTGCTGTTGTGAAAGTACTGTTGCCCAAAATTTCCCTATCATTCCCTTTTTGGCCGCATCTTGTTTGTTCTAAGAAATGCTCAAGTGTCGAAACCCTCTGTGTTTTCTGCCTTTTGGCTCGAAAACCCAGTGTGTTTTCGACCTTCTCTCTGAAGGCTCAGGATGTTTTTGACTTTCGATCCAAAAATTCTCTATGTTTTTGACCTCTAGTTTGAAAACCCTCTATGTTTTCGACCTTCAAGTGTGCAACTCCGACCAGGCGGGTCCTAGTTCCTCATAGCCGTGCAAGTGCAGTGGAGATCCGACGGCTGTCGCATAATCTCATGGAATCTTTCGAGCCCATGAGATCATGCGACAACGGTCAGATTAGAATCTCAGTGGGTCTGCATTTTTTGAGTGAGGTGGCATATTTCCTAAGTGTGCTATCACGACCAGGTGGGTCCCAGTTTCTAATGTCACAGCGGGGCCAATCAGCAGTCAAGCAAACAACAAGCCGCCAGCGGTCAGTGGTTAACATCTTACGGTTGGTCGCATGATTGCATGGGCTCTTTCGAGCCCATGCGACCATGCGACAAACTGTCAGTGGTCACAGTTAAGGCAGTTCACAACGGTTTCTATGGTGTGGTTTCATGCTTGTCGCATGATCACATGCGGCTTCCTAAGCGCATGCGACCATGCGACAAGCCTCTAGCGGTCAGCAGGGACTTTGACTCCGGCGGTGGGTTTGTGGACGGTGATGTATCCATTTGGACTGAGGTGGCGAAGGTTCTAGCGAGCTCGAGTGTCTATGTGGCAGCAGGGTGAGATCTCAAAGGCTTGTCGCATGATCGTGTGAAGCCTTTCGGGCTCATGCTATCATGCAACCATTGACTTTTTCAAATGTAGTACGACCTATTTTTTGTGACTTCCAGGTAGGGTATTGTAAGGTTGTGGTCTACACAATAAACCATCTTTTCTAGCCCTTCTAAGTGCTCCTTAGCGAAAACTTCTTTAGCCACCTTAATAATATCTTCTTTGATTTTGCCAGCAAGGACAGACAGGGCAATGAATTGCCCTATCACTTCTCCATTTGTTCTATAGGAATAAAGATTGTTGAAGAATTGATCTCCAATGGACTTTTCCACCGCCCTTCTGGTGGAATCCAGCATAGGATTCAGCATTTGATTCCACCTTTCTGGATAAATGCAACCTCTAAAAGCCATTACTCGGTCACTCTTAATGTAGTAGGTGCTGAGTCTAGTGTCCATGTTTCCTCTATGAAACTATAAACAATAAAACTTTTTATAAACAGCCGTTGTTTGATTATTCTGGACTTTTCCAGAAGACTCCTTCCCTTGTTCGAGATCCTTCCGGACTTCACTCAAATAAGTGGGGTGGTATTTCTCTTTGCATAATACCCTTTTCCTTTGTTACTTTCGGTCCAAAAATTCTCTGTGTTTTTTACCTCCAGTTTGAAAACCCTCTGTGTTTTTGACCTTCAAGTGCGCAACTCCGACCAGGCGGGTCCCAATTCCTCATAGGCGTGCAAGTGCAGTGGAGATCCAACGGCTGTTGCATATTCTCATGGAATCTTTCGAGCCCATGAGATCATGCGACAACGGTCGGATTAGAATCTCAGTGGGTCTGCATTTTTTGAGTGAGGTGGCATATTTCCTAAGTGCGCTATCGCGACCAGGTGGGTCCCAGTTTCTAACGTCACCGCGGGGCCAGTCAGCAGTCAAGCAAACAACAAGCCGCTAGTGGTCAGTGGTTAACATCTTACGGTTGGTCGCATGATCGCATGGGCTCTTCCGAGCCCATGAAACCATGTGACAAACCATCAGCGGTCACAGTTAAGGCAGTTCACAATAGTTTTGGTGGTGTAGTTTCATGCTTGTCACATGATCGCATGCGACTTCCCAAGCGCATGCGACCATGCGACAAGCCTCTAGCGGTCAGCAGGGACTATGACTCCGGCGGTGGGTCCATGGATGGTGATGTATCCATTTGGACTGAGGTAAATGCATAGGATTCAACATTTGATTCCACCTTTCTGGATAAATGCAACCTTTGAAATCCATTGCTCGGTCACTCTTAATGTAGTAGGTGCTGAGTCTAGTGTCTATGTTTCCTCTATGAAACTATAAACAATAAATTTTTTTATAAACAACCATTGTTCGGTTATTCTGGACTTTTCCAGAAGACTCCTTCCCTTGTTCGAGATCTTTCCGGACTTCACTCAAATAAGTGGGGTGGTATTTCTCTTTGCATAATACCCTTTTCCTTTGTTACCTGGAACCTAGAGGCTACAAGCTAACATTTCGCATTCCCTGAATAACTTGATGGCGTTCACACCCGTGAACTGTCATCAGTATTTATGAATCCAAAACTTACTCTTGAAACAATATCTTCTTGCCTAGATGCTATTTATCTGGTTGGAAATTGCCTATTAGTGAGTCTTAATGAAATGACCTCTAATCAATGACCGTACAAAGGTATAGGAGCATCTGCTATACAACATGAAGCTATATCTTCTTATATCGAACTGAAACATAAAACCTATCGAACTGAAACATAAAACATCTCCTACATGGAGAGTCTCAAACTTTGATATTATGCTTATAGACATACATGCTTATCTATCATTATTATCATTGGCAGAATCCCGCTAATGATGATAATGATAACTTCCCCAAGAAAACATACAAGTAATGCACTAAGCTTCTAGCTTCGGCTATTATTCAATAAGTAATCACTAGTTGAAATGATAACAAGGAGAAAAAGGATTAATTTCTGATTCCCTGCCAGTTCATGATGAGCTCACGAGTATAAGAGATGATGATCCAAATTTATGCCTTGCTGGTATTTTTCACCATGGAACGGGAAAACTGAGTGCATTTAATTATGATTATATTTGCAAGTGCTCTGCTATTTATTATGCTACCTGTAAAAAAGGCTCTGCAAACACTCAATACCTGATGCACACCTCTGAATAAAAAGGCATACTATGTACAGAATATAAACCAAGTTTGTAGGTACCTACATCCCTTACTCTAATACCCCGACCCATCCCTATCCTCCTTTCTTAGCTGAGTTTTACAGGTAATAATTTTTAGTTGCTTGGGGCTCTTCAAGCAAGGCCGCTAATACTAGTATCTACCTATAGCCAAATTTAATGTCTTTGGGCTAAATGACCTCCTATAATTTGTACTAATCCCCCTATAACTACTACAAACCTATTGTTTCGTAGAAATTCATATTAATTGGAATGTTATTGCATCTGTGTTAAAACCAAAAGAGTTTGTTAGAATATAAGCCTATGTAGATTATTAGATATACCAATCCATAATTGTAACTCCATTGGCTCCTAGATTGGCTAGCTTATCTGCCTCTGTATTACCCTCTCTATATGTGTGTCTTATTTCATACTTCAGGATCCCCTCGATAACTTGGTTAATCTCTTCTATTTTTGAGTTAAGGGACCAATTGGGATTTTTCTTGTTTTGAATGGCATTGATGATAATTTGCGAATCTCCTTCGATAACTACTTTGGATAAGTTGATCCTCCTACACAATTTTAAACCTTCTAAGGCCGCTACGCATTCTGCCATGTTATTCGTGGAAGGATTTATAGGACTAGAGAACTTAGTGATGGCTTCTGACTTCCAATTGCGAATAATCTCCCCAATACCTGCTACCCTGGGGTTACCTCTAGAAGCTCCGTCAAAGTTAAGTTTATACCATCCCTCTCTTGGAGGGATCCATTTGCAAGAAACTCGGTCAGCCTTCACTTTGGGTCCCCCTTTTCCATATAGGGGAGGAATATCTAATTTTGGCCATTTTGCTCTGATTTTGTTATCCCAATTCTTAAATGCCTCTTCATAGCTTAGCTTGTTTCTGATATTACTATTGATATTTTCTACTATTGATGCTTCTATTTTATTTGTGATTGAACTCCATGGTAATTTTTGACCTGTGAAAATCCTCCTATTTCTTTCTTTCCATAATTCCCAAGCAACTATTGCCGGGGAGATGGTCCATATATCCTTATATAGATTATCTTTATAAAGTGATGGCCATGCTTTAAGGTTACTTAATAGATGAACGTGGAGAGCAGACTTCCAGCCTAAACATTGATGAAGCCAATTCCAGCAATTTTGGGCATATGGGCAGTTGAGGAGGATGTGATTAACATCCTCAGATTGACTCTCACACATGGGGCATCTGGATGACCCTTCAAAACCCAATTTCTTAAATCTGTCTGCTTTCAAAATTTTATTTTGCAAGGCAGCCCATAGAAACATACCCGCTTTTGGGAGGCTAGATTTATTCCAACAAAGGTTCAGAGGGATATCTATATCGTCCATCTTCTGTTCTTGGATAATGGTATTGTAGCCCTCCTTTACAGAATAGTTACCATTCTTTGATCCTGCCCAAATCAGTCTGTCTAATCTATTTTTAAGTACAACTTCTCTCTTTTCTATTATTGACGTAAATTTTTGCTTCTCCTGCCATACAGAGTCAATTTCTTCTAAATTGCTCCATTTATTACTCTTTTTCTTACATATATAATCCTTGAGAAAGACGTCTTTGACTCTTTTACATTCTTCCATAAACTCCATGGAAAAACCCAAATTGCTAAGGGGAGTGAGACCTGCCCACGAATCCTCCCAAAAAAGAACTTGATCCCCTACACCTACATCCCACGATAAATAGTTATTAATAATTCCTCTGCATTCTTTGATGAAATTCCATATCCTGGATCCTTTGACATGTGTGGAGGACCTAAAGATGTTGATGGGATCCGCATCGAGAATGTATTTCTGTAATAATATCGACACGCATTTACATCTAGGTTCCTTATACATTCTCCATATAAGTTATGAAGACATGTTCTTAAGCAAATAAAGTAAATGTTATTATTATTAATGTTTTAATATAACTTAATTATGTTAAGGTAAAATTATTTAATATTATTAATATTAATACAATAATAAAATTTTAGTTATACTAATATTATCCTAATTTATAGTGAAACTAAACATTGTTCACTAATACTATTGATGACAAATCGATGTTAAACATTGATGAAACATCATTATTCTTGTTACTATCATTATAATAAAATAATATGAAATTTGATATTTGTTGAAATAAAAATTGATTTAAATACAACTTATAAATTAATTTAGTGGGGTTGTTGAGTGCATGAAGGAGTAACTCGACATTAATTTCCTTTAGGGGAAGTTACTATTCTATTTCCTACTTTTACCCATGGGCATCTCTTTGTGCATGTGTTTTTTATATTGTCACTACAAGAGTTGGGGAGCTATGAAAATCGAGAGTCATAGCAGTACCATCATGCACGCTTTTGAACTGATATTGAGTGGTGGCTTCTTCACGTAGAAGATATAGAATGGAGTTTTGTATTTCCTTTGAATCTATATGTACTAAAATGGTGTATTTTTTCCAGTGGGTCTATGGTTTTCATTATGTCATGGATCAATTTCTTGTGAGTAAGCCTCACACATGGTATCAAATGCCCTACCTTTGACTTCTTCCCAAATGCCAACAAAACCCTCTCACTAATAGAGGCCCAACCTTAAACATCACACACTAAGCTTTGACCGCTTAGGTGGATGTGGGTCTAGTCCTTCCACTTTCCCTTCCACTCTCATCCATTCCATATTCTTTTTCATTGTCATTTGTCTTTGCCCCATTCACATTTCTAACCACGCGATTTGTTCAACCATTATCGTGTAGTTACATTTAACTTTCTATATGTATTGTAAGGTGTAGCATGAAGTATTACACAATTATATTGTAGTATTGTTTGGCATTTAAAATGATATTTCCATTCATATGAATCGATATCCATTTGTTTTATTTAAAAAATCTAGATATTACCCTTAGTCAAAGATCATTTGAAAAATGTAAACCTTGGTATGTGAAAATCAATAAGCAATGAATATCTTGTTGTTGTAAAACACATGTTCAATTTCATTATCACTATGATGGTTTTTGATATATACGTTGTACTTTACAGGCTAACATGATTATGCAGGATTGTGGTATTAATGTACCACCTGAAACAATCAAGGAGTTTGTAGCAGGTTTTTTTGTGAAAGATCTAATGGGAAATATTTTTTTTTAAGTTCATATATTTCTGGACAATGCACTAGTTGCAGGAATTTTTCATTATTAGGATAATGTATGCATGAAAGTAAGGAAAATGATTTTGGACAACAATTAGTGGATGTTAAAAGATTTAAGAATGTTGAGCATCCTTTAAAAGATGGAAAAATTGGAAAGCGATGCGAATTAATCATAGAAAAACTTAGTGTACATGCATTCATGTTAGAATTCAAGAGTAAGATCATTTTAAAATACGTAAAACACTGTCAATATGCTAGATGGCTTGATGATCAATTTTGCACATGTAGAAATAAATTTCCAATTGGTACTAGTGTGTGATGAAGTTATTCAACTACATGAAATCAAGATCTACTAACATCAATTTAATCAAATACAATGCAAATTTAACTAGAATTGAAATTATAATCTATATTATCCCATGGATCTCTAGATAGAAGTGGTAAGTGAAGCTCTCAGCTACAATCCTCACTAGTGACACCTCTAAAACAAGAAATGATGCTACTACAATGCTTATGCTATGCTTCTATGATGATTCTAGCTCAAGAATGATGAAATTATGATACTAAATGCTTAAAAATGCTCAAATTGCTCAAATTGCTCTTAGAAATGATCTCAATTGCCTATAGTAACAATGCTATGCAAATGAAATTCCAAGATGGAAATGCTCTCCAAAATGCCTCATACTTATAGTAATTTCCCAAGGGTAGGGGGTGGAGTGAAGTAATCATGGTTATCTCATGGTTGAGTCAAAAACTTTGCATTGTCCATAAATGAGGGGACAAGCCTTTAAATGGTTTCAAATCTTTGGACAATTTAAATGTTTAAGTGATTTATGTCCTTTTGTTCTCAATTTTCATTGGTTGATCACTTTGTTGAAAGAAAATAGGAATATTAATTTAATTAATTAATTAAATTTAGCCATGGAAGGGTAATAGGTTCATTTTGATTTTTGATTAAACAACTATACAAATAATTAATTAAAATCAATCATATATTGTTTTTGGCCCTTTTAAGCTTCAATTTAATCATTTAACATCATTATTTAATAATTCCTTTGTTTTAATTGATTTTGCTCAACTTTATTTAATTATGTCCTTTTTAATGCACTTTGATCCACTTAATTGATTTTTGCCATTTTAAAAGTATTTGCCCAATTTTACGTGTCTACAAATGCCCCTCTTTGAATCAATGTGCGAAGAACATTGGTTCAAAGATCCTTTAAGTCCTGATTACTGATTCCTGATGTGATTGATTGCTGCCTCTTGATAAAATTTTTTATGATGCGCCACTGATTTCATGATGTTTGATCGCAACTTCGATTTGATACCCTTATGCCCCCTCAGAAATTAAAACATATTAATTTCTTGATTTCAAAAAATTTGATTTGATGTTTGATTTATCAAATATGTTTTCATTTTTTACTATTTGATGAGATGTCATGATGTATGATTATGCCCCGGTTTGGTTTGAGTGGTTAAGATAGGTCAACAGCTAGTTTCACCTCCCAAATTAGGTCAAAATACCTTAAATAGGTTGAGAAACCTTGTTTTACCATTCATTTTTACTTTTCATCTTGGTGATTTTGCTCTGATCCTCTAGTGATTTTTGAGATGGTTGTGCCGATTCGGGAGCATAGATTCGAGAGGTGCCGGAGATATGTGAGGCCGCATGAGTATGGAGCTCCGGTAAGTCGTTATAAACCTTGATTTAAGCATTTATGATCATTTATTGCAATTTCATGTTTCGTCGTTGCCTTGTATTTAAGAACTATTGCCTAGGAATGATTTTACTATCGCTTAGGGTATTTTACTGTCACCTCCATGGTTTTTACTCCTGCTCCGTGTATTTTATTCTCGCTTAGGAATCTTTTACTCTCGCCTAGTATGAGAACAACTCTCACCTAGGGCTAGGTTAATCTGACCCTTTTCCGATAGGTTGTCACTTACAAGAACCCTAATGTATTTGTTGTCGCCTAGGCTAGCATTCATTATCGCGTAGCCTAATTCACTATCACCTAGCAGCAAACTATCGCCTGCCAGCATAATGATATCGCTTGGCATGTTTTTACTATCGCCTGAGGTTAAATGTCACTTAGTATGATACAAATCACTCCTACTGACTATGTGGAAAATTTGTGTACTTTTCACACATGTACTTGATTGCATTTGATGAAAATTTTGATAACTCTTGATGATAGATTCAGATAATAAGTGTAGGTCTGTTATTGTCAACAAAACAATTGGTTTAGGATATCTGGATAGTGGTACTTTGGAATATGATTTGTCAATCCCATTTAGGATAGTGATTAATAGGATAAATCAATCAGTGTGAAAACCGATATGATTTTGATACTGTCGCTTCATTCTCAGGATACAGAGAAATGAACGAGGGTACTTGGTGTGATGACTTGAGATTTTGAGAAGACTGACTTGAGATAATTCCTTGATACATTGTACTGATATGATTCCTTTTACTTTTCCAACAGGATCACAGTCCCAGCTTATACGTCTGGTCAGTTGCTTCTTGGGTTATTGACTTGAGTCAGGGACTCACAGCAGTTGAGTTCCATGTTATCGAGCGATGCAGATTGAGATTTTTACTTGCCCTCCCATAGTTTTAGCTAAACCATGGGTTACTGACTGTAGTGGTAGAGCGATGGCACTCTGACCACAACACCTTTCATTTACCGTACGGAGAGATGACTATCACGCCTGAGGATGTGTATAGATTGCTTCGGATCTCGTGCAGAGGAGAGATAGTATATTATGATTCTATTTATGATTCTTCTGTCTGCCGACGAGTATTCAGGGAAAACACTATTGGAGATGGAGATACTATTACATGGCCTCAGTTTGCATCTTTTCCTACATTACTAGAAGTTTTAGGTGTAGTGATCGGTGGTTTACTACTTCCTGACCGACGAGGTCATGGTTTTTCAGTTGGTTGGGGTAGGATCATGGAGGATTTACTTGCTCATCCTTGATGGTTTGATTGGGGTTCTTGCGTTCTGGCATAGTTGTATCATGATTTACATGAGGTGGTGTATCAGGGGAGTGCCTCATTATCAGCGGGTGCCATTGTTCTTCAGTTGTGGATATGGGAGCATCTTCCCATTACTAGACCCATTTTTGATAGGGTTCGACATCGGGGATTTCCTTATGCTTTCCTGTACACTGGTATGGTGATTCAGCACCACTTGGGTCACTTGGATTACTCGAGACATCAGATTGATGATCTCAATCAGGTTACATGGTGTCCCTTCCTTAGTTGTGATAGATGGAGAGAGGATGAGGATGAGTTACCATACATGTTCACCCCTCGCTGGATGATTGGGCATACTACCACTACCATTGAGCGCTTCTGCTTCGATAGAGTTTTGAGACAGTATGGTCGGACACAGGATATGCCTCAGGGAAATGCACTATATGCACGAGTACAGGCATAGATCTCTCTATGGGGTCCATGTATTGATTATCAGTTTGCATTAGATCATATTGCGGGTATGACTATTTGCAAATGGGAGATATTGACAGGTATTGTAGATGTAGGGATGTCACATGAGTATGCAGATTGGTGGGCTTGCAATAGGTTTCCTCATTTCACTAATCCAGCTGAGCCTATTCCTGGACATCATGATGGTGCTAGGGATGATAGACATTGGAGAGGATGAGGACGCAGACATCCTCAGGTTGCACTAGGTAGAGGATAGTTGAGACGGGGTCATGATCATGGGGCTACTAGAGATAGACCAGCTAGAGCGCAGGATGATGCAGTTGATAGATAACCTAGAGTAGATAGACATGATAGAGCTCATAGACATCAGCGAGCTCAGAGACAAGCACAGATTGATGTAGCTAGGTAGATTCCTGGGGGATTGGATCCCTTGGTACAGTTACAGAGAGTAGCCTTGGCTTAGCATGATGATGATGTAGCTCAGCAGGATCAGGCACAACAGGATGATGGTGCTCCACAAATGCCTCCCCCAGCTCCATAGCCACAGGGTGCACAGGGTGATCGTATTGATGGGTTATCTCAATATATGCAGGTATTGAGGACAGATATGTCCATTGTTGTGGGTCAATTGGATCAGGTTGCCTCTTTATTACAACAATTTGCATTAGCCATGGTTGTTCCGAGATAGGATGGAGCGAGTACTTCACAAGCTCCTCCCCCATAGGATGGTAGAGGTCCAGATGGATCTGGTGCTGCAGGCTCTTGATTGATCTAGTGACTCATTGATGATGTCTTCTTTGTTTTGTATGTCATGATATTTGACTAATCGACACATTTGGTGTACCCCTTTTGATGATATTGTACCTTGATACTTGATTTGATGATCATATGATGAACACTCTATTGATGATATATATGATATACTCCTTGGTTCGTCTTGATTAGTTTTTATGAGATTATCTTTTATGCAACTATATGATGTGTTATGCATTTACAATTTATGATATGGATGCAGTTATCTTATTTTATGATATAGATAAATGAGTGCAATGATGTATGGATTTTGATAATATGCTTTTCTCTATTTTGTCAATGTATGGATGCAAAATGTTTGATAGAAATGCATATGTATGTTCCTATCTTTTTTTTATTTTCAAGCATTTAGATGAATGCAATGTGAAATCTTACTTTATATGCATGATATATGGAACATGATTTCTTTTCTTTTCTTTTGATATATGAGTAATGAATAATGTTTAATGCTATACATGAATGTAAAGATAATCTCACTTGCGTTTTTGAAAATCAAGGATTATAGTGAATGTTTGAATTTGTAATCTCTCCCCCCATTTCTTGATGTTTGAACAACTCAAGTATTTATTGATGTGCCCCTCCTTTTGTCCTTGGAAAATTTACCATAAATAAATGCAATTAACTTTCCATGCTAATGCAATGCAATTAATCTAAACATGATAGTGCCATGCAATTAACCTAACATGATAATGCAACCTAAGTGTCACCAGCTTTTAGCAAATAAATGTCGTGAGGATAAATTTTCATCATTGAGCATTTTTGGGATTGGAAAGCTAGTACAATCATCACTAACCACATCATGATGATATGAATACCACTTTTTATCACATTTTGGTAACCTCATTTTGAAACTGGTACAACCCTCACTAGTTGGGTGACCAAATTATGGGAGTCTGAATACCGGTGTCAACAGATTCAATGTTGCAAGTGGATTTTTGGTATTAAGATATAGAAAATCTAAATAGCCAAGGGATCCATTTGCGTAAACAAACAAAGGTCAACTCTTCCTCTTATGAGATAGTCCTCGATGGTTCTTTGATGACCATGTCGTTAGACGAACTCTCATAAGTGGATGAATCTTCCTCAAAACAGTCACTCAAAGGCAAAAAAAATATATCACATCTTTATCATGGCTAATATAGTCGAAACATCCTCGAATAACTCAAAAGATATGATGAAAAGTCAATTTCAGCAAGATTTTATCAATAAGAAAATTTCAAGTGTTTTACCATGTTTCATTATTTTGCCAAGAAAGAAAAGCTTTGAATGTTTTGCCATGTTTTAGGATTTTCCAACAAGTATTTGCAAGTATTCTGATCTTTAAGGTGTTTTTGTCCATTTTTAATCCTGAATAATAAAGTCAATGAAGGCTCAAGGATAATGTTGTAGGGTCAAATACTTAGTCTCCATAAACTTTCCTCGCTTTCGAAACTTTGATAAATCTCTCTCTGACGTGACTAATCATAGCACTTATTGAATCCCTTCGGTACCAAATTTGCAATCTTCTTCTGCCCCCAGAGGATAAATGTGATCGTTTGACAAACTTAGGGCTGATAGATAATGCAACAATGCGACTGACCGGCTTTATGATGACTATGTACAAATGACGGATGCAATGACAGTTGTACAAATGAGATGGTGAAAATGCAACATGGACATATCTGACTAGGAAAGACAAACTTAAGGGAACAAAAGGTGCTTGTTTACCAAGTTTTCACCCTTTGGATGGATCAAGCTCTTTTTTCTGTTTTTAAAGATTTTTACTTTTTTTTGCTACCAAGGTGCCTATTTCTAGGTTTTCACCAAGGCACTTTTTCTCTTTTTTCAAATTTTATTTATTTTTCTTTTTTTCCTTTTTTTTTAAATTTTTTTTTTTTTCCTATCATCAAGGCGCCTATTTGCTAGGTTTTCACCAAGACAACATCTTTTTTGGATGTTTTTCCTTTCTTCATGCTCAATTTTTCAATGTTTTTGATCTTTTGTGCTTTTCAAATGTTTTTGGTATTTTCAGAATCTCTTTTGAACTATGTACAATAAATATGATGCTCTCTCATCCGATACTCTTTATACTCTTTCATCTGACTCATGTGTAGAACCTTTTGAGATGAATACTGTTGATGGGTTCTTAGAGCTCCTCTCCTTCACAATCTGATAATTTATAGGTTCCTGTGCCAAATGAAGATACTATGATGAATGGGCCAAGCCAATTAGCTTCCCATTTGCCTTTCTTCTCCCTTTCAACCTGATTCTTTGGGTTTTCCTTCAACACTAAGCCTCCTACCTGAAAGACTCTCGGTTTAATATGTTTATTATAGTTCTTTGAAATTCTATTATGATACACTTTCAGGTGCTCATAAGCTTGTGTTTGATGTTCTTCAAGTAACTCCAATTGTTGAAGCCTAGCTACTCTATAGTCTTCATCTGTGATCAATCCGTGTAATGATACTCATAGAGATGGGATTTCAACCTCTAATGGTAGAACTGCTTCAGCCCCATAGACTAATGAAAATGGCGTGGCTCCTGTGGGTGTTCTTATGCTGGTTCTATAGGCCCATAATGATGGATTAATTTTCATATGCCAATCCCTTCCTAATTTATTGACCGACCTTTTCAAAATCTTCAAGATATTCTTATTCATGGCTTTGGCTTGCCCATTTCCCTGAGGGTAATAAATTGATGAAGAATGGTGAGTGATATGAAATGTAGCACAAAGTTCATCAACATCCTTATTCTTGAACTATTTTCCATTATCTGTTATTATGGCATGAGGAAGACCATATCGGCAAATGATGTGATTTAAGATAAACATGGAAATTTGTTTACCCGTTGCCGTGATCAAAGGAACCGCTTCAACCCACTTAGTGAAATATTCCGTTGCGATTATGATGTGTTTGTGCCCATTTGAAGAAGATGGATGTATGATGCCAATTAGATCAAACCCCCATTGATAGAAAGGCCATGGTGTGACAAATGGGTGTAATTCCTGTGTCGGTGCATGTATCACATCGCCATGGTATTGACATTTACTACATGTCTTCACAAAGTGGCAAGCATCTTTTTCTAATGTCTTCCAGAAATACCCTAAGCGAAGGATTTTCTTAGCTAGGTTTAGACTGCTTGAGTGTGACCCGCAAATGCCTTCGTGAACCTCGTGTAAAGCTAACTTAGACTCTTCTTCCTCTAGACATCTAAGTAACGTCCCATCAAAACCCTTACGATACAATGTTTCGGAGAGGATTAGGTAATGGGCTGATTGGCGTATGAAGTTGCATTTTTGAGCTCAGGTTTGGTCTAAGGATAGTACTTGGTCTTTGAGGTATGTGTATATAGGTCTGTACCAAGGGGAGTCATGTCCAT
Organism: Chamaecyparis obtusa; assembly: GCA_027943335.1. Taxonomy (NCBI): domain Eukaryota; kingdom Viridiplantae; phylum Streptophyta; class Pinopsida; order Cupressales; family Cupressaceae; genus Chamaecyparis; species Chamaecyparis obtusa. Next base: position 1,003,953 of record BSBK01001115.1, on the reverse strand, counting down.
GTAATAAGGCAACAATTTGGGTTTCAGAAAGGTTGAATGCCGGTTTCACTAACTCTTCCACCAAGAACTCATACTTCTCATTTTGATCTGATTTTTGTAACAAGGAAGCCAAGGTGGCCTTGGCGTTAGTTGCTCTATTTTTCTCTCTAGGAATCTGCTCAAAAGTGATCAAAGAAAAGTATTTCTTCCATCCATCAATCATAGTCTTATATGGCATCAAATTTTCATCTTTAGTGTTATATTCATTGTTGACTTGATTGATGATAAGTTGAGAATCTCCATAAATTTGTAGCTCTTTAATGTTCCACTCTAAGGCCATTTTGATGCCTATGACAAGTGCCTCATATTTCACTATATTGTTTGTACATGGAAACATAAGCTTGTAGGACTTTGGAATGGTATAACCTTGAGGAGTGACCAATAGTATGCCGACACTGGAACCTCCTTGAGTATAAGAGCCATCAAAGAATACCTTCCATGTTTTTGCTTCTATGTTGATAATGGCAGAATCCAGAAATTCCACTTGAATAGTTTGTGTAGAAGTTATGGGATTCTCAGCTAAATAATCTGCTATTACTTGCCCTTTTATTGCCTTTCTATCGACATACTCAATGTCAAATTCACTCAAAATCATAACCCACTTAGCTATTCTACCCGTTAGGGCAGTTTTGCTTAACAAGTACTTGAGAGGATCAATTTTGGCAATTAGTTTGACCTTATGCAGCAACATATAATGTCTCAACTTTTGAGATGCAAACACCACCGCTAAGCAAGCTCTTTCCATAAATGTGTAATTAAGTTCATATTTGATCAAAGTCCTACTTAAATAGTAGATAGCTCTTTCCTTTCCTTATTCATCTTCTTGTGCTAAAAGCACTCCTAGTGATCTTTCGATAGCGGATATGTATAGAAGCAATGCTTTGCCCTTAATTGGTGGCATGAGAATGGGCGGATTTATCAAATAAGTCTTCAACAATGTAAAAGCTTGATCACATTCCTCATCCCACATGAATATTGTGTCCTTATGTAGCAACCTGGTGAAAGAATGACATTTTTTGGCCAATTGAGAGATAAATCTCCATATGGATTGAATTTTTCCTTGTAATGATCTCATTTGGCTGATGTTCCTTGGTATGTCCATGTCCATTATGGCTTGTACTTTCTCCGGGTCCACTTCAATTCCTTTGGTGGAAACTATATAGCCTAGTAACTTGCCAGATTGGACTCCGAAGGCACATTTCTTTGGGTTTAATCTGACCTTGAATTGTTCCAACCTAATAAATATCTTTTTCAAAATTTGGAGATGGTCCTCTCTTTTGTGGGATTTTGCTAGGATATCATCCACATAGTCTTCTAAGAATGTGTGCATCATGTCATGGAAGATAGTTGTCATGGCCCTTTGATATGTAGCTCTGATGTTCTTAAGGCCAAAGGGCATGACATTCCAACAAAAAGTGCCCCAAGGGCAAGTAAAGGTAGTCTTCTCCTAGTCCTCGGGTGCAATTTTAATCTGATTATACCCGCTGAAACCATCCATTAGGGAATACATGGAATGACTTGCTGTCAAGTCAACTATTGCATCAATACTCAGAAGTGGGAAATCATCCTTAGGACACGCAAGATTTAGATCTTGAAAATCTATGCATACTCGAATAAATTTGTCATGTTTTGTAACTGGTACAATGTTCGAGATCCATTCAGCATAAGCTATTGCCCTTATGAAGCCTACTTTCAACAATTTTTCTAGTTCTGCCTTGACCAAAAGAGCTATGTGTGGGTGCATCTTTCTCAACTTTTTCTTTACGGGCTTAACCCCTGGTCTAACATTTAGATGATGCATTATAAAGTTAGGATCTAAGCCGGGCATGTCGGCATATGAACATGCAAATTTTATTTGGTGCTCTTTGAAATTTTTTATGAAGTCCTCTCTTTCTAGAGGTGTGAGTGATGCAGCCAAGTGTATAAACTTTGGATCCACTTCTGTACCGATGTTGACCTCTTTCTATCGGTTCTATAAGTATAGGTGACCTTTCTTCCTCATGCTCGGGCAAGGTATCCAATCTCTCTTCCTTTGGTGCCACAGTTGGGTTTTCACCAAATGAAATGTCTTTTATTTTTATTTTTTTTAGTTCTAGTGGTGCCACATAATGGTTTTCAACACTAGAACTTTTCTTTTTCTTATTTTTTTTCATTTGTTTCTTTTGACTAAGAGAATGGACCCCCACTATGCTCATCATGTCCGTATCGAATTCATTGGTGAAAGAGGGTTCAACCGCATTGAGGTATTGGTTTGCTGCTTGGTTGTTTGGAAAGTAAAGTAAGTCATTTGGCTTAGTTTGGTCCCAATCAATGAGATCCGGATGTATCAAAAGTAAGGATTCATTGGGTAAAATGTCATCAATAGGGTTTATGGACATGACTTCATTTGAGGGTTCATACATTGTATCGTTTAGATCTATGATGTGAGCTTCCTCAAGATGGTCCAAGGAAGAAGGGTCAAAATCCCCTTCAATTGAGTCCTCTTCAACTTCTACGGGAAACAACGTGGGAAAAGCCACGAGCGGATTAAACCTAACATTTGAATCTCCCTCCTTCGAAGGCATCCAAAATGTCTCTATCCATGCTTGATTGGTAGGTGCATGCCCTATGTTAATATCTTGGATATTAGGTTCCTCATTGATTTGAACTTTTTGCTTTGGGATTTTTGCATAAGTATGTATTGCAATCACCTCCTTATCTTGACATGATTCATCCGATAGGGTATCCCATTCATAATCTCAAGAGTCATCACTATCTCCATCGGATTCTAAGGCATTTATTTGAGGATAAAAATCTTGCATTGGGCTGGAACTTTCGCCTTTGTATTGGTATCCTACTCCATATTTTTCTTGTTTTGCCCTCCAAGTAGGTTCAATGGGTTCTAATAACCCTCTATTCCTTTGGCCTAAGGTTCCTCTTCCCTTGTATCCCATCTTCTACATAATCTCAAAACCTTTCCCATATTGCTTGGTTCGTATATTAACATGCTGAATTCATTCCATGGGAGTGTTTGAGGTATCTTCTTCATTGTGATAGAGCCATTGAAGTACTTCATTTTCTTCCTTGTCAAATGATGCTTTATCACTTTCTCTTACGAAGTAAGAGTTGTACTTGTGAGGCAAGTGTTCTTTAGGTGGTTTTCCAGGTGTCCTTGGAGACGTGGGCATGTCAAATAGGGAAACAGAGTATTCCCCTACTCCTTTTGAACTAATTTTGCATTGTTTGTCAAATGCCTCCATCATCTTATCCATTTTCTTATAATTTTCCTTTTTACATTCATCTTTTTCTTCTCTAGGTTTATAGCATACTATCTCTGACTTAGGAGTTTGATATGAACCCTCATTAATAATTGGACCCTCGTAGCTCACCCTTTCCTTTCCCTTAGTTGATGTCATTGAGCTAGCTTGAGGAGGATTTTGAGTAGCATTTAATGTTATGATCGGATCATCCATTTTTGTATCTTCAATGGTAGCTCTTTGAATGATTCCTTCCCGGTTATGTGGAATAAATAGCTCATGAAGGGGTTTGAGTGCATTGCAACATTGGAACAGGTTTGAGTCCCCTCCCACCATGATTTCTTCACCCATGTATGGGAATTTGATGCATTGGTGGTACATGGATGGGACTGCTTGCATCTCGTGAATCCATGGTCTCCCCAACAAAATATTATAAGTTAACTTCATGTCCAATACTTGGCAATTGGTGTCTTTCTTGACTGGTCCTACTTGGATGGGCAACACGATCATACCTTTAGAGGCCCTTTCAGCTTCATCATAAGCTTTAATGGTGATTTTTTTCGTACGGTCAATGCAAGACTCGGACAACCCTAAGGATTTGATGAGACTTAGTGTACAAATATTAAGGCCAGCTCCTCCATCAATGAGGGATCTTTTGACTCTATGCCTTTCTATTAGGACCTCTATATGCAATGGTAGATTTTGAGGATGGGTTATAGACATGTCATCTTGATCGGAAAATGAGAGACAATGAGGTACCACAAGATGACCTACCATATTTTGGAACTTTTCTTCTTCTAAGTTAGTAGGAACATTTGTCTCTACTAGAGCTTTTTCCAAAATATCCTTATGATTCGGGCATAACTTCAACAATTCTAAGATAGATATTTGTGCTGGAGTTCTTTGCAACTGATCAACCAAACTATAAGGTTTTGTTGTTGTAGAAGGTTTCTTAACCACGATGTTGGATTGTGGAGTGCTAATGACTTTAGGAGTAGCTCCTTGTAGAGTAATTCTAGAATTCTGCCCTCTTATAATGACATTTGATACCTCTTTTCGTGGCTGCTCATTAATTATTATAGCATTCACAATGTTATCATAAGGTGGTGCAAAGTTAAGATTATTGGCACTTTTTTTCTTGCCATTAGATGACTCCCCTTGATCATGTTTGTAGAAAGGTTGTTTGAATGCTGTATGATCTTCATTGTTTGGAGGTCCGTCAATGGTGATCATGCCATTATCAATTAAATCTTGCACTACATTCTTTAGTTGCAGACATTCATTTGTTGTGTGTCCTCGAATTATGTGGTACTCACAATGGCTATTGGCGCTCCACCAACTAGGCTTATTATTTGGCTCATAAGGCTGAATTCTGGGTAAAGTAATGACATTATTAGCCATGAGAGTCTTTAATGGCTTTTCAAGGGGTTCACCCAAGGGTGTGAAGTTATTTTGAGGGGTTGGCCTCAAATATTTATCAAATTTAGTGCTCCTTGAATTATCTCCTTGATTTCCATTATTGGTATGGTTGTTGTTGGATGGCGCATTGGGAAGTTGATTGGTATTATTCACCTGATTAGGTGTCCTTGTAAGAGCAAAGGGGACCACCTTCAAGTTGCTAGATTCAACTACTCCATCATTCATAATTCCCTTATTGTTGTTCTTATAATGACTGTTACTATTGAACCAATTATTCTTTTGATTGTTGCCATTGTTACCATTGTTGCCATTGTTGGAGTTCTTCTTGTTATCTTTGTATAGTTTGAGTTCTCCACTTTTGACCAGCACTTCCTCCGTTGTTACTCTGTTTTCAATTATATCTTGAAAGGTATTTGGACATTGCATTCGTAATCGATAGTTCAATTCATTGCTTAAACTGTTTATGAAGATATACATCTTCTCTTTTTCAGGCACACTTCTAGGATATCTTGCAAAAATTGTCCTCCACCTTTGTAGAAAAGTGAGGAATGCCTCTCCATCCTTTTGTTTAGTGTTACATAATGTTATCATCGTGACCTCATGTTTAATATTATATGAGTAAAGGGCCATGAATTTCGAAGCTAGCTCTTCAAAGGTCTTAATGCCGGAGGGTAACTTAGAAAACCACCCCATAGCCATGCCTCCTAAGCTTCGCGAAAATAATCTCATTGAATATGTTGTATCATCCATGAACTCTAAGCTCAATGCACAAAACTCCCATAAGTGATCTTGGGGATCTGTCGTTCCTTCATACTTATCATACTTGGGGAACACAACATTGATTGGGAATGGCACCATAACCAAGCTTTTATCAAATGGGAACGGACACAATGCTTCTATGGAAAAAGGCTTAGGAGCCCCACTTTGCTTAATGTTGTCCAATTGCATTTGAAACATCTTGAATTTCTTGTTCACGATGTCTAAGGTACTTTCCTCAACTTCCGGTGCTTTGAGTTGGTTGACATCGTAGTCACAGGGTAGTTTGAGACCTTTTTGTGCTAAGTCCAAGAAGTGCTTTTCTCTATCTCTGTCCATTGCCTTTTCCATGAGATTTTGAAAATAAGGACATTGGATAGCCTCACTAACTTTTTCATCTATGGCATCTTTTGTCATTGCTTCGGTGTGAGTTCTAGTGTGAGTTTGGTCAATACCTTGAGCATTTTGATCTACTCCTCCATTGTTGGTATTGCCTTGGTTAGTAGTGTTGCCCTGGTTATTTATATCATTTCCCCTGTTATTGGCATCACCTTGGTTAGTAAGATCAATACCACTATTATCTTTGCCACCCAAACCACCATAATACATCATGTTGTCTTCTACTTCTTGTTCGGGTGATTTTTGTGGTATTCTAGGAGTGGTAGATTCTTCTCCTGGGTAAGGGAGTTCTTGGCTTAAGTACGTTCCGTCAGCTTGCAAGGTTTGTTTGATATAATAAGATTTGGTAAATGTAGGCATGAACCTTGAAGAATGAAAGTTAATATCACTTGAGGTCTAATCCTTTGCCAAATTTTTAAAAAAATATACAGAACAGGTTTTTGACCAAACTGAAGCCTGAGCAGTAAGAACACGGAAAAGGGTACTCGAATATGTTCTTAAAATTTTTTGACTCCCCCTGCAAGTACTCTTTGTTTGCTTTTTTTGATCTTTGGGTGTCACTGAACCAAGTGTAGGCGTGACTTAAACTTTAGTAGGCATGCACTGATTTCTTGTTAAGCGACACTTTGTAGGTTATCAGGTGAGACTTTTTTAATGCCAGGCGGGTTTTCAGATTTTCCAGGCGTGTTTAAAATTTTTCTAAGCGTGACTTCAATATGTCTACGTGTGTTTAAACAAGTCACAAGCATGACTGAACCTCTGATAGGCGAGTGTGTTTCATGCACAGGCAACACTTCTCTGACCAGGGTATAAGATTTTGAATTTTTAAAATGTGTAAGATCAGTTTTTGGAAATTTATGTGTTTGAAAATAGAAAAACAAGCGCAACACACACATCACTTTGTCATCATGTCCCTAAAAAAACTCTAATGTGTATGTTCTCTAATGTTTTTCACAAGTATATCACAATAAAGAATTCCAAATAGCCTACCTAAAGTCAATTTTGGCTTGTAAACATGGCTCTACAAGGTGGCTTTGCTATTTTACCAGGTTTTAATAAATATTCCGTTCAAATAGACTTCAATCTCTCAATCCTCCAAGGAGGCTTCCCACACGCACCAAAGTACGATTTTGCGCAATTTGTTAAGACTACTAGAGGAAGGTTGAAAAATCAAAATCCGTTTGTCATGCACCCCATTAAGGATACATGCATTTCATTTTATAGTGGGTCAGATTCTTGTGGCAAAAGCAAGTGTATCCCACTTTGGGCTGTCCCTCTCACCGGCCTCGTTAAGGCAAACTCGGGAGGCGAGCCCACTAAATCTCTACTTTAAATAACATGTTCATGGAAAGCAATGAAATGGAATCAAGGTTAAGTGTTTGGGAATTTGGTTCACCTAAAAGGTGAAGAGCATATCCCTAACTTTCCCTTTTCTTCCCAAACACTTCAAGCAATTTATTGTTCTTTTTCAACCTCTTGACAAGGAGGTTCTTAAAATTGAAATCTTTGGATAAATTCCCTCCTTATTAAAGCTAGATTCAAATGAAATGCCACAATTTAAGGGAATGCAAGCTTGATCAAGTAAAATACCTTTCCTTGTAGCTAGCAAAAGGCTAGGGGCATTTTTGAATCATTGATTTTTTTTTTATCTTATTTCCACTCACCTAGTGGCAATCGTTCCAGCTCCCTCCTCTAACAAATTAGTCCAAAACAACCAATTCACAATGAGGGGAAACCAAAATTTGAATTTGACAATACAAAGATTTTAAGTAAATGAAACTTTATAGCACTTTGTTTACATTTTTTTAACAATTGAGCTTAAGGATCAAAAAATCCAATTTAATGAAACAAATTTATGCTTGTAAGCTTCAATCATAGCAATGTATTTTTTATGTACCTTAACATCTTCATCCAATGTTGATTCAAGAACGGCTTTTGTATGTGCTTGATTTTCCTTCTTGATCCTTTTAGTCAACGCTTTTCCCTCTTGGTTGAACCTAGTTTCTGGCTTTTTCACTTTCAGATGTCTGCTCATTTACTGTTAAAAAGTACAGACAAAGAGTTAGATATTTAAATTTATCAATTTTAAAACCAAAATAGGCAGCAGACACCAGGCGACATCGTCCAGCTAATAGGCGCGATTAAACTGCTTACAAGCATAACTTTGATAGTAGCGAGCGTCACTTTGTAGGGCTCAAGCATTACTCAAAGTTACACAAGTGTAAACAATTTATCCAGAGGCATGAACAAAGCTTAAATTTGTGCAAAATATTTAATGCTAAGCGACATATTAACAGTTCTAAGCGATAAATTTCATTTCAAAAGCGTGACTAAAACTATAACATGCAAAGCAAAGCATCAACTTAAGCGATAGAAAATTAAAGCCAGGTGATACTCCCTGAGTCACAGGTGTGACTGTGAGCCGTAAAGGCTAAAGGCTTTGTCATCGGAAGCGCAAATCTCTAGCTAGTAGGTGTTAATACAGAGCTCTTAGGTGACAGTGAACCGACTGTAAGCATGATTCAACCTCTTGTACGTGTGACTTTTCCAATTTCCTGTAAGCAATTCACAGAAAACAGAATATCCAAGCATGCAAATAAAGATGAAAATGATGAAGTGAGGCTTAGAGCCCCACGGTGGGTGCCATTTGTGTGCTGAAGTTATTCACTTGCATGAAATTAAGATCTACTAACATCAATTTAATCAAATACAATGTAAATTTAACTAGAATTGAAATTATAATCTATATTATCCCATGGATCTCTAGATAGAAGTGGTGAGTGAAGCTCTCAACTACAATCCTCACTAGTGACACCTCTAAAATGAGAAATGATACTGCTACAATGCTTATGCTATGCTTCTATGATGATTGTAGCTCAAGAATGATGAAATTATGATACTAAATGCTTAAAAATGCTCAAATTGCTCTTAGAAATGATCTCAATTGCCTATAGTAACAATGCTATGCAAATGAAATTCCAAGATGGAAATGCTCTCCAAAATGCCTCATACTTATAGTAATTTCCCAAGGGTAGGGGGTGGAGTGAAGTAATCATGGTTATCTCATGGTTGAGTCAAAAACTTTGCATTGTCCATAAATGAGGGGACAAGCCTTTAAATGGTTTTAAATCTTTGGACAATTTAAATGTTTAAGTGATTTATGTCCTTTTGTTCTCAATTTTCATTGGTTGATCACTTTGTTGAAAGAAAATAGGAATATTAATTCAATTAATTAATTAAATTTAGCCATGGAAGGTTAATAGGTTCATTTTGATTTTTGATTAAGCAACTATACAAATAATTAATTAAAATCAATCATATATTGTTTTTGGCCCTTTTAAGCTTCAATTTAATCATTTAACATCATTATTTAATAATTCCTTTGTTTTAATTGATTTTGCTCAACTTTATTTAATTATGTCCCTTTTAATGCACTTTGATCCACTTAATTGATTTTTGCAATTTAATTGACTTTTTCCATTTTAAAAGTATTTGCCCAATTTTACGTGTCTACAACTAGATACTATTAGTGGTTGACTTTGCAAAAAAATATATTCTTGCTCCACAAGAGGAAACTCAAGATCAATAGTGCAATTCAATGCAAGTGGCTATGTTTTTTCATACTGTTTATAGTCATGCACCTAATAGTACAAAGGATGATAGAAAAATTGTGAGGGATTATCATTTTTATTTGAGTGATAATTGGATGCACTCGTCAAAGTTTGTTCAGTATTGCTTTGACATGTTTTATATTAATTTACAAAAACAAGAAATTTAAATGAGAGAACATTTCATATGGTCAAATAATTTTACGAGAAATTTCAAGAATGTTTGAATGTTTAACTGGCTTAGTAGGGCTCACAAGGAAACAAATATACCACATGGGTAAAAACATGATAGTGTGTCACCTTTTAGGCTAAACAGAAAGACTCGGTTGAGTCCTACTTAGCCGATCAAAACACGACTGAGTATAGGTAGGAGCCACGCGGCGTTGAATGGCATGTTAGACTCGATCGAGTCCTACTCGGTTGAATAGGACTTGGTCGAGTCTAACATGTATTTTAAATACCTGAAAAAACCCCAAAGCCCCTCATTTGCACATTGAGGATCTAAGGATTAGCGACTAGCGAGCAATGGTGCCTACTCGACTGAGTTCCAGGTAGGGGGCATTTTTTTAAATTTTTTATGTTTTTTACTTTTTTTTGTATTTATATGCAAAAAAATGAAATTGTTTTTACTTAGCATTATAATTTACATTATTTTTTTCATTTTTGAGCAATAAACATTTTTAGACTAGATAATGTTAAATGTAAACGTAAAACCTAAAATCCTAAAAATGTAAACCTAAAACATAAAAACGTAAACCTAAAACCTAAAAACCTAAACCTAAAACCTAAAAACCTAAACTTTAAACATAAACCCAAAAGTTTGAAACTTAAACGTACAAACCTAAAACCTAAAAACATATATATAATTTATCCAAAACGTAAACTCAAACCTAAAAACATGTAAATAGCACACAATACATGGTTAATTTAAACAATTTTTCAATAAAATTTATTTAAAATGATTAAGAGATATAACTTATATAGATCATACTAAGTTATTTTCCAAAATAAATATACATCAAGAACATATAGATCTTAAAATCCTTTACATATTTTTTTAGACAAAATTATACTTAAGACCTAATAATACCTAATAAGACATAATAGGATCCTTAAGACATAATAATACCTAATAAGATATAATAGGACCCTTAAGACATAATAATACATAATAAGACATAATAGGACCCTTAAGACATAATAGAACCATTAAGACCCAATAGGAGGTTTGATAAGACCCAATAAGACCCTTAAGACCCAATACCTGATCTAATATGACCAATTAATACATAATAGGACCCTTAAGACCTAATAGGACCACTTAAGACCTAATACGATCACTTAAGACTTAATAGGACCTAATAGGACCTATTAGGACCCTTAAGACCTAATAGGACTGCTTAAGACCTAATAGGACCTAATAACTTCCACCCTTAAGACCCAATAGGACCCTTAAGACCTAATAGGACCTAATTAAGAGCCTTAAGACCCAGTAGGACCCAATAAGACCCTTAAGACCCTTAAGACCTAATAGGACCCTTAAGACCCAATAGGACCTAATTAAGACCCTTAAGACCCAATAGGGCCCAATAAGACCCTTAAGCACTTAAGACCCATAAGACCCTTAAGACCTTAAGACATAATTAAGACCCTTAAGACCTAGTTAAGACCCTTAGATATCCCCTCTAGCTAAAAAGAATGGAACCTTGGAGGTGATCCTAACTCAACTAATATATATATCTTCTCCCTGAAATGGACCTTAAGTATTTAAACTCTAGATCATTTTCCCCCTCCTAAAATTCATAAGGAGAAATCTATGTTCCATTTTATGCTTTGCATTGAAGTGTTTTGTCCATGAAAAAAGTTTTAAAAACTAAAGAAAATCCATTGTTTCATAGACTTGAATGATTTCATCTAGTACCTGATTATTTTTAAATGAACCCCTTTCCGAATTATCATATTTTCACCATTTCTTTTAGTATTTATAATGTTTTACCCTCCCAAGTTATGGATTTACATGTTAGTAAACTGATTTAAAATTTATCTCAAAATTATTGTCACTTGAATCTAGGTAGATTTTGGATTTGTATTAAATTCATTTTTCTCGTGTGCTTTTAAATATGTATTTATGCATGAATTAGTAAAAATTATGTGTGCATGAATTAGTTCTAGTACCATGCTTATATGTATGTAAATGCACATGAATTTAAATTATGTTTTTATTTAAATATTATGTATATGTAAATGCATGAATTTAAAGATTTAATTTATATATGTAAATGCGTTCAAATTAGTTCATGTTTGAAGTTTTAAATGTTTTCATGTTCAAGAAGTATGTATGTAAATCAAGTTATCTTTATTTTATTTTATATATATATATATATATATATATATATATATATATATATATATATATATATATATATATATATATATATATATATATACACATAGTGAACCCACAATAGTGGGTTACACTTTTTTGCCTGAATGGACATTGAACTCTACATTTTGAGAAAAATTTTCAGATTCGAATGCATATTGCCATTGAACCGTTCGAAATCAGAGGATGAAGCAAATTAGAGTCTTTAAGGATTTTCTGTCTAGATTATATATATATATATATATATATATATATATATATATATATATATATATATATATATATATATATATATATATATATATATATATATATATATATATATATATATATATATGTTAGAATTTGATAACCATCAAATCTTCCCAAGAACACCTGCATGCAAAGACTGCTACAAGAATGAAGACAGAAGCTATGGCGGCTAAAAGGCCAGAGACTGCAAAACCATGTTGCAAGAAAAATAATCTTCTATTAACAATGATGAAAATAATACAATCTCCTTATGAATTACAAAGAGAGAATCCTTATAAAAGGATACCAAAACCCTAAAGGTGAAAACCCTAAAGAATAATGAGATGCCTAAGTCTAACTTAAGTGTAGAGAATAATAGACTAATAATTAAATAAATTAATTATTAGCTATAATATGACTACTCTAACACCCCCCCTTAAGTGTAACTTAGGGAGAAGCTAAACAACTAAGGACTACAAGATGCATGAAAACAAAAATGCATGAAAGAGCAATGGGTCCCGGCAACAAGGCCTGATCAGGTACCCAAGTACAAAAAGAAAAAGATGTCCCAGAGAAAGGAACAAGAAGAGAGCAAGAAGCTCCTCCGAAGCATGTCTGAAAACTCTGTCAGAAGATACTGCTGGAACCCCCCACTGAAGTGCATGACCAGGTAGAGAAGACAAGTGTCTGAAGAGCTGATCAATCGAACCAGGAAGCAATAGAACCAACAGGTGAACCCCCCCATAATGCTGAACTGGGAGAGGTGACAGGAACATTGAAATGCGATGCCAAAAACAGCTGCAGAAGAAGAACCAGGAACACCAACAGTGCAACAGAAGCACACACACAAGATAAAGGGCGGTGTCATAGACACAGTCTACATGGGCTAATGTCATGGAAGGTATGCTCACTTGACAAGAGTGGATGCACCTATAGTGGCAAATGCATCAGAATCCCCCCATGGCACTTTATAACTGAGTGCGAATACTAAAACTGAACCAGGTGAAAAAGATCCCAGAAATGCAGAAGAGGGCACTTTATCTCAGTGCGTTTACATAACAAAGATACATCAGAAAGAGCATGCAAGCTCAGAAGTCAGAAAGAAGAGTGCACTAAGAAACCAGAAGAAGAGATCTCCGGACCTGTAGAACCAAGCACACCACCAGAGGGCATAAACTGCATAACTCAGAGGAGTGAAAACTTGAAGCAGAATCTGGAAGAAATACCTCTGCCACTGAATAGTACACAGAATCAGCTTTCTGACGATATCTCATTTGCCGAAAACGGAGTCCGGATGAGACAGATATGACTCCCGGAAGGCAAAAATAGATATCAAACTTCAATAGTAAAAAATGCTATTGAAATGGCAGAACCCAAAACCCTAACCTCCATCATCGGAAAGAGCTCGGAAAGAGCTTTCCGACGATATAAAGAAGTCAGAAAACTGATACCGTATGCACAAGATACGGCCAAAAAACCCAGCTACCCCTAGAAAAAGCTCTAAAGGACAAAAAAAAAAAAAACTTTTTTAAGCCCCGGGGGCTGGAATTACAAAGCCCCTGGGCACATGGCGCACGCAGGGGGCTGGAGCTGGAGCTCCCGGTCGGTCATATGACCGGCCGCTGGCAATAGAGCCCACGGGGGCAACAAAAGGCCGCAACCGGTGGGGTGGAGCTCCGGAGCGGCGACCGGGCGGAGGGCGCGGGCGCGGGCGGCGGCACGGGCGACGGAGGCCGCAGATTGGCGGCGGCTCTGCAGCGGAGTGGGGGCCGCGAGTGGGCGCGACGTGGCCGGTCGGCGGTGCATTGGTGGCCGCTCGGTGGCGCCGTTTGAAAAAACAAAGGCTGCGTTATATGTAACGCAAAAAATCATTAAAAAATGATTTTTTTTAAATTTTTTTTTCGATTTTCGAGCCGTACGGCCCTAGGAGGGCAAAAATTTTCTCCCAGAAGTCACAGTGGCCAAAAATTGCAAATTTTATATGATTTTTGACTCTCTCGGACCTTCTGAGCGCAATGGCAGTGTCCGTTTTTGCTCAAAATACTCCCAAATTTTTTTTTTTCTTTTTTGCAGGCAAAAAAGAAACAAAAAATAACGTCTTGCTTCTGAATCACTTCAACAAAAATACGAACAGCGAGCAGCAAGATGGCTCTGATACCATGTTAGAATTTGATAACCATCAAATCTTCCCAAGAACACCTGCATGCAAAGACTGCTACAAGAATGAAGACAGAAGCTATGGCGGCCAAAAGGCCAGAGACTGCAAAACCATGTTGCAAGAAAAATAATCTTCTATTAACAATGATGAAAATAATACAATCTCCTTATGAATTACAAAGAGGGAATCCTTATAAAAGGATACCAAAATCTTAAAGGTGAAAACCCTAAAGAATAATGAGATGCCTAAGTCTAACTTAAGTGTAGAGAATAATAGACTAATAATTAAATAAATAAATTATTAGCTATAATATGACTACTCTAACACTCATTAAAAAATGATTTTTTTTAAATTTCTTCCTGTTAGATTTGATAACCATGTTAGATTTGATAAGCATGTTAGATTTGATAAGCAGTTCATTTCAGTAGATTTGAGTAGCAAATCTACTCAAATCTTAGATTTGATGTTATGGCGGCGTCCGTTTCAGTGGCAAAGGTATTTCTTCCAGATTCTACTCTAGGTTTTCACTCCTCTGAGTTATGCAGTTTATGCCCTCTGGTGGTGTGCTTGGTTCTACAGGTCCGGGGATCTCTTCTTCTGGTTTCTTAGTGCACTCTTCTTTCTGACTTCTGAGCTTGCATGCTCTTTCTGATGTATCTTTGTTCTGTAAATGCACTAAGATAAAGTGCCCTCTTCTGCATTTCTGGGATCTTTTTCACCTGGTTCAGTTTTAGTATTCGCACTCAGTTATAAAGTGCCATGGGGGGATTCTGATGCATTTGCCACTATAGGCGCATCCACTCTTGTCAAGTGAGCGTACCTTCCATGACATTAGCCCATGTAGACTGTGTCTATGACACCGCCCTTTATCCTGTGTGTGTGCTTCTGTTGCACTGTTGGTGTTCCTGGTTCTTCTTCTGCAGCTATTTCTGGCATCGCATTTCAGTGTTCCTGTCACCTCTCCCAGTTCAGCATTATGGGGGGGTTCACCTGTTGGTTCTATTGCTTCCTGGTTCGATTGATCAGCTCTTCAGACACTTGTCTTCTCTACTTGGTCATGCACTTCAGTGGGGGTTCCAGCAGTATCTTCTGACAGAGTTTTCAGACATGCTTCGGAGGAGCTTCTTGCTCTCTTCTTGTTCCTTTCTCTGGGACATCTTTTGCTTTATGTTTTGGGTACCTGATCAGGCCTAGTTGCCGCGACCCATCTTTCCTGCTTTCTGCAGTAGTTTAGCTTTTTTTGCTTCTCCCTAAGTTACACTTAAGGGGGGGTGTTAGAGTAGTCGAGTATTGCTAATAATTAAATTAGTTAATTATTAGTTCTCTACTCTTAGCTTAAGTTAGACTTAGGAAAGTTTCTTTTTCTTAGAAGTTTCCCTTTTAGGGTTTCGGTATCCTTTATAAGGATTCACCGCTTTGTAATTCATAAGGAGATTGTATTATTTTCATCATTGTTAATAAAAGATTATTTTTCTTGCAACATGGTTTTGCAGTCTCTGGCCTTTTGGCCGCCATAGTTTCTGCCTTCTCTTCTGTCTTCACTCTTGTAGCAGTCTTTGCATGCAGGTGTTCTTGGGAAGATTTGATGGTTATCAAATCTAACAGGATTTTCACCAGGAAGAAATCAGTGGCAGAGGTATTTCTTCCAGATTCTACTCCAGGTTTTCACTCTTCTGAGTTATGCAGTTTATGCCCTCTGGTGGTGTGCTTGGTTCTACAGGTCCGGGGATCTCTTCTTCTGGTTTCTTAGTGCACTCTTCTTTCTGACTTCTGAGCTTGCATGCTCTTTCTGATGTATCTTTGTTCTGTAAACGCACTAAGATAAAGTGCCCTTTTCTGCATTTCTGGGATCTTTTTCACCTGGTTCAGTTTTAGTATTCGCACTCAGTTATAAAGTGCCATGGGGGGATTCTGATGCATTTGCCACTATAGGCGCATCCACTCTTGTCAAGTGAGCGTACCTTCCATGACATTAGCCCATGTAGACTGTGTCTATGACACCGCCCTTTATCCTGTGTGTGTGCTTCTGTTGCACTGTTGGTGTTCCTGGTTCTTCTTCTGCAGTTGTTTTTGGCATCGCATTTCAGTGTTACTGTCACCTCTCCCAGTTCAGCATTATGGGGGGGTTCACCTATTGGTTCTATTGCTTCCTGGTTCGATTGATCAGCTCTTCAGACACTTGTCTTCTCTACCTGGTCATGCACTTCAGTGGGGGTTCCAGCAGTATCTTCTGACAGAGTTTTCAGACATGCTTCGGAGGAGCTTCTTGCTCTCTTCTTGTTCCTTTCTCTGGGACATCTTTTGCTTTATGTCTTGGGTACCTGATCAGGCCTTGTTGCCGGGACCCATAGCTCTTTCATGCATTTTTGTTTTCATGCATCTTGTAGTCCTTAGTTGTTTAGCTTCTCCCTAAGTTACACTTAAGGGGGGGTGTTAGAGTAGTCATATTATAGCTAATAATTAATTTATTTAATTATTAGTCTATTATTCTCTACACTTAAGTTAGACTTAGGCATCTCATTATTCTTTAGGGTTTTCACCTTTAGGGTTTTGGTATCCTTTTATAAGGATTCCCTCTTTGTAATTTCATTTTTGGTTAATAGAAGCTTTTTCTATCACAATGATTTTCCTGTCTCTGGCCTTTTGGCCGCCATAGCTTCTGCCTTCTCTTCTGTCTTCATTCTTGTAGCAGTCTTTGCATGCAGGTGTTCTTGGGAAGATTTGATGCTTATCAAATCTAACATGGTATGGCGGCGTCCGTTTCAGTGGCGATTTGATGTTATGGCGGCGTCCGTTTCAGTAGAAATTTACTGAAATGAACTGCTTATCAAATCTAACATGCTTATCATTTTTGTTTTCATGCATCTTGTAGTCCTTAGTTGTTTAGCTTCTCCCTAAGTTACACTTAAGGGGGGGTGTTAGAGTAGTCATATTATAGCTAATAATTAATTTATTTAATTATTAGTCTATTATTCTCTACACTTAAGTTAGACTTAGGCATCTCATTATTCTTTAGGGTTTTCACCTTTAGGGTTTTGGTATCCTTTTATAAGGATTCCCTCTTTGTAATTCATAAGGAGATTGTATTATTTTCATCATTGTTAATAGAAGATTATTTTTCTTGCAACATGGTTTTGCAGTCTCTGGCCTTTTGGCCGCCATAGCTTCTGTCTTCATTCTTGTAGCAGTCTTTGCATGCAGGTGTTCTTGGGAAGATTTGATGGTTATCAAATTCTAACAATATATATATATATATATATATATATATATATATATATATATATATATATATATATATATATATATATATATATATATATATATCTTTTTTTTTAAAATTTATTTGAATACTATTTTCTTTCTCCCACGAAAACTGGTATGGTGTTGAAAACATCATTTTCAAATAGTAACATTGTTTTCATAGAGCATAATTTTTTTTGTAAAATAGATATGAATGTGATTCTTTTGAATTTAGTTTTGTAACATCCATATGGAGGGCATGCAATTGGTTTGACGACATTGTCACGATTATTACATATTTTATTAACATTTGAAGTTGACTAAACCATAATTTTGACATACCTTAACTACATAGCTTATAACTTGTGTATTTATCAAATTTCAAATATATATTTTTATTGAAAGTAGACTTGAATACGGAGGGCACTGTTATTTTTAAAAAAAAAAAACTCTTTTTTACTATTTTTCATTGAACGTCAAACTCAAAGATTTATATTTGATAAAAAACCTACATTCGATTAACGTAAAAAACCATACGCATAATAAATTAAAAAATAGTCAAATATATAATCATTAGAAAGCTAGTTTTGAGTACTTATTGTATACAAAAGGACGTCTTCTTATTCTTCCATTTGATCACCATGCTTGAGGCCCGCAGCCATGAAATTCTTAGAATTTCTTCATAGCTTGCAACCATGGCCTATACTAGGCACTTTCGATAGAAAGTACTTTGGATCGAAACTTTTGGGTTTCAATCAAAAGTACTTTCTATCGAAAGTACTTTCAAGGATAATGCAAATTCTAGCCATAAATAAAGTACTTTCGATAGAAAGTCAGTTAGTTTTGATCAAAAGTCAACTTTGACTCAATTAGAACAAATTAGGACCCAATTAGACTTAATTAGAACAAATTAAGATCCAATTAGACTCAATTAGAATAAATTAGCACCTAATTAGACTCAATTAGGACCAATTAGACCCAATTAGGACTAATTAGGACCAATTAGGACCAATTAGAACTAATTAGGACCAATTAGAACTAATTAGAACCAATTAGAACCAATTCTAGAACCAATTAGGATCAATTATGACCAATTAGGTCTAATTAGGACTAATTAGAACCAATTAGGACCAATTAGAACCAATTAGGACCAATTAGAACTAATTAGGACCTAATTAGATTCAATTAGAACCAATTATGACCAATTAGGACTAATTATGACCCAATTAGAATCAATTAGGACCAATTAGCACCTAATTAGACTCAATTAGACTCAATTAGGACCAATTAGACCCAATTAGGACCAATTAGGACTAATTAGAACCAATTAGAACCAATTAGAACCAATTAGGACCAATTAGAACCAATTAGAACTAATTAGAACCAATTAGAACTAATTAGAACCAATTAGAACCAATTAGAACCAATTAGGACCAATTAGACCCAATTAGACCTGTTAGGACCTAATAGGACCTAATTAGACCTAATTAGATCCAATTAGACCCAACTAGACCTGTTAGGACCTATTTTGACTTTATACATGAACCTCGTTCGACCTAACTTCATTCAAAAGTTTTTTTTTAATAATTTTTACTTCATACATGTAGGAAATGCTCAAGAAGCACAACCTTCTGAAGTTGGAGAAGGGTCATCACAAGCTCAACAAGCCCAACCTTCAGAAGTTGGAGAAGGGTCATCACAAGCTCAACAAGCCCAACCTTTAGGAGTTGGAGAAGGGTCATCACAAGCTCAAAAAGCCCAACCTTCAGAAGTTGGAGAAGGGTCATCGCAAGCTCAACAAGCACAACTCTCAGAATATCAAACAAGTACACATCTCTCTCTCATTGACTCTCTCTCGTTGTCTCAATTTAGTCTCTTATTGGTGAATATGCATTTTGGGTATTTCCCCTTAAGAAGTTATTGTTTTTGTTGTGTACATGTAGCCTCTGATGATGAAAATGTTGGACAAGGGGCATCCCAAGTTGAATCAACCCAAGGTCAACGGTATGTGCAAGATCATGAGGGGCCAAAAAGTGGTGATGTGAAAAATATTCACTTTTCACTCGTCCAAAAGTGCATGAAAATGCTTGTTGACTTTTTAGTAGGCATGGGTGTCAGTACACCTAGGAAAACTTGACACCAAAGCACAATCCAAATCGGGTACCCAAAAATATCATGTACCTAAAAAAATTAGGTACCCAAAACATGTGGCATAAATCAAAACCCGTAGGCCATGTTTCTCATTTCTCTCATTGTTTTTGGTTTGCAAAATGACTCTATATATCCAATACTCAATTTTTTTGGGTATCTAATTTGTACAACAACAAATTCGACTCCGCAGTATATACGATAAGTAAATTTTTTTATATATTTTGATTATTTTATTTCATTTTGATGCTAAATGTAGTTTTTTTGGTTGAAATAGGGTTTTGTATTTATTTTTGTAATAATATATGAAATCAAATTGAAATTTAGATTTTTTTAAAACTTAATCAAGCATGGCTGACAACAATGAAGAAAATAACCCTCCCGCACCAAATAACGATCCCCAAAATAATCTCCTGTATCAAAACCCTTGATCTTTAGAAGATTTGATACAAGATAATTTGAACACAATACGAGGTTTTCAAAACACATATCAGAACATAACTACATTAGGTCCCATGCTTACCACCTTAAATACTATTGTTGAAAACATTGATACACTCACGTGGCAACATAATGTTGCTCTTCATTGGCGTGATGATATGCACACCCAATATGATGACGGGCTTGACCATGATGGGATTGTGGCCCTTAATATAACTAAGGAAGATATAGCCTCCCTTTTTGTGAATCCTAAAACTGGATTACAAGTTGACCCCAAAAGCCCAAATTATCAATAAAATGGTGCATAAGTAAAGCAATGCGCACACACTTTTGGGATCGTTGGTGGATGGTTTTTGATAAACCACCCCATAGCAATTTGGAGCTCCCTTTCTATTTCGTAAAAAATTGTATGCTGAGTTTGTGCTTGGTCACCATGTTAATTATTTTAGCATGAGGCCCAACATGGGTGTAGGCGGAGGAGCTCCTCAGACTAGGCCATTTTCCCAGCGCAAAAAGGCCACTACCTTCATCCCCCCCACTGATGTCGCACCCCCTCCTCCAGTGCAACATCCTGATATCATTGTAGAGGCTGCCTCACAGACTATTAGGGCCATTCATTTGCTAAGTGATCAGTTGATCACGCAGATCAGGTTAGTGTTGCCTCCTGGTGTGGATGATGTTGGTGCATCGACATCTCATCAGAGTTCACATGTATGCGAGCCCCATATTTGTATTCTATGCAAGAATATGTGTCTCGGACCGCTTACTAATGTTGATACATATCAGTATGTTATTGATGAGGAGGATATAGGAGACACAGCTGCAGAGGCTGCAACACCTCATGGAGCATCTACATCTCATGAGAGTGCTCAAGAGGTGTACATAGAGCCATGGACTCCTGTTGATATGGTAAGAGTAAACATTATAAATAAATTTGTCACATGACTTATTTAATTTAAAAATAATTTATTTATTTAGATTATTTTTAATGATTGCATGCACTTATGTATATTTATATTTTCCATTTATGTTCAGTCGATGACAGAGGAGGAGTTGAGATAGGTGGATGACTCCACACTTTCGGCCATTTCATTTGGCCTTGATGCCTATACGGTATATTATCAATTATGTACCCATTAGTTTTTTTTATATCATTTGGTGTACATGCTTAAATCTCTATCAATTAGAGTAATAAAATTCATACATTTACTAATATATTGTCATCTTATTGTACTATTGCAGGCTACAACTGATGTCAGTGGGGGGCACGAGGGGGTTCCTTCATCAGGTGTCGACAAAGGAAAGGTAATTAATTGTTTAAGATTAATCTTGCATGCATATGTATGCCACTTGTGTGTAGTAATAAATATTTTACTTGTACTTTATTGTATAGGGTGTGGCTCTTGATGATGTCCTGACACGGGTTCGGGAGCCTAGGCTGACAAGCATCTCGATTCGGAGTGATAGCCCGATTGTATGTAGACTTTTACATATTGTTATTTTTATTTTGTAACCAGGGTTGTTATGATGAAGTACATTTATATATAATTGACAATCTTTTTACTCTCACAGGTTACTCCCAGTGTGAGGGAGGGCCCATGAGAATCTTTCGTATCTTTGTTGACCCAGCCCACTATTCCAAAGGAGGGATCAACATATGTAAGTTTTAATTTTAGTTCAATCCATTTATAATTTTATTATGAGCTATCATCCTATTTTGTATATTTATTACTCTATGTTGCACCACTCTACTAATCTCATTATTTCAAATATATATTTATAGGTCGGAGTTGGTATTATTGGCATGGTCCCTTCACTACCAAAGACTTATGCTAGGACACCTGATCGTGGTAGGTGACCGAGAGGCCAGGTACAAATATTTGTATTCAGTTATAATTTTAATTAAATTAGTGTTTGAATTATGAATTATATGTGTGTGTGTGTGTGTGTGTGTGTGTACAAATCATATCTACTAAGCACTCTAACTTGGGTTTGAACTCATTTTTGATGCAGGATCAATCAGAGGAAAACACTTCTTAAAGAGGCTACATTTTGATGATCCCCCTATGACATAGGATGTAATTTTAGTTTTATGGTCATTTAGAGATTCCACTTGGCACATTTTGAGATGGCATATATGCCACATTGTACACCTTGAAACATTGATTTTGTAGACATTTTGAAATGACATGTGCCATATTTGTATATGGAGATACTTTTGATACTTTCTATATATAGAACATGTTCATTTTTATGTTATATTTGCGTCATCTTTTGTATACATATTTATTATTCATGTTTATGGAATTGAATGGTGAAGTTATATCTTGACTATCATTATGATTTAAATTGTATATTGTTGAAGTTACATTTGTTTTTCTTTACTCTGGAATACCATGTTCATGGAGCTTATTATGTTTGATGTTTAACTTCTATAGATTTCCTATGTTCTTATGTTTCATACCATTATATATAGTCACTTGAGACACTTAATACTACATTGTTTCAATACTATGTATATACTCACTATATATATAACTCATCATATTGGGGTTTACTAAATCCACGTGGGTCGAGTGTGATCATGAGCGTTCCAGTGACTCCATGGGTGGAATAGGGTTGTTAGTGGCATTTAATCGGCCAACCTAAGCTGATGGAGTAGATGGTTTGATGCCAGGATAGATGGTTTGAAAGATACGCTGCTGAGCTACTTTCAACTAACCCTCATTGAAAGTTTTGGCATCGACTGAGATCGCCTTGCCAAATGCAAATGAAGTTGAATCACCCAAAACTAAGAGAGGTTATTGTAGACCTCAGAAACATGATCTTGTAGCCCCTAATGGTTTTTTGATACCTCTCATGAGGTTAGAGATACAAGCCTCGAAAGATCACTGCCCAATCATGCTTAGTGCACCTTGGGGTCACTTGGGTCGAGCGTGGTCGCGAGCATTCCAGTGACTCCATGGGCAGAATGGGGTTGTCACTGGTGTTTACCCAGCCAACTAGAGCTAATGGAGTAGATGGTTTGATGCCAGGTCAGACGGTTTGAAAGATACACCATTGAGCTACTTTCAACTAACCCTCACTACAAGTTTTGGCATCGACTGAGATTGCCTTTCCAAATGAAAATGAAGTTGAATCACCCAAACTCAAGAGAGGTTATTGTAGAAATCAAAAAAATGATATCGTATCCCTTGATGATTTATCGATACCTCTCATGAGGTCCGAGCTATGAGCCTCGGAAGATCACTGCCCAATCGTGCTTTGTGCACCTTGGGGCCACTTGGGTCAAGCGTGGTCGTGAGCATTCCAGTGACTTTGTGGGTGGAAAAAGATTGTCATTGGTGTTTATTTGGCCAACCGGAGCTGATGGAGCAGACGGTTCGATGCTAGGATGGATGGTTTGAAAGATACATTGCTGAGCTACTTTCAACTGACCCTCACTGCAAGTTTTGACATCGACTGAGATTGCCTTGCCAAATGCAAACAAAGTCGAATCACCCAAAATTGAGAGAGGTTATTGTAGACCTAGGAATCACAATCCCATATCCCTTGACAGTTTGTTGATACCTCTCACAAGGTCTGAGATATGAGCCTCGGAAGATTGCTGCCCAATCATGCTTAGTGTACCTTGGGGTCACTTGGGTCGAGTGTGGTCGTGAGCGTTCCAGTGACTCCATGGGTGGAATGGGGTTGTCACTAGCATTTACCTGGCCAATCGGAGCTGATGGAGTAGATAGTTCGATGCCAAGATGGATGGTATAAAGATACGCTGCTGAGCTACTTTCAACTAACCCTCACTCCAAATTTTGGCATCGACTGAGATCGCCTTGCCAAATGCAAATGAAGTTGAATCACCCAAAAATGAAAGAGGTTATTGTAGACCTCAAAAAAATGATCTCATATCCCTTGATGGTTTGTCAATACCTCTCACGAGGTCTGAGATACGAGCCTCGGAAGATCGCTGCCCAATCGTGCTTAGTGCACCTTGGGGTCACTTGGGTCAAGCATGGTTGTGAGCATTCCAGTGACTCCGTGGGTGAAATGAGGTTGTCACTGGCATTTACCTGGCCAAATGGAGCTGATGGAGTAGACGGTTTGATTCCAGGACACATGGTTTGAAAGATATGCTGCTAAGCTACTTTCAACTAACCCTCATTGCAAGTTTTGGCATCGACTGAGATCACCTTGCCAAATGCAAACAAAGTCAAATCGCCCAAAATAGAGAGAGGTTATTGTAGAACTCAAAATAATGATCTCGTAGCCCCTAACAATTTTTTGATACCTCTCATGAGGTCCAAGATACGAGCCTCGAAAGATCACTGCCCAATTGTGCTTAGTGCACCTTGGGGTCACTTGGGTCGAGCATGGTTGCAAGCGTTCCAGTGACTCCGTGGGTGGAACGAGGTTGTCACTGGTGTTTACTCGACCAACCAGAGCTAATGGAGTAGAAGGTTTGATGCCATGATGGACGGTTTGAAAGATACGCTGCTAAGCTACTTTCAACTGACCCTCACTGCAAGTTTTGGCATCGACTGAGATCGCCTTGCCAAATGCAAACGAAGTCAAATCGCCCAAAAATAAGAGAGGTTATTGTAGACTTTAGAAACATGATCTTGTAGCCCCTAATGGTTTTTCAATACCTCTCATGAGGTTTGAGATATGAGCCTCGAAAGATCGCTGCCCAATCGTGCTTAGTGCACCTTGGGGTCACTTGTGTCGAGCATGGTCGCAAGAATTCCAGTGACTCCGTTGGCAGAATGGGGTTGTCACTAGCATTTACCCAGCCAACTAGAGCTGATGGAGCAGACGGTTCAATGCCAAGATGGATGGTTTGAAAGATACACTGCTAAGCTACTTTCAACTGACCCTCACTACAAGTTTTGGCATCGACTGAAATCGCCTTGCAAAATGCAAACGAAGTTGAATCACCCAAAACTGAGAGAGGTTATTGTAGACCTCAGAATCATGATCCCATATCCCCTAATGGTTTGTAGATACCTCTCACGAGGTATGAGATACAAGCCTTGGAAGATCACTGCCTAATCATGCTTAGTGCACCTTGGGGTCACTTGGGTCGAGCGTGGTTGCAAGTGTTCCAGTGACTCCGTGGGTGGAATGGGGTTGTCACCAGCATTTGCAATGTCATGAAAGTGAACCACCAACTTATATTCCACACCATTTTTAGTAATGAAAAAGTTAACCCTTTTACTCTCCTATACAAACTTGGAAAGTACATCACTTGCAGACCATAAAACACACAATGCATTATGGTAGACTGGGCAGCCTGCAAGCAGTTTTGTTTTATAGATTGAGTAAGTAGTCCTTGGGAACATGTCCTTGTCTGTAGTGGAAACTATTAGGTTTTCATTCTGAAACAAGATAAGACCCAAATGGGAAAGCATGCACACTTCTTTTCTTGACCCAGCGTTGCAATGACTGTTAGTGGTATGTTTGAAATTTGAACTGTGAAACTAATCATGATTAAGCCAGTCAACACTCTACTAAAATTCAATTATTTTTAATATTCTACCACCCCTCCCAAAACCCAATAACAAAGAATCAATATTAGGACATTTGTTTTTCTTTACTTTGGAATACCTTGTTCATAGACCTTATTATGTTTGAGGTTTAACTTCTATAGATTGTTTGAAATGATAAAAAATAATATCCTTAAAGCATTATAAATAACAATCAAACATGTAAGAATTCAAACCATGCAAATGACATAAGTAAATGACATGTAAGATCCCTTGTTGGCACTATTGGCCACCCATACATGATTTTGGTCATAAGTCCTTATCAAGACTTCTAGGACATTTAACTTTTAAATCAAATTGATTGTTACAAATTGCCATTATAGGCTTCAAAAGATCTCAATTAACCATTAAGGATCCTTTTGTCCTTCTATCTCTAATTCAATCCATGGTGACCAAAGGTGTCTTCATAGGTGCTCCTGCACAAGTTACAATCCACATACAAAACCAAGTTTATTGACTCAAAATACAATCTAAGAAAGGTGAAATTAATGTATTGAAATTAAGCTTAACGAACTTAGAAAACAATGCACTAAGTTAACTTATTACCTAGTCAAGTGTTCCTGAAGGGTCATCTCTTTGCTTCAGGGTCTCCAATAGAGCTTCATGATCAACAATAGTAATAGTCCAAAGTTCTTTTGTCTTTGGTCTTCCTTGATGCTTTGACAACTTGACATTTGTTGCTATAACAAGGTGTGAATACATGAGAATAGTTTTGTGCTTCTCATAGTCTTCAAATGTGGGAATTCCATTCTTTCTAATCATGTATGTTCAAAGCCATGTTCCCACAACAACTGAACTAGTAGGATGTGTAAACCCATGTATCCACTCACTCACTTGACTCATAATGATCCCAATCATACTGAAAACACATGGGGCGAAAACAAGCCAACTCTCATGTCCAAATGGTCTATGTACTACTATTGGAGCTTTAGAATGAACGTATTTTTGAAGAGCCTTTCACTGATTGACAATCCAATCTATCTCCTATAGTTCCCTCCTCAACCAACCAAAAGAATCTACGCACTATAGAATCAAGAGTCCCCCCTGTGACAATGCTAAAGTACACTGATCAACAATAGAACAAGCATCAAGAAGTACAACACTTGAAATCTTTAATTGCTCCTTAACTAGAGCTCTCTTCACACACGCACCTGCTCCATCATGCTCCCCTTTCCCATGCCCTGACTCGAAAAAACTCCAAATATGAGGTACACCTCTCTCCACATGCATTCTACACAACCAATAAAACATTCTAGCATTCTTAAATTGACTGGTGCAATTATCTGACCAAATGAGATGCCTATCCATAGCAATACTATTTTCCTGCAAGAAGTCAAAGTAATTATGGAAACAATGTTGAAAAAACTAATGAGAGTGAGACCTATTGTCGCTCATATAAAAATGGTACTCTTTGATTATCTTTCACTCATCTTTTGTGCTATCAAGGGAATGTCTATATGTGATGTGTACAAAAATAGCAACGTGAATGGAATTGTAATATTGAGCTTGAGCCTCATTTTGGGGCTGCAATGTATAGTTCTCCGCAAAGTCTACAACAGATATAATAGTTCCAATGGGGAAAGTGTCCTTACACATCCTAAATTGTTGATCCAATAATTGAGACCTATGACTATGCCTTGCATACTTGTAAAAAATATTTGTCTTGAAATCTGAGATAAAATCAGCAACATTATATTATTTTGCAACTAACTCATATCTAGAGCCTTCACCTCCACTCTTCAATGTATATTTCACTATTTCATATACCTTTTTTTGGACGAGTGTCTTTCCAAAGTTATGTTCCAAACCCTCATGAAAACATGTTCTAAACTTGGACAAGCCACCACATTCTGAGCACTTGGCATTTAAGCAATCTTTTTTATAAAATAAACAACCATCATCTCTATGACATAAAAATTGATCTAGCAAGTCTCTTGATGATTTGGGAAGACCACTTGCACCACAATCCTCTAGCATTTCATTAGTATGCAAAGTAGAACGAATGGACCATAATAATTCATGATGCATTGAAAACTCAACATGATAGTTGAAACAACATGTATTCCGAATCTTAAGGGGTACACAATAAAATGGCTTCATGGATTCAAAAGACCTTTGTGATATTTTCAATGTTGGATGTGTCTCACAAATTTTTTTATACAACATTGTTTGACTTACCTCCACATAATGTTTAGGATGTGGAGCGCGGTCTCGATTGCCAACTCTCAACTTCAAGACATCATTCACATTTGGTGACACTCTTGAGTTAGCATCCCAAAATTGTTGAATTTCATCCTTGACAACATTTGTTAGCTTCTTATCAAAATGCAGAAGTCTCCCACCATAAGCCCATGTATCAATTTGAAGTGGATCATCAAGTCTTTCTCTTCTTGCAAGTGCTCTACCCAAAGTTTTAAGGTCTATATTGAAGTCAACACAAGTTTGTCTCATCAAACGAGACTTTCTCAACTGATGACTTACTAAGGAGGTTGTAATAACCCTCCGAGCAACTCTCTTGTCTTTTTCTCTGCTAGTCTTCCCAATGCTATTGAGAGCACTGAAAAGATTCTTCACAACAATGGAATTTCTCTCCATTTTATTGTTCACACAAATCTTCAATTTTACAAGCATAGGTCTCATCTTTTGCATCTTTAACAAGTGCACAAAAATTTGACATTGCTCAACCAATGTCTTGTTTCCAAAAAATTGATCATAAAGTCTTGAAGCCCACACCCTAACAGTTCTTGTTAGGAATAAGGTGTCTCAACCTTGGATAATTCCTATTCTTATTATTTGTTTTGTAAAATGTATTCCTTGCAAATAATGTAATTAAGTGTGAGTGTACATGTCCAGTTGGCATGTTGATGTGTCGACATCTTGAATTGTGTGTAAGGAGATCATGGCTGAAATGGTTATGACAAATTCCTATGACACGTAAGAGCTATGTCTGGAAGAATCAATGACAGGTGAAGACATGTGGCAACTGATAAAGTTGAGTACTATACACTCTTCCCCAATCATGGGGTTCGGGTTCCTATTTTCTCAGAGAATGGTAAAACCCTAATACGGGCTATCTTGGAAGTTTCCCTAAAAAGTGAAGCGCATGATATAAGAATTTTTTAGGGTTGTGAAGATAGGAGAAGTAAGTGTATTGTTGGAACATTTTATGCTATCGTGATTTGTCTTCAAGAGTTGGAAAAATCTTCTGAAAGAACTTGCATTGCAAGTGTATTGTAAACTGTAATATTTTGATTAATACATTGTGCAGGTTTTGGAGTGCTGGGATTTTTACCGAAAGGTTTCCCCAGGGTAAATCATTGTGTCATTCTCTATTTTTTGTATGCATGGTATATGGCTGTAATGTCATTGTTAAAGTAGTTAACAAATTTGAAATTGTAAGGATTTAAAAGAATTTTCATAATACTTTCCTTTAGAGATTAGTGTAGGAAGCTGTTTCCACACCTGAGTTTCCTTACAGTTCTATGTGACCTCTTTCCTTCCCAATTATTCATAATGTTCTCCTCAATTTCAATTAACCATTTAGGTCTTCTTGAAAGCCCCAAATTTGAAGATTGATTATCTTTATTGCAAGGGACTTCATTTCGCATATAATTTAGAGATGTGTAACGTTCATGTGGTTCTTGTGCAACATTTTCATTCCCCAAGTCTTCATTTTCAATCTCCATTTGTTCATTTTCATCTTCATTCCATTCATTGTCATTCCCCAAATCTACATTTTCATTCACCAAGTCTACATTTTCATTCTCCATCTCTACATTTTTCATCTTCACTCCATACATTGTTATTCACAAAATTAATTTCCATATTATTTTCAAATTCAACATCCTCTTCACTTGCAACTACATTTACAGGGTCACCTTGATTAATGTTTAACATACCTTCTCTCCTTCTTCGGTGATTTTCCCTATCCTTTTCCCTATATGATTGAATTTCTTCATTCGTCACCTTCCTCTTCCATTTAGCCTTTCGACGACTGCTGCTTCCCATGGTGAGACCACAAATTGACAAAAAATAAAAAATGGGCCCCAAATCACTTTTTTTTTTCCTGTAACCCGTGAAAAAAGTCTGAAATCCCATGCTTCTCTGGTCTGTGGGGACAGGGAATATTTTGGTCAAATATCACCAGTTAATAATTGGGTACCCGATATTTCCAGGTAGATTAAAAAAAAGGGCAAGAGAAAATGAAAAAATTGAACTTTTATATATAAAATGATGTATATTATATATATACTAATGTATTATATATGTACTAATGTATTATATATGTACTAATGTATTATATATGTACTAATGTATTATATACTAATGTATAATATATTATATATATACTAATGTATATAATATATATTATATATATGCTAATGTATATAATGTATTATATATATATATATAATGTATTAAAAAAAATACCTACACAGTTGATTTGATGACAATTAGTTTCAGCCCAAGTCCTCTTGAAAGTATCTAGCACATGATTTTTCTACAGACTCCTTGTAATGTCAGAGGTCTGACTATACTGAATAAGTAGATGTCAATGGACTTCCCCTCGATTGAATACAATCAATTAATTTTTTAACTCTTGAAAAGAAATTTCACACAGATGTACAACCACCGTACACTTATCATAGGGTTCCAATGTGTGAATAGGGGTCATGGGGACTTCATAGGGGTTGTAATGCATGATAAGGCATACTAAGACCCCTAGGAAGTCCCCATGACCCCTTTTCACACATTTGAATGCTCGAGTGTGTCTGAAGGGGTCGTAGGACCCCTTAAGACACACTTGAGCATTCCAATGTGTGCATAGGGGTCCTAACGCATGATAAGGCATACAAGGACCCCTAGGAAGACCCCATGACCCCTTTTGACACATTTGACTTCTCAAGTGTGTCCAAAGGGGTTGTAGGACCCCTTAGGACACACTTGAGGGTTCTAATGTGTCCATAGGGGTCATGGGGACTTCCTATGGGTCCTAACACGTGATAAGGCATACTAGGACCCCTAGGAAGTCCCCATGAGCCCTTTTGACACATTCAAATGCTCAATTGTGTCTGAAGGGGTTGTAGGACCCCTTAAGACACACTTGAGAATTCCAATGTGTCCATAGGGGTCATGTGGACTTCCTAGGGGTCCTAACGCGTGATAAGGCATAATAGGACCCCTAGGAAGTCCCCATGACCCCTTTTGACACATTCAAATGCTCAAGTGTGTCCGAAGGGGTCGTAGGACCCCTTAAGACACACTTGAGCATTCCAATGTGTCCATAGGAGTCATGGGGACTTCCTAGGGGTCCTAATGAGTGATAAGGTGTACTAGGAACCCTAGGAAGTCCCCATGACCCCTTTTGACACATTTGAATGCTCAAGTGTGTCTGAAGGGGTTGTAGGACCCCTTAAGAACCACTTGAGCATTCCAATGTGTCCATAGGGGTTATGGGGACTTCCTAGGGGTCCTAACACATGATAAGGTGTAATAGGACCCCTAGGAAGTCCCCATGACCCCTTTTCACACATTTGAACACTCAAGTGTGTCTGAAGGTGTCGTAGGACCCCTTAAGACACACTTGAACATTTAAATGTGTCCATAGGGGTCATGGGGACTTCCTAGGGGTCCTAACACGTGATAAGGCATACTAGGACCCATAGGAAGTCCCCATGACCCCTTTTGACACATTCAAACACTCAAATGTGTCCGAAGGGGTCGTAGGACCCCTTAAGACACACTTGAGCATTCCAATGGGTCCATAGGGGTCATGGGGACTTCCTAAGGGTCCTAACACATGATAAGGCATACTAGGACCCCTAGGAAGTCCCCATGATCCCCCTTAGGATACACTTGAGGGTTCCAATGTGTCCATAGGGGTCATGGGGACTTCCTAGGGGTCTTAACATGTTATAAGGCATACTAGGACCCCAAGGAAGTCCCCATGACCCCTTTTGACACATTGGAACATTCAAGTGTGTCTGAAGGGGTCGTAGGATGCCTTAGGACAAACTCAAGCATTCCAATATGTCCATAGGGGCATGAGGACTTCCTAGGGGTCCTAACATGTGATAAGGCATACTAGGACCCCTAAAATGTCCCCATGACCCCTTTTGACACATTCGAATGCTCAAGTGTGTTCAAAGGGGTCGTAGGACCCCTTAAGACACACTTGAGCATTCCAATGTGTCCATAGGGGTCATGGGGACTTCCTAGGGGTCCTAACATGTGATAAGGTGTACTAGGACCCCTAGGAAGTCTCCATGACCCCTTTTGACACATTTGAATGCTAAAGTGTGTCCGAAGGGGTCGTAGAACCCCTTAAGACACACTTGAGCATTCCAATGTGTCCATAGGGGTCATGGGGACTTCCTAGGGGTCATAATATGTGATAAAGCGTACTAGGACCCCTAGGAAGTCCCCATGAGCCCTTTTGACACATTCAAACACTCAAGTGTGTCCGAAGGGGTTGTAGGACCCCTTAAGACACACTTGAGCATTCCAATGTGTCCATAGGGGTCATCGGGACTTCCTAGGGGTCATAACATGTGATAAGGCATACTAGGACCCCTAGGAAGTCCCCATGAGCCCTTTTGACACATTCAAACACTCAAGTGTGTCTGAAGGGGTTGTAGGACCCCTTAAGACACACTTGAGCATTCCAATGTGTCCATAGGGGTCATGGTGACTTCCTAGGGGTCCTAATGCGTGATAAGGCATACTAGGACCTCTAGGAAGTGCCCATGACCCTTTTTCACACATTTGAACACTCAAGTGTGTCCAAAGGCATCGAAGGACCCCTTAAGACACACTTGAGCATTACAATGTGTCCATAGGGGTCATGGAGACTTCCTAGGGGTCCTAACGCATGATAAGGCATACTAGGACCCCTAAGAAGTCCCCATGACCCCTTTTGACACATTCAAATGCTCAAGTGTGTCTGAAGGGGTCGTAGGACCCCTTAAGACACACTTGAGCATTCCAATGTGTCTATAGGGGTCATGGGGACTTCCTAAGGGTCCTAACGTGTGATAAGGCGTACTAGGACCCCTAGGAAGTCCCCATGACCCCTTTTGACACATTCAAATGCTCAAGTGTGTCTGAAGGGGTTGTAGGACCCCTCAAGACACACTCGAGCATTCCAATGTGTCCATAGGGGTCATGGGGACTTCCTATGGGTCCTAACACGTGATAAGGCATACTAGGACCCCTAGGAAGTCCCCATGACCCCTTTTGACACATTCGAATGCTCAAGTGTGTCCAAAGGGGTTGTAGGACCCCTTAAGACACACTTAATCATTCCAATGGGTCCATAGGGGTCATGGGGACTTCCTAGGGGTCCTAACACATGATAAGGTATACTAGGACCCCTAGGAAGTCCCCATGACCCCTTTTGACACATTTGAATGCTCTAGTTTGTCTGAAGGGGTCGTAGGACCCCTTAAGACACACTTGAGCATTCCAATGGGTCCATAGGGGTCATGGGGACTTCATAGGGGTCCTAACGCATGATAAGGCATACCAGGACCCCTAGGAAGTCCCCATGACCCCTTTTAACACATTTGAATGCTCAAGTGTGTCCAAAGGGGTCATAGGACCCCTTAGGACACACTTGAGGGTTCCAATGTGTCCATAGGGGTCTTGGGGACTTCTTAGGGGTCATAACACGTGATAAGGTGTACTAGGACCTCTAGGAAGTCCCCATGACCCCTTTTGACACATTTGAATACTCAAGTGTGTCCACAAGGGTCGTAGGACCCCTTAGGACACACTTGAGGGTTCCAATGTGTCCATAGGGGTCATGGGGACTCTCTCTCTCTCTCTAATAGAGATTATCCAAAATTTGTATACAAAGGCATCCTACAAAAAAAAAATGAAAAGTTCCCAAAGAATATCCACAATTCGTATACAAAAGCATCATACATGAAAAATGACAAAAAATTAATAGCTAAAAGGTAAAATTTATCATTAACACTGGCAGTACCAAGGTCATACCCACTGTCAAATCCTAGTTTATGACGTGCAAAATGAGAAAAGCAAGTGAAATGAAAGGGAAGTATGGATCAAATAGCGAAGGTGCATCAAATCGGATCAATATCATAATATATACTAAAAATACTGTTATGGACAAAAATATGAGGAAGAGCTAGGAAGGGGAAAGCATCAAAGGAAAGAAGTAAGATATGCGTGTGAGCCTATGTCACATGATGATGATGAGTACTCACCATCTACTAGTAGCTCAAGTAGTGACAAAAGCTCTTCAGTGCACATGTACACTGACACAAAAAATTCAGATAGAGAAGTAACAAGTGTTGTGGAATTATCCATAGAGTAATGTGAAATGAAGCCTCAAATTGGTTCATTAGCAGGCAAAGAATTTGGTCATGCACTGAAATTCTAGAACCACAAATATTTCTATTAGAAATGCCTATTCATCAATGGCCTTGCATTTATGGGACTTGGGAAACCAGGTTACTCATGTTGGGCATTATCCCTCAAATGTAAGTTCATTGCCACCTTTGGAAAGGTAGTCTCACTCCTCATTTTACAACAAAGGGCAGCCATCTATGGTCCAAGGTTTTAATTCAGCTGACAAGTGGAGAGCTTCTCAAGGTACTGATCTCTTTCATAGAGAAGTTCTTGATTCATCTCAAGGTTCTCGTTTAGGTGACCAAAACCTTGGAGGTCCACAAATAGACCCATTGATTTCCCAAATTGGTAAAAGGGTAGATGCAATTTTGGAAAGAGTATCCCAATTGAAGAGGAATGGAAATTCCAGTGAGCATACAATTATTGAAAATCCAATGGGTGTATCTCCTCCACTGACAAATATAACTGCTTCTAGAGACTTGAGTTTAAATGGAGACTGTCTGTTCCCAAACATGCCCCAGTCGAGCAGATGAACCAGATGTTGCTTGAGTAAAGAAGATAGTGGTTTATTAAAGCATCTACATTATCCCACTTGCTATCAGTTACTACTTTTTGAGCGGCTTTCTAGCTACTTCTATGTGGGATTACTATAATATATAATGTCCTCATGCAAGTACATGCCAATTTTTTAAAACATTTTCTGTTGTAAAGGGTTAGTGAGCAATATCAAAGAAAAGGTTCTTGCATGTATTATTTAGACACATATCAATTAGGAAACCATTTTTCTCCCATTACATGGCAAAAATGCATAGATTCACTTTGTCGGTATCAATAGGCAGCAAGATGAGGGAAGAAATATTTGTAAAGAGGAAGTACAAATGTTACTATCCAAAACCATTTGGAGAGTAATATTCTTCTCCTGATTGTAATAAGAAACTCAAAATGCAGAAGACAACAAATAGCTGGGGCATTTATTTCCTATGACCTATGTCAATTTTAGTTCAATTCCTATTGATGATATTCTCAATGTGTAAAAATAAATTGATGTGTTATTTTAAAATGATGTTGATTGAAATTTGTGAACATATGTCAAATATCCATTTTTTCTAGAATTTGAAATAGAACCAGTGGTAATATAATCAAATTTGTGAATTTCACATCCAATCATTGGATGTTAATCAAAAGTACAGCATAGTAATATTTTGAACTGATAAACAATCTTAGTCTTACTTCAAACCTACTCCCGTGTATGTGGGTTCTTGGAGGTATCTACTGAACAATGTGTGGATCTGTAATGTCCCTATCTAGGACCTTACTCACTTTTCTTAAAACTCCTAATTAGAATTTGGATTTCTAATGCATGTTGTGATAATATTTAAGTTTTCCTTGCTCCTTACTGATTAATATTGTAATGAATTGGTTATCCTTCCCCTTCTCTCTCTCTCTCTCTCTCTCTCTCTCCCCCCTTCCCCTTCTCTCTCTCTCCTACTCTCTCCCCATCCCATTCCTCTCTCTCCCCCCTTCCCCTTCTCTCTATCTCTCCTACTCTCTCTCTCTCTCTCTCTCTCTCTCTCTCTCTCTCTCTCTCTCTCTCTCTCTCTCTCTCTCTCTCTCTCTCTCTCTCTCTCCCCCTCCCTCCCTCCCCTCCCTCCCTCCCTCTCTCTCTCTCTCTCTCTCTCTCTCTCTCTCTCACACACACACACACACACACACACACACACACCTTCTCACTCTCTCTCTTCCTCTCTCAACCCTCGCCACCTTCTCACTCTCTCTCTTTCTCAATGGTTGCCCATAAAATTTTTAAATGGCTGATTGATTTCCTTTGCTTCTTTCAATGGCCATCCATGATTTTTTTGCAATCTTCCAATCTTTCGTACATAGTTGTAAAATACATATTAATATATTATACATATAAAATAATATATAATATATGATATATAATGTAACATTTAATATTAATATATATTAAATAATATTTAATGTAAAATGTATATTATATAATATTTAAGATATAATTAATATTATATAATATTTAATATATGTAATATATAATCTAATATATATCTAATATATAATTTTTGATATATAATATACCATATGAAGGATGGAGAAATGGGAGGGAGAAAGGGGAGGGAAAAGTGAAAAATCAAAATTCTGCCGACATTTTCAGGTACCTGAAAATATCGGGTACCCGACTAGGCTCGGTATTGCTTTGTGCACCAAACCTACATTGTCAACTATTAAAATGTCTCAAAAATGTGTTTTTCCCCTATTTCTCTGAGTTCCATACTTTGACCATGTAGCTGACTTTTTTTTTTTTTTTTTTTTCAGATCCATTAGATTTCCACAATCCATATTATTGTTAGCGTCTGTTTCTGGATTCGATTATGTAGCATTTTTTAACATCAACGTTTTAGATCATACTACATGATCCATCATCAGGATGCTGCTAGAGAGAAAGGAAGAAAAAGGGTATCTTAAGGTGATTATCAGCTTTCTATATAATTGCTATCAAATTGTGAATTTGGTAAGTAATTATTAGTTATTTTCTAATTGAGTTACCTCTAAAGTGCTGATTTATATACTGATTGAAAAATGACTATAACTTTCAAACGGTATAACATTTTTGAAATCTGAAAAATGCGTCACATTCTATGCTTTGCCTACTATAAGTAAATTTTTTTTTTTTTAATTCTGCAAAGTTTTGAATGAGTTAAGGTGGTCAAACACGAGAGTTTTTTTTATTCTAAAAATGTTGTAGCAGAAAATTA
This sequence comes from Chamaecyparis obtusa, assembly GCA_027943335.1. Classification (NCBI taxonomy): domain Eukaryota; kingdom Viridiplantae; phylum Streptophyta; class Pinopsida; order Cupressales; family Cupressaceae; genus Chamaecyparis; species Chamaecyparis obtusa. Next base: position 967,208 of record BSBK01001115.1, on the reverse strand, counting down.
ATAATAAATAATTTTTTTGGAATAAAATTACAAAAAAATATGTGTCACATCCGGGCATGAGTCTACTACTTATATATAAAATCTTATAATAAAATATTATCGTTTGATTATGATTAAGGTGGTCAGACATACACCTACTTATTTTTTTCCAAAATTTTTTGTACTGCTGCATTGAAATCTATACTTTTCACCAATCATACTAACTTTTTTTCAAAAAAGGCCTAGTAGTTTAGAAACTACATTCAATTTTCTACAGATTCTATTCTTACAACTTTTTGATATTAGGTTGATAGCTAGTTGAAATTTTCACATCAAGTTGACTAACCCTAATTTGCTGATTTTTCATTGCCACTTAAGGGCATAGTTTGGCCCCTCATGATCTTGCACAAACCCTCAAACAAGTATGTGTTTCTCTGATTAGTTTATAAATTATTATAGGTTTGACATTCAAGCTTGTAAATACTTATTTCATGAAGGTCCCCTTAAGATGAGATATTAAGATATATTTTTTATTTTATTTTCAGCGGAAGTGCAAGACACATATGTGAATGATAGTTTACTCCAATAGTTGAAGGGAAAAATTAATCGTAAAAGCATAGATCATTTATTTGAAATGGATGTGGAAAAATTGAGGGATTATTCTAAACAACCCATAAATATTAAGAAGAGGGCATTGAATAAAAAGTCTAAGCAAATAATGAAACAATTTGAGAATCTTGGTACACTTGAAAAAACTCAACTGTTATCAATTACACTTCTTAAAGATGAGTTAAAAGAGACATTAAAATTGTTGGGTGTAGATGCAAGTTTGAAAAATTTAAAATCATGTAATGTACAAAAAAATATTGTTGACAGTGTTAAGGAAGGTTTGCATTCCATTGGAAAAAAAATAGAGATCTACAAATAGGTCCATTTTAAGAAGAGTGATACTAACATCTATTTTAAATAAAAACATGTCCCAAAGAAGAAAAATTTCTTCACTTTCATCTTAGATTGGGTACACTAGGAAGACAATGACACACTATTTGAAAAGAAGAATCAATTTGAATGATACTACATTGGAAGGTAATTGGGCACTAATGTGTAGAGCTCCTCGGTCTGATAGGATTAATGAAATAGTTAGGAACTTAGTTATGTCATTTTGGACTGATCATACTCATCCTTCACCAAATACAAGAGACGTTATCAAGAAGAGGACTGGGCCTAAGGAATATTTCCAGCACACAAAACATTGGTTGGAAACCACACAACATGAATTGTATCTCTCATTTTGTAACTCAAATCCTAACATTAAGATTGGACAAACAATGTTTGAAAGATTAAAACCATTTTTTGTAAAGATAAATAAATCTTTTGAAACTTGTTGTTGTCAATATCATATTGAATTTGATCTCTACTATCAAGGGTTTAGAAAGATGATAGAAGAAAGTGGTGGTTCTCAAAATGATTTTCCTAAACGTCCAAACCAATTCATCAGATCAATCTTATGTAACAAATCAATTGATCATGAAATACTTGAAATAGATTGCATAAGAGGAACTTGTGAAACATGCAGGGATTTGGCTAAATTTCCTTTGATAATTGAAGATATTGACATGATGAGGATGATAAAATGTAATAGATACAAGTACATAAAGTCTGAAACAAAAGTCGAGAAAGAATCAACAAGGTTGGAATATGTAGAAGATGAGATACCTATTGCAACATTTATGGAGAATTTTTGTAAATTGATTCAACCATACATACATCATGTTTTTTTTTTCTAATTGGAAGGCAGAACAATTCCAAATACAAAAAGAAACTTTTCCATTTGGAACAATTTTATCAGTTGTTGATTTTGCAGAGAACTACTCCTTTGTTTCTCAAAAACAACTTCAAGTAGAATACTACTATACAGAGCAGGTGACTATCATGGTACATGTGTCTTATCAACATGCACAATTAGGTTTGAATGGTGTTGAAAGTACATATCAAGCATGAATCATAGAAAAAGAATATCACTTTTACATAAGTGATGATAAAGAGCATGACATACATTTTATCGAGCATTGCTTTAAGAATTTTTTTGGATATTTGGAAAACAAAGGCATCGAAATTGAAAAACATTTTGTTTGGTCAGATGGATGTGTAGCACAATTTAAATCAGCAAGGCCATTTTACGCACTATGTAGATATCATCGATACCAAAAGATACCACATATTTGGAGTTTCTTTGAGAGTGGACATGGAAAGGGAGAGCATGATGGTGCAGGAGCTTGTATTAAACGTGCTTTAAGGAAGTATCAACTGGACTATCAGGGATATCGTATAAATAATGCTCATGATGTAGTTGAGTGGTGCAAGATGCATTTTTTGGTGCCAAATTGTGATAACACATCATCACGATCAGATTGAGTCATACCCTTTCGAGTATTCTGGGAGATAACAGGTATTAATTTTAAATTTATTGATCATTGTTTGAGTTAACTTATGTATGTGTACATTATATATATACATGATTTTAACTTGTCTTCAATTTGTACATGCACGTCTCTCTATTTTTCAGGTGTTGATAGAAGATCAATCCATGGATGCAAGAGAGTAGACAAAACAAGATCCATGCATTCAGTTATGAGTATGGATAGTAATGTGTAGTCATTGTACACTAGATATTACTCATGCTTTTGTTATGACTGCATTTTTGAAAACTATGATGAATGTATCAACCAAAAATGTGGTTATGTTAGTGAATGGAATTTGGTTCCACTAGATGTTATGAACACAAATGATGAAGTTCAGGATGAAAGCTTTGATGACATTCCATTGATTTCTATAGATTATGACTATATTTTAGGTTTGATCAAAATTGGTACATGTGTGTTTATGTATATGTTTAAAAAGGATTCATAAACTCAATTCATAAATAAAGTTTTTTTAATTTATATTTACAAACCTAAAATTAAAAGTTCGCTTTAAATGCGGGACATATTTTTGCAGTAGTAGCAGAGCCTGGAAATGTGGAAGGTGTTAGTTACTATTTATTATGTTGCTACAAGGAGAGGATGAAGCTAACACATAATGAAACAAGTGATGGAATTATGTTTCCCACAGGTTCTAGTATTGTATTTAAGTTTCATGTGCAACCTGTATTAAACTTGAGTGCTCGACCTTACAACTTCCAATTTTCTTATACATTTGTTTATATGGTTAATTTCACATCTATATATATATATATTTAACATTGTTGAACTTGTCTGTGCAGGTTCAGTTGTTGTTCAAGGAACATATTTGAAGCAAATCAAAATACTTAAACATGGGATTCATTTTGTTTATTATCAACCTAACAATAAGGTTTATTAGTATAGTCATCTTGTAATTGCCACTATCCTATCTCTTGTTCTTGTGATGAGATGTGGCATTCATAAGTGAAGACTTGATACTGATGACCATGAGAGAATATTAAATGTTATTTGAGAGAGAGATGAACCACTTGATGTGGACTAAATCACACATGAAATATGATTTGAACTAAATTTTTCACAGGCGAGACCAGAGGCTTTCTTAGCTCCATTCTTTCCTACTGGTACCCATAGTGAATGGATCTTGAATTAAAAACCAAATTTATAATATAGATCTAAAAAATGTCTTACAAGTGGATATGATATATTAATTATCTACCTGATCTAACTTTGGAATATTGAATGTGTGTATGTATTGAATTTGCATGTGTTAAAAGTACAATCTACTTAAAGTATATAAAATCTACTTGAAGTACAACAACATTAAATTAAAAGTATGCGCACAACTATTATCGAACATGTACATTTAAATATAAGTAAGATTCAATCAAACATCTAGGGACCTCAATTATATAGCTCACATGTGTCAAATTTACATCATTCATAACTTTCATAAACATGTACAATCAAACATCATTCATGTATATAATCTATTGAAATCAAACATCATTCATGTATGTAATCAAATTTAAATTAAACACATGTATGTAATCTATTGAAAGTATTGAAAATTTACATTTATAAATTTGAAATCACATGAACTCATGAAGAATCAAACATGTATATAGAAGTTCATCACACATGCACATGTATCTAGAGTGGAAGTATATATATAACATGCATGAAACATCAATCATGTGTGGATCAAGTACTGTAAATATGAAACATATGGATCAATCATGTGCCAAACATTCTATCAAAAGGGTCTAGAAATGAAATATAACATCAAACACATCAATCGGGCCTGTAGAGTCTAGAAATGAAATATAGTTCATCAAACACATGTGAATTTATATGTAATATGAAATATGTCTAGATCAAATATGAAAGTGCCTAGGACTCATCATGACAACTCCTCACTAAGCGATCAGACCCATAGTGACTATCATGCTATGAAGGATGTGCAGATCCCTACAAAGAAAGAGATATATAAATTAATATATTTAAATATTGTACATAGATCTTAAGTTTGATTTAAAATATTGTACAAGAAAACATGTTATAAAGTGTGTACACACAGATAACAAATTAAAAAATTACATGTCCACTACTAATGTCATCATCGAGTGAGTCCCAACGACATACACGATCAATTCTCAAAGGAGTAACAAGAGGCATATCCTAGTAGACAAAAAATATATATCATATATATACATGTGTACATATATATATATATATATATATATATATATATATATATATATATATATATTGATTGATTGATTGAAATTTTGAACATAAATTGTAACATTAAATACATGTATATAATCTGATTTATACCTGTGTAGGTGGTGGAAACTGATAGTACTCAAATTCCCTAGCCTCAATCCTATCAACCGAGGTATCAAGATTTTGTTACGTCTGGTCCAAGCTCAACTCTACATCTGCAACATGAGTAGACTTCACACACCTCTCTAATGATGAATGCAATGGACTAACCAAATGAGATGGCATGGAAGTCATATCATCATGTGTCAACAAATCTAGATAACTCATAGTGGTCATGCTGAACTCAACATCATCAAGACCAACATCAAAAAACTGATGCCCTACACTGATTGAAGGGTTTGTACGTTGTGCCTCTCCCTGTACAACAATAGAGTGGTCAGTAGGTGGATCCTCATGAGTACTACCACTATGGCCATGGTATAGGTGATAAGGATGTGGCTGAGCATATCTGACAGTACCCACATGAGATCTAACCTCTGATATGGGGATATCATGCTTTGCTGCTATAAATGCATATGCATCCAATAGATCCTCAGCCAAACTAGTAAATGTGACATGTATCATCTCTCATGTAAGCCCCTCCAGGCTAGAAAGTGAAGGGATGCCTACTACACTGTACATGTCATGTGCGGTGCTACTAGAGGGTGCTCCACCTGATGATCTGGAGTGTGATCAAGATATCAGGTACTGACCAACCTGATCACTAGATATAGATGTGGCAATTGCTGCAATGTCCCCCATACTATCAATCTCAACTCGAAGCTGGGTGCTACGAATAACATCATCTGCAATAGGACCCAATGAAGGAGCTATAGGAAGTGTCGTCTGACCAACAATGGCCCTGTGTACTAGCCTCTATCGATCAGCTCGATGAAAAACATCTCTATTAGCAAGTCTGACATGCCCCTATACGAGCTGTGCTGGAAAATCAGTGTAATTAACAACCCTCCCTAAATGAACCTTAGCAAAAATATGATGTGAAAAGTACAATAGAATTTGGTTGTTATTCAGATAACCACCATGGGTAGCTAGAAATCATGGGTATATCAATGCTGATATAGCAGGATCCTGACACCTGGTAACCTGATACCCCTTCACATAATTTAAATCTACATAAGATGGGAAAGCTTCCCTTTTCAGGGTCACTTTAGGCACTAAAGCCTATACCTCCTTAAGAAAAAGACCAGAGCCAACCTCTTCTCTCTTCCTCTCAAGTATGGCCTCTATAACATCTAGGGCATAGGGAGTGGTGCCATGAATGTCATCCCTAATGCTAATCAAGCTAGTAAGGATGGATTGACATGTGCTCTTATAGACACTAGAGCTAGATAGATTATTTATGGATTCTTACAACCGTTCAATCTCTCTATTAGTGCATGCAAATAGTTCCATAGGGGGAATCAATGCATATGCCATGTGTGATGTGCAATAATATGTCTGATATATCTAGACTATGTATACCTGAAAGATTTTATTTACTGTCAAATAAAGTCTACATATATGTACGTTTTCCTAATTTAATTAAAAATAAAATTAAAGTATGCACATTTCGCTACATTATTTCAAAGTAAAATCAATTACATAAATTACATTTAAATGTAAATAAACATGTACTGTACATATGTACACACACACATACAGGTGCATATATATACATGTACACATACATGTGTACGTGTATATATCCATACACATGCATATACACACACACACACACACATGTACATGTATATAATATGACATGTACACATGTACATGTATGTATGACATGTACACATGTCATATATATATATATATATGACATGTATTATATATCTATATATATAGAGAGATATAATATGTCACACACACACACACACACACACACACACATATATGACATATTAGACATATATATACATGTGCATATATACATGCATATATATATGCATATACATATATATATTATATACATATATACATGCATATATACACATGTATACATGCATATATATACATGCATATATACATACATACATACATACATACATACATATATATATATATATATATATATATATATATATCTATGTATGTATGTATGTATGTATGTATGTATACATACATATATACATGTACATATATGTACATAAACATGTATGTATATATGTACATACATATGTATACATGCATATATACATGTATACATGCATATATACATGTATACATGCATATATACATGTATAAATGCATGTATACATGCATATATGTATATGTGCATGTATACATGCATATATGTATACATATATGCATGTATACACATGTATACATGCATATATACATGTATACATGCATATATACATGTATACATGCATATATACATGTATACATGCATATATACATGTATACATGCATATATACATGTATATATGCATATATACACATGTAAATACATATATGTACATGTATATATACTAAATATATATATCAAAAACTTCAAATAATGAAAAATCTATATATATACATGTATATATATATATATATGTATATATATATATATATATGTATGTATATATATATGTATGTATACATACATGTATATATGTATATATATATATATATATACATGTATATATGCATGTATATATGCATATATATACATGCATATACATGTACATATATACATGCATATATACACATATAGATGTGCACATATATAGGCATATATGCATATATACATATATATACATATATATATGTATATACATGGATATATACATGTATATGATGTAGCCCAAACCCTTCAAAATAATAACTCAGAAAATTACACAACATAGAATTTTTAGAATGCTAGATTCTTCATTAAACTTTTGCAACTCTACTCTACCTCTACAATGAAAGAAAAACAACTACTTATTACAATTTCAAAAATTACCATATTTGGAAAATTTTCAAGAAAAATAGATTTTTCCATTTCTGGTAATTTTCAAAACCCATCCTACGAATCTTGATTTTCCCAAGAAAAGCCCCCAACTAAGGCAAGATGAATTGCCAACTAATCTACGAAATCAAGAATATGATTTTGGATTTATTACAAAAACAACTTTCTAAAAAACTAGAAAAAAACACAAAAATCCAATTTAAAAGGCCAAGATGATATTTCAGGCTCCCGGAAAAATGTCAAAATGGCCACCAATCAAGCTAAGCTCAAGCTCGATTGGCAATCCAAATAGCTCCTCCTCACGCACCTGCCTGTAAAATTTCAGCCAAAACCCACATCCGAGTCAAAAGTTATGACCCTTGGAAGTAAATCTCGACCAAAACCCACATCTGAGTCAACAACCTTGATCCTCAGATGCTCTTGCATTAGTATATATGCATGTATACATGTATATATGCATGTATACATGTATATATGCATGTATATATACATGTATATATGCATGTATACATGTATATATGCATGTATACATGTATATATACATGCATATATCCATGTATATATACATGTATACATGCACATATATATATATATATATATACACACATGTATACATGCATATATACATGCATATATGCATATATACATGAATATATACATGTATATATGCATGTATACATGTGTGTATATATATATATATATATATATGCATGTATACATGTATATATGCATGTATACATGTATATATACATGCATATATCCATGTATATATACATGTATACATGCATATATATATATATATATATACACACATGTATACATGCATATATACATGCATATATGCATATATACATGCATATATGCATATATACATGTATATATACATGTATATATGCATATATACATGCATATATACACATGTATACATGCATATATACTAAATCTATATATCAAAAACTTCAAATAATAAAAAATGAAAATTAAAAACCTAAAAGCAACGTTTGGTAAATCGGAAGCCAAGCCGCCACAAGTTTCGTTGTCGCCGAAAGTGATAGTGAAAGTCACTTTCAATGGTTTTAACCCAGCGAAAAACCTAATTTCATACTTTCGATCGAAAGTCCCATATTAAGGACTTTCAATCGAAAGTGAAAAAGGCACTTTCGATTGAAAGTGAGGATGTTTAGGACTTTCGATCGAAAGTTGGGGTTAGTTTATATCGAAAGTAAGAAATGATTTTTTAGTCGGATTTGCATTTCGAGTTGAATTCGTTCCTCCAAAAAAGTGTAACCCACTACTATTGTGGGCTCACCCATATATATATATATATATATATATATATATATATATATATATATATATAACTTTTGTGTGTGCATCATGGCTTCTAGTACTTCAGAGTATAGTGTCCATAGTAGTCAGGGATCACGACCTCCCCTAGACAAGCATGGTACCCGGGCCCCATAGAGTAGAGATAGTCATAGAGATGAGATGAGACTATCTCTAGGATGCAAGCCACTCTAACTGCGTTAGAGAAGACGTTGCAAAATAGTATTACTCTCCCTAATAGGGAGAAATTGACATCTATACGCATTAAGCTCATGAGAATGATTCTGAAGGCTAAATCATACAATCCATATGATGATACATCGATTGATGCTTTTTATTATAGCCTCTCTAGCACTGTCACAAGGACAGTGGGTTGGAGGACAGTTGAGATTCAGATGTTTCAATCACTCAGGTTAAGAACATGTTTGGGACCCATTACATAGATAAGAGGTTGGTTAGAGCATACAGGGTCAAAAAATGTACAAATGACTTAGTGGCCCCTTTTATATATCCTAGATGGTTGGTGGCCCATCATATGTGGCCCCAAAAGGATGAGGTGTCCCTATATTTATGCAAACAATTGTTTGGAGAGTTTCATTTAGGCTATGATATCGATTACACAGATTTACCTCCACATATAAGTCAGGGTTGGGGGAGATATCAAGATAAGTGTAGATGACCCGACATACCACAGTCCACTAGTAAGAGGGCATTGGTGGGTCAAAACCTTTTGGTTCTTCTAAAAGGTTTGGAGACCTACACTGGAGTTGGACAGGTTGCAACTAAGGATGCATGTTTAGATATGTATTCTAGCATTGCCACAAATGTGACTCAAGCAGATGAGTTGTCATCTAATTTTGTGGGTAGGTACATGCTTAGATCATGGACAAGTGCAGGTGTATCATGCCTTCTAGTCCATTTTATGACCCTTACATCAGATTTGATCTTCCTACTCCAGATGAGATAGGATGACTACCTGAGGATCACCTGCGCGACATGAGCTTTATGTTAGTGAGTGATCTCCTAGCAGCTTACCAGAGGATTTCTATATTGTATGGGATTGAGCCACGTGATATGCCTACTTTCATTGGATAGAGTGTGGATGATCTTACACTGCCTCCACAACATACACAAGCTCCCCTACAATAGACACCTAGGACCTCAGGATTTCACAGTGGATTCTTAGATTTGCTTATGGATGAGACCATTGATCTTGATGTGGTATCCTTACACTCTTCTAAGTTATCTGGCCTTGGACGTGTATTAGAGCAGGTAAGAAACCATTTAATTTCAAGATTTAAGAAAAATCAATTAATTACATTATATATATATATATATATATATAGTTTTATTTATTTAAATTAAAATTTATTTGAGCCTGGTACATGACACTGCAATGGGTGTTGCATATGGATATTTAGAGGAGCCTGCTGATCTGATTCATCAAGATATAGAGGTAAAATAATTTAAATTAAATTATAGTTTATTTGTTGAGTTTTTAAATCTACATTTTAATTTAAGCTCAAGATATTACATATTAAAATTTTATTTGTAAATTGTTACATTTACATGTACAAACTCAGGTCCAGTAGGATGAGGATCCACACAAGACTAGACATATAGCACGTGATGGTGGTCATTGATGTTGTTGATGTGTTCATAGATTTATATTTGCATGTGACATTGATTTTGATCTAGTACAAATGTACTAGAGTGTTTATTTCTAGACATTTATGTTGATCTATATAGACATTTACATTGATATATATGTTTTACGTTGATCTATATGTTTTACATTGATATCTAGACATTTACGTTGATATATATATATATATATATATATATATATATATATATATATATATATATATATATATATATATATATATATATATATATATATATATATATATATATATATATATATATATATATATATATATATATATATATATGTATGTATGTATGTATGTATGTATGTATATAGACATTTACATTGATACATGTGTTTGATTTTTATGATATATAGACATTTACATTGATCTACATGTTTGATTTTTGTGATATAGACATTTACATTGATACATGTTAAATACATTGATCTATAGAAATTTACATAGATACATGTTTGATTTTTGTGATATAGGCATTTTTCATTGATACATGTTAAATACGTTGACCTATAGACATTTGCATTGATACAAGTTTGATTTTTGTGATATAGACATTTACATTGATCTACATGTTTGATTTTTGTGATATAGACATTTATATTGATACATGTTAATTGCATTGATCTATAGACATTTACATTGATACATGTTTGATTTTTGTACATAGACATATCTAATTGAAGCCTAATTTCAATCTAATTGATGTTCAATCTAATCAATCTAAATTAATCTTGAGCGAAATTAAGATATGACCCCTTAAGCCCTATTATGCACCCTTAAGCCGTATCTAGATCAATTAATTGAAAACTAATTAATCAATCTAACTGAACAATCTAATCAATCAAGTTAAAATTAATCAAGCTAATATATGCACCCTTAAGCCCTATCTAGATCAATTAAACTTGAACAATCTAATCTATCTTCAAAATTTTAACTAATCAATCTTTAAAACCTAACTTTAATCAATCTTTAATTAATGTTCAATCTAATCAATCTAAATTCAATTTATATGTAGAATCAATCTAATCAATTTATATTATAGATTAATTAATTTAAACCTAACTAATCAATCTTTAATTGATGTTCAATCTAATCTAGATCTAAATTTAATTTACCTATGATCAATCTAATCAATTTATATTAATATAGATAAATTAAACTTGAACAATCTAATCAATACCTAATAATACATAATAATACCTAATTATATACCTAATAATACTCTTAAGACCCTTAAGACCTAATAAGACCAACTAAGACCTAATAATACCCTTAAGACCCTTAAGACCCATAAGACCTAATAATACCCTTAAGAACCTTAAGACCTCACAAAGCCTAATTAAGACCTTATTAATATATAATAATACCAATTAAGACCCTTAGGACCCTTAAGAACCATAAGAACCATAATACTAATTAAGACCCTTAGGACCCTTGAGACCCTTAAGACTTAAGACCCTTAAGACCTTTAAGACCCGTAATACCAATTAAGACCTTAAGACCCATAAGACCCATAATACCTAATAGGACTAATTAAGACATAATAGGACCCTTAAGACCTAATAGGACTCTTAAGGCCCTTAAGACCTAATAGGACTCTTAAGACCCTTAAGACCTAATAGGACCTAAGACCCTTAAGACCTAATTGGACCACTTAAGACCCTTAAGACCTAGAATAGGACCTAATAGGACCTAATAATACCTAATTAAGACCTAATAGGACCAATTAAGACATAATAGGACCCTTAAGACCCTTAAGACCTAATAGGACCTGATAATACCTAAAATGACATAATAATATACCTAATTATACTTGAATATACCTAATAATACCTAATTATTCCTAATAATACCTAATTATACCTAATAAGACATAATAAGACCCATAAGACCTAATAAGACCTAATAATACCTAATAAGACATAATAGGACCCTTAAGACCTAATAAGCCCACTTAATCTACCTAATAGGACCACTTAAGACATAATTAAGACCCTTAAGACCTAATAGGACCTAATAGGACCAATTAAGACATAATAGGACCCTTAAGACCCAATAAGACCTAATTAAGACCCTTAAGACCTAATAATACCTAATTAAGACCTAATAAGACCCTTAAGACCTAATAATACCTAATTAAGACCTAATATGACCAATTAAGACATAATAGGACCCTTAAGACCTAATAGGACCCTCAAGACCCTTAAGAACCTTAAGAACCTTAAGATCCAATAAGACCCTTAAGACCCTTAAGACCTAATAAGACCTAATTAAGACCCTTAAGAACCTTAAGATGTAATAAGACATAATTAAGACCCTTAGGACCTAATTAAGACCCTTAAGATGTAATAAGACCTAATTAAGACCCTTAGGACCTAATTAAGACCCTTAAGACCTAATAATACCTAATTAAGACCTAATAGGATCCTTAAGACCTAATAATGCCTAACTAAGACCTAATAGGACCAATTAAGACATAATAGGACCCTTAAGACCTAACAGGACCCTTAAGACCCTTAAGACCCTTAAGAACCTTAAGACCCAATAAGACCCTTAAGACCTAATAGAACCCTTAAGACCTAATAGAACCCTTAAGACCCTTAAGACCTAATATGACCTAATAAGACCTAATTAAGACCCTTAAGACCTAATAAGACACAATTATACCTAATAAGACATAATAAGACCCATAATACCTAATAGGACATAATAATAATACCTAGAATAAGACATAATAGGACCCTTAAGACCTAATTAAGACCCTTAAGACCTTATAATACCTAATCAAGATCTAATAGGACCCTTAAGATCTAATAAGAACCTTAAGACCTAATAATACCTAATTAAGACCTAATAGGACCAATTAAGAAATAATAGGACCCTTAAGACCTAATAGGACCCTTAGGACCCTTAAGAACCTTAGGACCCAATAAGACCCTTAAGACCTAATAGGACCCTTAAGACCCTTACGACCTAATATGACCTAATAAGACCTAATTAAGACCCTTAAGACCTAATAGGACCAATTAAGACATAATAGGACATAATAATACCTAATTATACCTAATAAGACATGATTATTGTGTGTGAAAATTGTACTTGTTTATGGACACAACACTTCAGTAAAACATTATTGGTTGATAATCAGAAAATAAGTTATAAAAATAGATAACATTAACCAGATGATTTAGTGCCTTCTAGTAGATGTGAGTATGGTATTCTAAAAAATTGACCGAGATCAGTGACAGTGCAACATCTAAACGGAGGATTTAAAGGATGAAAGCTATGAAAATGAATGCAGATTTAATCTATGTTTTTGGATTTTCTATGCAATAATGATAAAAACTAGATGAAAATTGATCTAAAACTTGATGAAAGATGAATTTAAATCTAACTATGAATGCAAAAAAAGTGAAAACAATGGTTAGCAAAGAATCTCAAAAGTTGCACAATCTCTCAATTCTTCAAATTGCACGAGCCAAGATTCTCCAAATTCGTGATTGTTTGTAAAGGACTGAGGCCTGTTTAAATAGGAATCCAGGGTTTTGAGAACTCATGGAAAGCCAAAAATCTCTCCTTGATAAACTCAGATTGATTGTTGAGTTATTGGGAAATTAGAAACAGTTATCTCACAAAATTGAATGCAAAATCAGCTTTTTAACTCTATTTAGAATTCCAAATCAGTTCAATCTGCTTTTCAACTCACAATCACATGTTGAGTTAGGAAAGTTAACAAATTGAATTCAATAGTTGATTTTGAGTTCAACTGCTTTTCTGATTGTGCATGGATAATTATGAGTTTATTTCATTTTCCATTTGTTTTATTCTCAACTTAATTGATTTTTGAATAAAAATAACTGATTTATGGGTTAATCAATTATTTAATCAAACTTTATCCAAAATTAAATTATTAAATTATTAAATTTGATTTTAATTAATTAAATAAATATTTAATCAATAATTTTTAGAAATTGTGATTTATTATCAAATTAACAATATTAATTAAGAATAAATATTAATTAAATCTAATTAAATTAATTAAGTGGCAGAATATAGTCTAATTAATTAAATATTTAACATATTCAATTAATCAAACTTTAGGATAAATAAAATAATATTATTCATCGACAAATAATATTTAATTAGAAATAATTAGGATAAATTAGGAATATTCCCCAATGCAAAATTGAGATAGGATCGATTAGGGTTTCGATGATTTGATGTGCCGACGTGTCTTAGGTTAGGACTTTAAGGGTTGATTTCAATTATTTTGTCGATGTAGGAGTTCAATGGTACTGAAGCCCATTTCTAGGGTATTACATTTTGCCCCTCTTTGAATTACTATGTGAAGCGTAGTGGTTCAAAGATTAATCTATTTTTGATGAGATCCAGACTCAGTTATGTGGTGGAGAAACTGATCCTAAAAGATTAACCAATTCTGAGATAGAAATTGATTGAAAGATTGAAGATGTTGATCCAGGTCTTGATTGGCCAAGAATCGAGATGATATTAACAGTAGCAACAATGAACTAGTGATTATGAAGAAGTGATAAAACGTCTGATTCCGAACCTATGATTACAAGGAAGTGAGTGTCCTGACTCCAGACTTGATTGTCCAAAGGAATCGAAAGGATGCCAAATCTGAACCCTTCAGTTACAGAGAATCAAGGAAATAACACTAATGAACTGATGGTTACGAAGAGCTGATATAGTCGTCAAGATTAAGAGAATACCAGATTGATATGGATTTCAATGAATCTAATATGCCCCAAGCGATGAGGACTTTTTGATGAGTCAGCAACTAGATGTGGTTGTTGTCTTAATTATTGAAGAAAATTTGATTGTTAGATCTAGTTAATGATATAGAATACCATGCCCCCTTCGGGATGAAAATCAAAATCTGGCAAGAAAGCCAGTGTGAATGATTAGAAGCAAAGTAATCGATTGTAGAAATGGTTGTACATGTCTGGGGATGCGTTCTGCATTATTTTAGGGGTCTTGTTGACCAAATTTGACTAGGTTTGACCATGAGTTGACCATGGTTGACCAAGTTGAAATTCAAAAAATTTGATATTAGATGATCAGTTAAGTTGAATTTTGGATTCCTTTGATGTTATGAAGGTTGATTATGCAAGTAGTTGGTTCAGAACATCAAAAAGGTTGATTATCACATTTTTTATAATGTAAATGATCTCAAATTTTGATTTTGTTCCTGAAAATGGGTTCAGAACATCGAAATTAGCTAGGGGTGCAATTTTCATGCAAAATGAAACACTTTGAAAAATTAGGTCAAAAACTATATAAGGCCAAATGGGGTAATTTTCAATTCATTTCAACCAGTTGACTTTTAAAAACCTTGTGGAGCCCTCTGAGAGAAAAATGCCAGTTTCAGTCTTGCACCGATTTGAGTGCTCTAGGTAATATTAGAGACCCAGATAGTATGAGAATCCGGTAAGTGGACCTCTGTGCCTCTCTTTGAATTCAATTTAGCTCATTTTTATTGATTTTTAAGATTTTTAGGTCATTTTTTACTTTTTTAAATTTTTGCTCTATGGGATGTCATACGACATGTTGTGGCGTGTCGTATGACATTTCAAGGCTATTTGAATTATTGTGTCCACAGTGGTAGATTTTCGTACGAGAGACACCCATCTCGTGTATGACATTTTGTCAGGTCCCTCAAGTATCGTGTAGGATCATGTAGAATGTCGTATACCCAGCAAATGTCATATGGGTAGCTGTATATTGTCGTACAATAATTGGCAGCAGTTTTTTATTTTCTAAAATGTTGTATGGAAAACTATGAGCTAAGATGAGGTCTTTAGGTAAATTTTCCAATTTTTTTGATTATTTAGCTAAATTCCATAGACTTTAATTCACCTTTTGATATGTTGGTTTTCTCATTTTGTGTGCATATATCCTTATTTTTGAGCGAATTACTGATGTTCATCCCAATTTTTATGCTTTGTAGGTTAGGTACCCCGATGTCCATGTCTTCATTTCACATCCTGCTACTTAGAGACTTTATTTAGCGCTTCCTGATCCTTTGAGGGTTCATCTTGCCATGTGCGGCTTTGAGTATTAGATTGGTTTACCCGAAATTAGGGTGAATCATGGATTGATCATGACATTGGTGGAGAAATTCCACTCAGAGACTCAAATGTTCCACCTCCTGATAGGGGAGATCACAGTGACTCCTAAGGATGTTTATAGGATACTTTGGATTCTGTTCCATGGCCCTTGCCTGGACTATATGAGTTCGGGTAATGCAGGTTTATAGTCATTTCATACTCTATTTAGAGCAGATGAGTAGATGCTCAACATATTTTATGGGAGGTTCTTGTACAATGCTACGGATAGACTCATAGGCTCAAGTGCATCATTATCGGTATGATCGGCGGGATCATCATGTTTGACCATCAGCAGAATGGTCTACTAATGGGCTGGGCTCTGATGGTTCAACGGTTGATGGCATGGCCAACAGAGTATGGTTGGGGATAGTGTTTACTGGCACATATGTTCATGGAGATGCATGAGATTGTATACCATGAGGGTAATACATTCACTTCTGGAGCTATTGTACTTCAAATCTGGGCATGGGAGCACATTCCCATATGGAGGCCTATTTGCGGGGATGAGAGGTAGGACTAGGAGCCTCTTATATATATATATGTAGGTATCATTACCCAGGTCAAGATGGGTTGCACATAGTACTTGAGGCACATCCTTGATGATATGACAGTTGTTACTTGGAGGTTATACTTATAGATAGAGGCATGGCTGACGACAAGAGCTCAGTTTGACTACTTCTGCCAAAGCCAGATTCTGATAGGGCACTCTACCAGCATCCTAGAGAGGTTTTTGATCACTTAGGTGTGGAGGCAGTATGACCTCATTTAGGATGAGCCTCAGGGGTTTGCATCTTACGTGAGACAGGTACAGGAGATCGGTCTGGGATGGTCACCTAGATTATCATTTACAGTATGTAACCTAGAGTATAGTGGGTTATAGGCTAGGGACTGGGCCTACCGGGGTCAGGTAGTGGATGCCGAAGTGACTAATGCATACATGAAGTATATGGTTGAGCATCGTATTAGGTAGTTCTCTGATCTGACTGAGCTGATTCCCACGATGGAGGAGGTGAAGGATGTTATAGGTGCCCCTATGGGAAGAGGACAAAGGAGACGGGAGGTGAAGATCCTGATGGTGCAACCTATTCCACTAATGCCGAGAGAAATAGGGATCTTGCTGAGACTAGCAAGATAGATGAGACCTCCCCCCATACCATGGGAAGTTCCAGTGGCAAGACCAACAATTTTGCAGCGTCAATAGTCTAGAGGCGAGGGTGGGACCTTAGGCAAGATTGGTAGTATAGTAGTTTCTGAGGAGGTACTAGGTGCACATCAAGATGCACCCTTGGAGGAGGCACATGACACTCCAGATTTTGATTTAGGAGCCAAGGTTTGACGCCATAAGGCACAGACTGACACAGGCGGTGGTAGTGATGAGATGATGGAGGATGCTAAGTTAGCAACAGAGGTAGATACTAGGCTGAGGCAGAATCCTCAGGATATTATCAAGAGGATTTGTCATCAGTTGAGGGACCAGAGGGCACATAGCCTATCTTTAGAGGTATAATTGTGAGAGCGGGATAGGCAGCTTAGGGACCAAGATGCGGAGATCAAGCGACTACAGGGCAAGGTAATTCATTAGATGGGCCAAGCTGAATACTACGTTTCTACTTACTTTTCAGTTGTGCCACTTGGGTAGAGAGTGGCCTCATACTCTGAGTATATGTTAGCATTTGAGGGAGTGAGAGGGCCACATGCTGAGCCACTGCCTGATGCACCAACAGGAGGAGGAGTAGTGTCGGATGTTGAGGATCAGGCTGACAACTAATTCATTTTGCTTTCTCATTTTGACATTTTGTACTGTACTAGATAGCTCATTAAAGCTCATCTTTTGTATCATATGCACTTGATGGACCCCTTTTACTAGGATATATATATATATATATATATATATATATATATATATATATATATATATATATATATATATATATATATATATATATATATATATATATATCAATTTTAGTGGTTTTGACTTCATGGCACTTGTTATTTTAATTATGATGTTTATCATGTGATGCAAAATGTATGCAATCTTGAATGTTTAATTGGAATGTATGAATATGCAATGTAAAATGCAATGGTTAATGTTAGATAGATAATAAAATGTATGGTTTTATTTATGCTTTATGGATGTACATGTATGTATGCAATGGATATATGAGATGTTTATGAAAATGATGTGATATGATATGTAAATGTAGCGATACACATGATATGTTTTTAAGGTACATGAAGAATTCAAGTGCTCAGTCAATGTCAAAAAGGATGTTTAACCTCGAATGAGGACTACTTGCTGATTAGGTGAAGAGATCTTCACATGACACTCAGACCTTGTGAGGTGTTTTTAGTGAGAATTTGGAGAACATCAAACATCATGCTCAATCCAAATCATGAGAGAAGATGCAATTATGCAAAGTAAAAAATGTGAATGAAATGCAGACCTAAGACTTATTCACTGATGATATGTCAGTCTTTATCATCATTGAATATTTCAGGTAACACCAGATAGTCGATACAATGTCCACTGACTAGACAACCATGGACATATGAATATTGACTTTTAGTTGGAAATGTCAGATTTAGATAGAAGAACCAAGACACAAAAGATATGATGACCTGAATATCATGTCCATTTTGATATAGAAATTTGTATAAGCATGAAAACATAAACATTGTGATGACCTGAATAAGCGTTGCATACAAACACACTAAGCAGTTGAGAGATCATTCTTGTTCTCATGTGAATTACCTAGAGTGATCCTTTATCATTCACATCCTTGGGTAATGTTGTGTTTCACAGTGAAAATAAGAGATTAATCAAATAGACAAAGTTAGACCTAACCTCCCTAAAGCTTCTGAGTATCGATGGTTGAGGTACACATGGCCATCCAATTGTGATGGAGGCACTTATAGTGGACAACAGTTCAATCTATAATTTCTAGAGTAATTAGATTTTCACTTACAAGAAGAAAAAAAAAAATATTATGCCCCCAGTCATCGCACTCTAAATCCTATAAAAGGACATCATCAATGAGCTCGAAGGGACATAATATGCAAAAATCTTAATGTGAATCAATTAGCATACAAGCATATTAAAGCACATTGTAGAGATTGTTTTTGTTTGTTGTTGCAGTTTGTTTGTGTTGTGGTTAGGCGCCAAATCCTTTTCTAGTAGGGAGACTGACTAATTGACTCAGATATTGCATTGAAGGACCTTGTCTGGATATGACTCATCTGAGATATTGAGGACCATTGGATATGACATTGATTGCCCCCAAGTTTGAAACTTTGATAGGATGCATACACTTTGTTGTTTGGTGCACAGACTGACTTTATTGAATTGCAAGATATATATAGACTAAAGCAGTATAGAAAGCTGGGAAATACCAAGATTGCTTCGATAGATGGAGTATTGTGTACAAGTGGTGCCCATTTGTTGGATTTTCACCATCTTGGCATAGATTCTATTTTTGCTACCAAGGTGCCTATTTACCAGGTTTTCACTAAGGCACTTTTTCTTTTTCTTATTTTTTTGTATTTTTTGTCTTTTCAATTTTTATTTTATTTTTTTGTTTTTTTGTTGATTCACCAAGGTGCCCATTGCTAGGTTTTCACCAGGATGATCATTTTTTAAGGAATTTTTCCAATTTTTATACTTTTTTTTTAGGACATTTTCATAGACTAAATGTCTTGGGCATAGAATTTCTTAAGATGGAGAACATTGATTGGTTCTCAGAGCTATTCTCCTTCAATCATTGAGAGTTGATAGGCTCTAGAGCCAAAAGTAGCAGTGATAAAAAAGGGACCCAACCAGCTGGGTTCAAACTTCCCCTTGCATTCTTGATGTGATTTATTTTTAGTGTTTTCTCTCAAGACTAGATCACCAACCTGAAATTCTCCGTGTCTGACTTCCTTGTTGTAGGCTCTAGACATTCTTTTCTGATATACTCTGAGATGATCATATGCTACTTGTCTGCGCTCATCTATTAGTTCAAGTTCTTGTAACCTAGACACTTAGTAATCATTATCGATTACCAGACCATGCATTCTGATTCTTAGTGATAGGATCTCAACCTCTATAGGTAGTACCACTTCAGCCCCATATACTAAAGCGAAAGGAGTAGCCCCAATGGGTGTTTTGATACTTGTTCTACAAGCCCAAAGAGTTGGATTTATCATTAGGTGCCAGTCTCTTCCTATTTTGTTGATTGTACGATGTAGTATTTTCAATATTTCTTGTTGGACGCTTCCGCTTGTCCATTCCCTTATGGATAGTAAATGAATGACCAATGTTGAGTGATCTTGAATTTAGAGCATAAGGAATCTAGGTCCTTATTCTTGAATTGGCCTCCATTGTCAGTATGATTGAATGTGGAATACCATAACGATAAATGATATAATTCAAAATGAACATAGAGATTTGTTTGCCGGTTTCTTGTGTCAAAGGAATTGTTTCTACCAATTTTGTGAAGTAATCTATAGCTATTATAATATGGGTATGAACATTTGATGAATGTGGATAGATGGCCCCGATGAGATCAAACACCCATTGATGAAAAGGCCATTGTGTAGGAAAGGGAATTAGATCTCTCCTTGGTGTGTGAATCAAGTTACCATGTACCTGGCACTTCTGGCAATTTTTAGCACATTTCACGACCTCTTTTTCCATGTCTGGCCAATAGTACCCAACCCTAATAAGTTATCAAGCTAGTGTTAAACCATTGGAATGTGATCCAAAAATACCTTGATGGACTTCCTCTATTACACATTGTGACTCTTCATGTTCTAAACACCTAAGAAGTGTACCATCTAGACTTTGTTTGTAGAGATCATTACCAATGATGACATACATCGATGCATTCCATATAAGGTAACATTTTTTGTGGCGGTTGAAGGTATCGGGAATGATTTGGTCATGAAGGTAGGAGTAAATGTTTTTATAGCGGGAGGAATCAT
Source organism: Chamaecyparis obtusa (assembly GCA_027943335.1). Classification (NCBI taxonomy): domain Eukaryota; kingdom Viridiplantae; phylum Streptophyta; class Pinopsida; order Cupressales; family Cupressaceae; genus Chamaecyparis; species Chamaecyparis obtusa. Next base: position 945,469 of record BSBK01001115.1, on the reverse strand, counting down.
GACCAACAATAGTGTAGATCATGTGGGTTTCTAAGCAATCATAGGCAGGGAATGACAATGCTTCCACTAGGAACTCGTAGCCTAGCTTATGTTCGGGCTGCTACAGTAAAGATGATAGTGTTGCCATGGTGTCAACAACCTTGTTCTCCATTATAGGTGTTAGGGATTTTTCTTGTCTTAGGATAGATCTTAGATAAAAGGGGGTCCAAGTTTACAAGAAAATCCTAATTGCTAAGGATTGGATAAGATCCTTCTTTGTTTTTGAGTTCCACACACACCCATGTAGGTATTACCTTGATAAATGACTGTAAATATAGTTTTGTAAGGTGGACATTGATTTGCTGTCTTGATATAGCCCTATTGAACTATTTTGAGAAACTATGACTTGAAACTACAGCATAAATCAATGGTATAAGGACTTTCATCCTTCTTCCTTTTAAGGAGGGATAACCTTTATGATTCTCTCTTTTTAGAATCAGTAGAATAAAAGAATGAATCCTAGAAACAACCTTAATCAATCATATTCAAGAAACTTCTAAACATCAAAATAATAAATCATAGAAGATTTTCAAATTTATTTTAACTTCTGAGTTGAAAGATAGAATGTAAAGTTTGAAATAGACAATCTAGACCAATGCCTTATCCATTGGGCAAAAGGAATCTAAACATATACCTACAAAAGAAATTCAAGAACAATACATTAACATGCCTTGCATATCATACAATTTCAAACAGATTGCCTTACAAACCATTCTTTTAACCTGATATCATCATCATCAAATTTCCACAAATATAATTACTCCTAGGAACAAATTATGAGAAATTTTAATTCTTTCCTTGAAAGAAACTCATAAATTTGTGCCACACCAGATATATTTTAAATGCCTAACACATAAAACATACAAGAGTAAGCATACAAGATAGAAAGACAAGAACAATATAAGGCAGAAATTGCACAGTATTCATATTGAAATCAAATTTACAATAATATATTCAAACTTCTTTACTCAAAGAAACTAGACAAAATTTGTAAAAGTCTATCTCGGAGCAACAAGTTTTTTTGTTCTATATTTTTCACCTCTCTAAAAGAAACTCTTAAAACTATATATATATGGTCTGACCATCTTGGAATTCCCCTAAAAAGATGGGAATGCAACAAGCTTCAGATGGTCAAAACCCTAACCCTAAAGCATAAAAAAAAACAAAATGCAGTACAATCAGGCGGTGGAAAGGCAAAGAATCCTTGACTTGCAGCATCCTCCGCTATTGTTGTTGACACCTTTTCTTGAAAGCATTAATAACCCTGCAGTAGCCATAAAGAAAGTTGGTGACCACCAACTTTAACTAACCCTCACCAACCTTCAAGAAAATTGATGACCCTTGCCCTCAAAATATGTGTCAACATCAGGATGCCTTTTTAATCATCTAGAAGATCAAGGTCTACTGCAGTGGACTTAGGTATTTTAGGCTTTGTTGATTCATCCCACGCAGCTACTTTATCTTCTGAAGGCCATGGGAAATTCTGTACTATCTGCAATTGTGCCTTTTGCCTCTCCCATCTAGCATCCATCATTATTTTGACATCTGCCAATAATTTAGAAAATTCTACCTCTACCTTTACTGCATCATCCAAAAAGTCATTAAATTTATTCATATCTACCCCGCCACCTATTTTGACAAAATTTTCCCCTTTAGGCAATTTGAGATCAAAATTTGATTTCCATTGATCTGTGGTTTTCAAAGTACCATTGTCATCCTTTATCTTAGGAATGAATTTATTGGCCTCTTCTTCCAAAAATGCTAACTTTGTTTCCACTAACTTGGCTTTTCCTTTGAATAATGGGAGAAGAGTCTTTATTCTATTTATTTCTTCCCCTACCTACAGTACTTCCTTAGGTATATCTGGCCTAAAAGGTTGTACCACTACTAACCTTTCAAAAAGTGGAGTCCTTACTGACCAAATTACATAAAAAAAATTCAAAATTGAGATGCAATTATTTACTTCTAGTTGCAACTCTGGCAACTTGAGATAGGCAGCATAGATTGCCTCAACCTTTTCTTTTAACTTCAAAATCCTATGCTGCAGAATTTCTAGCAATGTCTGTACAATTGCTTTATTTTTACTTTCTTCAATTTCTTCCGAAAAAGTAATACCTTCTTCACGTACTACTTGTACTTCTTTCTCAATTACAACCTCTTTAGGAGGAGGTGGAGGTGTAGCTTCCATATTTATTATTTTAACTTTTAATTCATGAACTAGTTTTTCAAATTCTTTCTCCTTTATTATATGCAACTCCCTATCTTTGACCAAAGCAATGTAGTCATCATACAATTTTTGATGTCTTTTTGATAGTTTCTTGGTCTTGTCTTCATTCAATTTGGCAAAATTAGTCAAAATTTGGGAAATTTCTAAGTCCCCTGTATTTTGGATAGACCAAATCATCTTATCCCCATCCATCTGCTCTTTTATATTCAAAATTGATGGCTTTTTGTCCTTGGGGTAGAGGCTCCACATGGCTAATGCCTTATTCTTTGGGCTTTATCCAAACCCTTTTATTAAATCTCCCACTTGCTTTTTTGAAGTCAGGGTAATATCTTCTTGTCTCCTTATTTGATCAATAATAAATGCAGAGGCCAAATCCCATCCAGGTAATAATAACATATTACTATCTTTTACTAACCTCCTAGCCTCTTCAGGGGTTATCTCTTCATTCTCTGGATCATAGTCCTTTATTGCTTCTAAGACCTCAGTGGGAATCTAGCCATCTTCTCCAATCCGCACTGTGGTGGCTACTTGCCGCTGTTTGTGCCAGAGGAGGAAGTCTTTGAATTCATGAGTCTTGATGAATTCATCATCTTTTAGAAAATCCTCTTGTTGCTAGATTCTCTCATCTATGCACATAGCAAGAGGAAATTCTACTTCCTCAACTATCTCCTTCTGTTTCTTCTTTTCATCCCTGACCCTTTTTCTAATTTCATGGTCATAAATTGTTTGGCCAGGGATAACAGTAGCAAGAATATCTCTTTTTTCAGTAGGCCTTGCCTGTGATGACTCTCCTACCATTAATCTCTGCCTTTTAGTAGGTGGTTCTACCTCATTATGAGAGCCAAGAACCTCAGTCAAATCTACTATCTCATTTTCATCCCCTCTTTCTTCAGGGGCATCAGGAGGAAGTTCTTGGGCAGGGTAACTATGAATAGAATACCCCCCTTCACTATCTTCTTCATATTCTGATGAGGAGTGCTTCTTCTTCTTTTTTAAATTTTCTAATTTATCCTCAATCAGTTGTTCCCCTTGCTCCATCAGAACATTGTAATTCTTCATCATCATCTCTAATCTTTGGAGATATGGCAGAGTAGGGTAAAATCCTCCAAAATTGACATCTTTTCTTCTCATGGATTTCTCTAGCTGGAATAATTGATCCAGCTGCCAAGACCTTGTCTTAGCCTCATCCTCATCAAGAATATTTCTAACTACATCCTCCTCATAGGACACATCATGATTTTTATTAAGAGGGATGGTAGGAGTGTAATATCTCCTAGCAGCAGCCAAAAATCCCTCGGGATCAACAAATCTAGGATGTGCAGCAGACATCATAAACTGTAACAAATATGTGTTAACCTTCTCAAAAGCCCCTTTTCCAATTGTTAAATTGGCTAATTTGAAATGCCTAGGGGTGAACGTACCCTTTCTGTATAGGACTAGATGCTCTTTATCTATAGGCATGAGTTGCCAAATGAACTCAAGGGCTGCAATCCTGGGTGGAACATTATTAGGCAAAATGTGGGGTGGTTGTGGGCATCCATAGACCCTTATTAATGTATACCCTTCTCTCAAATAGAAATCACCCCAATTGTGATCATGATTATCTTTCCACTTATCTACATATTCCATCGGTCTAAGAAGTTGCAAGGTTCTGATAGGAATTCTTGAAGAATTCACACCCAAGTGGATAAGAATAGCATCTACTATTATATTCTCAAAAATACAAAAATTATGCTTAAGGGTCATTGGACTCCAGACATCTAACCAGGACTGTACAGGGTTAGGCTGGCCATTCCATTGAAACTTAGGTTTTAAATGTTGCAGACTAAACATATTTACATTATGGTAGAAGATAAGATGCATCAGCATGGAGTAGTGCAAAAATTTGGGAGCGTATTGCTTCTTTCTTATCATTTCTAAACTCTCATGCATCTTCTGGATACATTATCCAATGTAATCATACCCATGACTAGTGTGGCATGATTGGGAATCCATTACTAACATCAAAATTTCAGGGGAAATCCTTTCTTTAGGAGCATGAATACCCAGAACTCTACATAACCCATATGCAATGTATTTCATATAGAATTTTAGATCTTTAAATGCATAGGGGAGGCCTCCTAGCATGGGTGCAATATAGTTTCTGTTTCCCTCAGGGACATGGGACTGAATAGTAGTTGCAACACCCCCAGACTCCCTCACATATCTATTTGCCAGAGATTGTAGGTTAATCTCTGTGGCCATAGGGACATCTATCCCGAAAGTCCTCATGAATGCTCCTCTATCTAGGGTTATCAAAGAAGAACCATCCGTCTTTCTAATTGTCTTAGAGAGGGGGTCATATCATTCAGCCAAGGAGACAAGAAGATCAACATCAAAAAATACATTAGGGACAATCATCTTTGCAAACCCTGAAGTCCACGGGTTAGACATAGGGATAGGCCTATCTTGATTCTTCTGAAAGTAGTAGAACAAAATCATGGCCAGTACATTGTGAGTCTTAGCATCCCCACATTGTGAATAGACATCAGAGAAGACATCATCACTAATCTTCTTATTTTGGGTAGAACCAAGTAGCAATTCGATGAATTCGTCAGAAAAACTAACCTTTTGTTGTGCGGTTGCCCTACTGGCTGATGGGGTGCTGACTGTAGTCTAACTCATGATAATTGCTGTTGAAAATTCCTGCTCGCTCTGCAAATTCTGGTCTTCCGTAAGCTCTCTGATTGCCAAAAGCTCTGGTTGCTCAAATGTTCTTCGCTCTAGAAATGCTCTGCTCTCTGATTGCTCAAACGCTTGGTAGAAATGAGATAATGACCAACTTCTGAGTTTTAATGGCGAAGAATTGATTACAACTTGGTTCCCTACAACAATGTCACTTCTGTAATTAAGACTGCGTGCTCCGCAACTTAATGTCTCAGCCACATCAAGAGGTGACATATTTTTAAATTTCATCTTCTGGTGACCTAGCGACTGAAGGAAATTCGAAGTCTCGTAATAAATCTGACGCCTTTCTAAATATTCTGAGATTCAGAGACTATAGTCTCTCCTTCTAGTTGTGGGAATGTATTTCTTCATTCTGAGATTAAGCGACTAAGCCATTACCACATAATTTTCTAATTGAGATATGACGACTATAGTTTCTCGGAGTCACCAGATGTTTTATGTCTCTCAATTCTTTTCTAGCGATCACGTGACTGAGCCTTTCCTTCTATTAATTTACTTCTCTTAGCGATCATGTGACTATAGTTTTCTAAGTCACCAGATAAAATTTCTTCTATTTGAGATCTAGCGACTAAGCTTAGTTCATCTTTCAATTTTTAGCTGTCTGAGATTACGCGACTATAGTTTTCTCCAAGTCGCAAGAAGAGTATTTCCTTTTAAGTTTAATTCAGTGATCACTCGACTGAAGTAGACATCTAGCGAACTGGCGACTAAAGGAAGTCTCCTGATCACTGAATAACTCATTCCCTTCTCCAAGATTAAATATGAGCCACCTGATCTTCATCTAACGGTAGTCGCTAGGTCTCAAAAAGAAATAGTGACATCACGGGTTTTCTAGTGACTAATGGATAACCGTTAGATGAGAAGTTTATTAAAAATATTAGACGGTAGTCGCTAGATCTTTTTAATCTTTATAGCTTGTTGACTTTTCTTCTGAGATCTGGTGACTAAAGGAAATGCCGTTAGATTTTTCTTCTGGAGAATCAGCGACTATAGTGGAACTCGTAATCGCTAGATGTTTTATATTATGAGTCTTTTATCTTGAGATCACCCGACTTAGGCAACTTCTGATTCAAAGATCTGGCAACTATAGTCTATCCACTTAATAAATTAAGTCGCGAGAAGATTATAAAGCATCTAGAGATTGCATGACTAACATTCACCACTAGGTCTCAGGAAGATAGAGAATATGCTTCTTTTATCTGGCGACTCGGAGACTAGAGGATTTCTCATGATCGGGAGATAAAGAAAAGTATGCTAAGAGTATCATGCGACCTGGCGACCAAGGTAAATATTAAAGCGCACATGCTTTTAGAAAGTTTAAGTGACTTCGAAAAAGTAACAAAGAAATAGAAAGTCACTTAAAAAAAAGAAAACTAGGGTTTCTTTTTAAAATACAACAGCTAGTTCCAAGACTTTAAACCCTAACTTCTTTCTCTTTTGATGCAAAGACATAATAAACCCTAATATCGTTGGAAATTTTTTTACAGAGGGTTTATTATGATCAAAAGATGACAAATTTCTCCAAAATTTTGGGGAGAAAATCAGAATTAGGAAAAGGCACCAACAATAGGTATCTATTCAAAGGTGAGCGAAATGAAGTACTTCTTTAGGTCATCTACCATGCATTTTTATGGAATGAGTTTTTCATCCTTCGTTTGATACACATCATTGACTTGGTGTATGACTAGTTGTGAGTCTCCATGAATGTGTAGTTTTGTTACTCTCCATTCGATTGCTATCTTCATGCCATTTAGCAAAGATTCATATTTAGATATGTTGTTGGTGCAAGGGAACTTGATCCTAAATGCTTTTGGAATGGAGTAAACTTGTGGTGGTATGAACAATATTCCAACTCCAAATCAATTATGTGTGTACGATCAGTCAAAGAATAGGCACCATGCTCTGGAAGATATGTGCATGATGGATGAATAAAGAAATTCCATCTACAGTAGTTGATCATCAAACATTGGAGCCTTAGCTAATTGATCTACAATGACTTATCCTTTGATAACTTTTCTTTCAGCATATTCAATGTCAAATTCACTCAGTAGCATTACCCATTTTGCTAGTCTACCTGTGAGAGCAACTTTTTTAATAAGTACTTCAATGGATCGATCTTTTCTATCAATTGCATTGTATGAGATAACATGTAGTGTCTCAGTTTCTATGATGCAAAGATCATAGCTAAACACACCTTCTCTATCATTGAATAGTTCTTTTCATATGCTACCAATGTTCTGCTAATGTAGTAGATAGCTCTTTCCTTCTTATTCTCATCATATTGTGCTAGTAATGCCCCTAGTGATGAATTTGTTGCGGAGACATACAATATTAATGGCTTCCCCTGTATAGGAGGCATCAAAATAGGAGGATTTTCCAAGTATTGTTTGATGTGATTGAAGTTCTTTTTATATTCCTCGTTCCATGTAAAGGTCACACCTTTATGTAATGTCTTTGTGAAAGGTTGTGATATATCTATTAGCTAAGATATGAAGCATTTGATTGATTGAACCCTTCCTTGTAAGGTTCACATTTGACTTATGTTTTTAGGAGGTTGCATCTCCATGATTGCTTTAACTTTAATTGGATCTACTTCAATTTCTTTCTTTGAAACAATGTACCCTAGAGAAGCTTTCCTGAAGTGACACCAAAGACACATTTCTTAGGATTTAGTCTGAGACTAAATTTTTCCATTTTGTCCATTATTGTGCTCAAGTAAGCTAGATGTTCATATCATTTCATTGATTTAGCTAAGGTGTCATCAACATAGTCCTTCATGTTTTTATGCATCATATCATGAAAGATAGACATCATAGCTCTTTGATATGTAGCACCAGCATTCTTAAGACCAAAGGGCATTACGTTCCAACATAAAGTACCCCATGCACAAGTGAAAGCTATCTTCTCTTGATATTCTAGAGCTATCTTTATTTGGTTGTATCTAGAGAAACCATCCATTAAAGAGTACATCTCAAAACCTGCAATCATGTCCACTATCATATCAATGTTTCGTAGTGGAAAATCATCCTTAGGGCATGCTTTATTTATGTCTCTGAAGTCCATGCATACTTTAATATATTTATTTAGTTTTGACACTAGAACTATGTTGGAAATCCATTCAGCATAATCTATGACTCAGATAAATCCGGCTTTTAGTAATTTCTCCAGCTCAACCTTAACAAGAAGTGCAACATGAAGATGCATTTTTCGTAGTTTTTTCTTGATTGGTTTAACTCTTGGAACCTTAGAGAGATAATGCATGATGAGATTAGGATCCAATCTTGGCATATCAGAATATTTCCATGCAAAATTGATCTTTTTCTCTGTTAAGAATTTAGTGAATACTTGTTTTTCTTCTTCTGATAGAGATTGTGCTACATGAATTAGTTGAGGTTCCTCCATTGTACCCAAGTTGATAGACTGAGTTGGTTCTATCAAAACTGGAGATCTATCCTGTAAATAACTTGGAAGGACATCAAATATCTCATCGTTAGGCACCTCAGAGAGGTTTTCACCTTCAGATACGTCTTTTATTTTTACTATTTTTAGTTCTGAGACTACCACATAGTGGTTTTCACCCTCAAAAATCTTTTTCTTTTTGCTTTTATTTTTTTGACTGAGATATTTGATGTTTGACTCCATCATACTAACACTAGGTTCACTGATGGAAGTTTTCATGGGTTCCACTACATTGAGGTAGCAGGCAAAAGCATATTCAATTTGAAAGGTATGGATATCTTGGTTTGGGTCGTTGGATGTCTGGTCTATGAGTTCAAGATGTTGGATAGTCAGTGTAGGGAAGGATTGGCTGATAATAGTTACACACACAGTGTTGTCATCATTGGTCCTGACCCGACTCTCAAATTCAAAGGTGATATTACTACTTAAGATGTTCAATTCATTAAGCGTTTCAACATCATAATTAGATCCTACATTAGTGATAAGTGGATCAGACTCGTAAGGTTCATTATTTCTCTCTAGACTCATTTTGGACGTAGGTGTGTATCAGTGAATGACATCTATGTGTTTCTGTATTATAAGCTCATCTTCCTCTGGAATAATTCCCCATTCACAATCATTTGATTCCTCATCTGGATTTCTGGGAAAATTAAGAACATGTGTAAAATCAGGATGAATTTGAATAGAGGTAAAATTGATTCACCACTATTCAGATAGAAAGAAAAGGGAAAATATTAAGATCTATAATCAAACCCAAATTACCCAAGGAAGAGATCCAATTTGATCAACCAAAAAGGCTAATGCACAATCAAATCAATTTATGGAAAAGAGTAGGAAGAGAGAGTAAATCCAATATTTCCCTATGAATGGAATTTATGCTTGGAATATGAAATAATTGAAGTGAAAATACTAACCTTGAATTAGGGCAGATCTAGAAAGTGTTGAATTCTGGCTTATGTATGAACTTACTGAAGATTCTGCCACTTGTTTTGGACTGGAAATGTCATGGCGGACAAAACCCAGAAATCTTTTCTCCAAATTCACACAGGTCAACTTTGACCTTTTAAAAGGTCAAAGACCACATTATTTATTTGAAGTTTGATTCCGATTCTGTTTGCAGATCCTGAAAGATTGTCAAAAAGGGTATCCAAATTCACTCTCAGAACTGAGATTTTGCACCTGTACCTACAAGAAAATGGGGTTTTTTTGTTTGTTTGGGGGGAGGGGGGGGTGGGGTTTGCCTTGGTCAAACCCCAGTTTGGAATCAACCTTAATATTGAAATTGAAATAGGAGAATGCTAGCAAGTAGTAGAAATGAATCTAACAATGAAGCTATGCAATTTAATAGATATGCTAATGTATTTGGAATGTAATCAAATATATTGATATGAAAGCTTGAACATAACATCATCAAACCTTCATGATTGTATGCTTGAAATCCACCTTGAGGAAACAATGATATGGATCTTGAAGATGAACAAAGGATCTTGAAGGAAGATCACACCACCATGGTGGCTAGATCTAGGGTTTGAATGATAGATCTTGAATGCTTGAGCCAAATCCCTTCAATAGCTTGAATGCTCAAATCCTTGATCTTCAATGGAGAACTTGGATGGAGAAGAATACTTGAATGCTTAAAGGGAATGCTTTCTTGATCACCTTGAGAGATTGAGTGTGAACACTTGATTGAAAGATGGAGAAAATGAGAGAGGAAGGCCTCCTTTTATAGTGATCTAGGGCACACTCCTCTAGATGGGCCACCTTGGAGAATTAAATCTAAAATAGGTCCTCACCTTTAGAAAATATACCTTGATTAAATACAATTAAAGGATTTACCATTTCAGAGCCCGAAACAGCTGACTTGGAGGTGGAGAAATAATTATCCCGAAAGCCAAACTGCCGACAAATGAAAATTTGAAATCCTAGCGGGAAGAGGTCAAGGTCGAGGTCGACCTTGACCTGGTTAGGGTCAAGGTTGACCCTGACCTAGTTAGGGTCAAGGTCAACCTTGACCTAGTCAGGGCTGAGGTCAACTTTGATTTCATACCCTAACTTTGTCATGTTCTGCAGCAAAGGTCCCAGAGATGTCAGAAACTTGGAAATTGATATCTAAACAAGACTAGGTGTTTGGAATAGACATAAAATCCTCTATTTTATGTGATGAAGGACTAGGAGGTCTCATTTCTAAATCCTACCTATAAAATAGAGCCATGGAATAAGGAAAATTAGGAAATTCCTTAAGACCTTAACCCTAATTTCTCCTAGAATGGAGAAATCAAGCGCAGAGAAGAAGTGGAAAGTGAGGAGAAAGCCAAATACATGCAAAGACCCCATCAAGGCACCAAACATGACCCTAAACCACTTACTCGAAGGGCTAAATGCTCTTAACATGGAAGTGCTTCCATTTTAAGATGATACATTAAGCCCCCACTTTAGCAAGAGTATGGATTCGATGCAAACTCTTGGTAAAGGAGAAGAGAGAAGAGATCCTAGTGGATTCAAAAAAAGATAAAATAACACTTAGCTGAAGACACAAGCCCCTAGACCAAGGATTCTAACTCAACATACATACATGAGAGTATACAAAAGAACAAGGGTTAGTACTAAACAGCCCAAATCAATCAGCATAAGAAACCTTGCTAAGAAATATTTCTCATACCAATATCATATTTGGAAAGCTATCATAAAAGCATAAATGATTACATAAAAAAGACAAGAGCAACACTATAGACAACATAGCTTCATGATCTAGTCCTACTAGCATGAAAGTGGAAAGAGAGAAAAGAGAGAAAAGAGAAAGTGATTACCTCGTCCGGTAGGATGCCTACCTTACCGTGAATCACCCTGGGGGTAGAGCCCAATAGGTTCACCCATAAACTATGCTTGCAATTGTAATGCATCTTTTGACGGCTTCTAGAATACCCATAGATCCACCTTCTTGTATCACTATGAATATGAAATGTGTGTCTTCTCAAGATTTAGCAACTTATGTGCATTACCTTCAAAAGATTTAGCATATGAATGCGTGTGTTTTCAGGATTTAGCAACTTATGTGTGTTACCTTCCAAGATTTAGCATATTTGAAAAATGCATGTCTCCTCAGGATTTAGCAACTTATGTGTGTTACCTTTGGAAGATTTAGCATATGAATGCATGTCTTTTTAGGATTTAGCAACTTATGTGCGTTACCTTCCAAGATTTAGCATGTAAAAATAAAAAACTATAGTACAAGGGAGACCCTATATATGACCCCCTCCTTAATATGGAAAAAACATACTATTTTGACATGTTAAGGAAAGAAAAAGAACAAGGATAAAGTCTTCTTCAGCATCAAGACAATATCCATAGACAACTCCCAGTCCAAGCCAAGAAGGTCACAACTCCTATGAGGCCATGGAAGAGACGAATGTAAAGAGATATCATGCAAGAAGTGAAAAGGAAGTAACCCTTAATGACGGATAGCACACTATTCAGTTTCCAAGGTGAGAGATGTATCAACCATGGAAACCCAATGTCAAACAACAAATAAGGTTTGTATAAAGGACATAGGTCCTCAAATGCAAACCATAATTTTCATGTATGATTGGATATCACATAGTAAATGAATACTGCTTAACCAAGGAAAGAGGTGAATCCCTAGAAAAGAAGAGAATATCGTATGAAATAACAATACATAGATTTGAATAAGATAGAAAATCATACCAAGCCTCCAAGGCTAAAGTACTTCTACCAAATTCACAATCCGTATTTGTGACTCCATGTTGGAAAGGAATAAAAATTGATAATGCTAAGATTGAATCCTTGAGACCAAAAACCCCAGCATGAACATGTATGGAATAACAATGCATAGATTTGAATAAGATAGAAAATCATACCAAGCCCCTAAGGCTAAAGTACTTCTACCGAACTCACAATCCATATTTGTTACTCTATGTGTGAATACTTGAAGATAGAAAAGAAGGATAAGGCATCCTTGCCCCCCAAGTGTAGGAACAAATATGGAAGAGGATACCTACTTCACAAAGCAAGGAGATATCCTATTTACAACAATGTATAGTATATCCTTAGCGAGAGATATTGACCCCTACATCCAAGAGTATAGATAATCATGAAAAGGATATGTCACTTATGGAAAAGGATCCTCAATGAAAAAGATCTTATCACCAAGACCCCCACCAAAGAAGAATGTGTTTAGATAAGATATCATCTTTCAAAAGGCGAGAACAAAGATTCAATCATTAAGCCCCCTGTGAAGAAGAGCAAGAGGAATCTTTGGAATGAGGGAAACAAATCTAACACTAAAGCAAGGGTGAGAGTTTATAAAGAACATAATTTGCAACATAGAGAAGTGACGACCTAGGACAACAACTTCTCATGTAAGAAGGTTATCCATAGTCAAAATATCTATCAATATGATGAAATAATATTGCAATATAAACAAATACCACTAAGCTAAGGAAAGAAGTTCCCTTAGAAAAAGAGAAGGAAGAACCTTGCCCCCTGAGGGATGAAAGACAAGGGATATTTTTACAAAACACATGTCCTAGAAAAGATTTCCTAAGAAGAAAATATAATTCCTAGGAATGGATAAAAACATCATACAAGATTATGGAAGAAGGAAACATAAAGAATACCAATTAAATCTTAATAAAAAGACCTAATGGATCCTAAAAGACTGGATAAAATTATGCCTCTTGCCCCCCAGTCATGAGACAAGAGGATAGGAACATTTAATCAAACTCTAATGGAGGGGAATCCCCTATATTAAAATTATGAAGAAGTTGTAAGATTGCGTGAGAAAAAGGTATAATTCCTTGCGCAGCCCTATCCCTAACATATAATTTGAAGTGGTTACAATCAGTAAAGCAAATGAGTATTACGATAGTGGAAAGGATATTTAAATTTGTACAAAGCATCAATAGGCATATGTCTAAATCTTTCCTTCTTAGAATTCATTAGCTCCACATATACTGTCTTAGCAATTTCTTGACGAGTGTTAGGATTATCCATTAGAGGTGTAGAGAGATGAGCGTTAAGGGGGGGATGAAGATCCACACCACTAAACTTGACTTGAGATTTAGAAGTTCTGACACCACTCATATCCGGTTTAGGAGGTATGTTAATGGGAAACTTAATACCATGCACATTAACTCCTAACCCTAAACCATTATAGCCTTGTTTAGTCACCATATTATATCCAATAGTGTACATATCATGCAAAGCTTCTATAGGAGGTGATTGTTTATCATATTCATGAGTAAAGGTTGTATAAGGTGGGATAATAGGTTTGGAAGAAGTTTCTTTACCCTTTCCTTTAATATCATCATGAATTGGAGGAGAAGGTAAATCAAAGAAATCTTGCACATCTGCATCCTGACGATAGCTTGAATCCCATCATAAGTATGGGAAGAGTGAGGATTAACAGACAGAGAAGTAGGTATCTGAATAGGAAGATTAGGATTAGGATTAGGATTGATAGGATGAGGATTAGGAAGATTAGGAGGTGATGTGTCATCTACCCAATGCTTCACATAATCCAAAAGATGAATAAGGCTACCACATAAATCCTTAAGAAGAATTTTAAATATAGGTAGGCTAGTATCAGTCAACTTCACAAAAGCATAAGCAAGAGCAAAGTGAAGGGTCATCAATGTTATGAAATGAATAATACCCTCATAAACATCATATGCATTATAAATAGATGCTAGAAGAAGGGTAATAACAAACATGATTATGCACCAAAACATCTTAACAATCTTCATGACAAATAAAAATGCAAGAAATATGTTTTTGTATTTTATCAAATATATAGATTTTTTTTTTTTTTTTGTATTTTGAATTTTGAAATGCAAGAACATAAACTAGATCTAAAAAGGCAATCTAACACCAAAAAGAAAGAGAGTAAGCTTGTTGGGCTCACCAAAATGAATAGAGGTAAAATGGATTCACCACTATTCAGATAGAAAGAAAAGGGAAAATATTAAGATATATTCTCAAACCCAAATTCCCCAAGGAAGAGATCCGATTTGATCAGCCAAAAATGCTAATGCACAATCGAATCAATTTATGGAAAAGAGTAGGAAGAGAGAGATTAAATCCAATATTTCCCTATGAATGGAATTTATGCTTGGAATATGAAATAATTGAAGTGCAAATACTAACCTTGAATTAGGGCAGATCTAGAAAGTGCTGAATTCTGGCTTCTGTATGAAATTTCTAAGATTTCGTCACTTGTCTTGGACTGGAAATGTCATGGTGGACAAAACCCAGAAATCTTTTCTCCAAATTCACACAAGTTGACTTTGACCTTTTAAAAGGTCAAAGACCACATTATTTATTTGAAGTCTGATTCTGATTCTGTTCGTAGATCCTGAAAGATTGTCGAAAAGGGTATCCAAATTTGCTCTCAGATCTGAGATTTCATAGCTATACCTACAAGAAAATGGGGGTTGTTTGTTTGTTTGGGGGGGGGGGGGTTTTCCTTGGTCAAACCCCAATTTGGAATCAACCTTAATATTGAAATTGAAAGAGGAGAATGCTAGCAAGTAGTAGAAATGAATCTAACAACGAAGCTATGCAATACAATAGATATGCTAATGTATTTGGAATGTAATCAAATATATTGATATGAAAGCTTGAACATAACATCATCAAACCTTCATGATTGTATGCTTGAAATCCACCTTGAGGAAACAATGATATGGATCTTGAAGATGAACAAAGGATCTTGAAGGAAGATCACACCACCATGGTGGCTAGATCTAGGGTTTGAATGATAGATCTTGAATGCTTGAGCCAAATCCCTTGAATAGCTTGAATGCTCGAATCCTTGATCTTCAATGGAGAACTTGGATGGAGAAGGAGACTTGAATGCTTGAATGGAATGCTTGCTTGATCACATTAAGAGTTTGAGTGTGAACACTTGATTGAAAGATGGAGAAAATGAGAGAGGAAGGCCTCCTTTTATAGTGATCTAGGGCACACTCCTCTAGATGGTCCACCTTGGAGAATTAAATCCCAATTAGGTCCTCACCTTTAGAAAATATACCTTGATTAAATACAATTAAAGGATTTACTATTTCGGAGCCCGAAACAGCCGACCTGAAGGCAGAGAAATAATTATCCCGAAAGCCAAACTACCGACAAATGAAAATTTGAAATCCTAGCGGGAAGAGGTCAAGGTCAAGGTCAACCCTAACCTAGTCAGGGTTGAGGTTGACCCTGACCTAGTCAGGGTCGAGGTCAACTTTGACCTTAGACCCTAACTTTGTCAGGTTCTGCAACAGAGGTCCCAGAGATGTCAGAAACTTAGAAATTGATATCTGAATAGGACTAGATGTCTGGAATAGACAGAAAATCCTCTATTTTATGTGATGAAGGACTAGGAGGTCTCATTTGTGAATCCTACCTAGAAAATAGAGCCATGGAATAGGTAAAATCAGGAAAGTCCTTAAGACCTTAACCCTAATTTCTCCTAGAATGGAGAAATCAAGCATAGAGAAGAAGTGGAAAGTGAGGAGAAAGCCAAATACATGAAAAGACCCAATCAAGGTGCCAAACATGACCCTAAACCACTTACTCGGAGGGCTAAATGCTCTTAACATGGAAGTGCTTCCATTTTAAGATGATACAAAATCCCCCAAGTAGGATTTCCTCCAGAGTCTGGGTGGTATTCATATTCAAGGGAATCTATCTCAGAATCACTAGAGTGTCCCAAATGTTTAGCTATTATGAGAGGTATACCTTCTTCTTCTTGTTAGTTTTCAGGATCAGTTAGTTCTTGTGTTGCAATTTCCTCTTGTTCAGTAGTAGGTTCTTTTATATCTACTACATTCACCCTCTCCTTGGGTTTCTTTTCATCCTCAAGAAGGTCTTATATGTGTTGAGGTATATGTTCATAAGGAAAAACATCAGTTGTGTCAGAATCCTCACTGTCTGAGTGTTGTGTTTGTTCCTTTTGTTGAGTATCTATTTTTGTTTCTATCTATTCTGGGACATGTGTAGAGCTTCCACTGAGGTGGAATGGTTTCTTCTGATAACCTATACTTGTAGTATCTTTGGTTATTCTACCACAATGTTCAATAGGTTTGACAATGCCTTTGCCTCTTGTTCAAAGAGGTCCTTTTCCAGTATATTCCATTTTAGACATTAGCTTGTGTCTGGGTCTGTAAGATTTTGAGGGAACTTGTGTGATTTGGAGTCAAATTTTTGAACTGTTTGGGATTGGGATTCATCTTTATATAACCAGGAAAGTACAACCTCTTCCTCATCAGATTCTTGCTTGGATACTTGTTCAATGACAAAATTCCCATTAAAGATGACGTGTGCTTCTTTAGTTGCTGGTTTTGTCTTCTCTGAAGGTTACCCACAATTCTTAGGTGAAAGCAAGAGAGATGTAAGAGATAGGAATAGTTCCATTGTGTATTCCCCCATGCCTGTATCCTTGATTTTGACTTCTTTTTCCATGTCTTCTATTTTAGAGGTAGATGTTATGTCCTATTTGGTGGAAGATTCTCTGTTGTGTGGGACAAGTTTGTCTGCACTTTCGTTCAAAGCATTGCAATAAGTTGGCATGTCTGCTAGTATAGTGACCTCTACTCCATCATAGGGAAATTTTACACATTGGTGGTAAGATGATGGAATAGCTTGTATTTCATGAATCTAGGGCCTCCCTAGAAGAATGTTATAGGCCAGTGGAAGATCTAGTACTTGACAAGTGATATCTCTGATGATAGGTCCTATTCTGATAGGTAATACAATGAGTCCTTTTAAGAACCTTTCTTGCTCGTCATATGCCTTTATGGTTATTTTATTTTTAGGATCAATAGCATCTTTTGACAAACCTAGTTGTGTAACCAGTTTATTACTACAAATGTTTAGACCAACCCCTCCATCTATCAAAACATGCTTGACATGACAGTTTTCAATTAGGACTTCAATGTGCAAGGGCTGGTTATGCAGATGACTCAGTGAGTTGTCATCTTCCTATAAAAAGGAAATATACTGGGGGGACACCAAATGACTCACCATGGTCTAAAATCGATCTAGATCAAGATTTTATGGAACATTGGAACTGAACAGAGCTTTGTGTAGGACAGCTCGATGAGCAGGAGAGATTCAAAGAAACTCAAATATAGATATCTTTGCATTTGTGTGTTGGAGTTGTTGGATGATGCTGTAGCAGGTCACCTTGGACTCTTTGGTATTTGAATATTTAGAGGCAATCCTCTATCTAGACACAAATGCAAGATTGAATGGCATTTTTAGGGCATTTGATGAACCCGAGTTTTGTCCTTGGAGGGTTACCTAGGCTTGAGATCAAGTAACTACATTAGTTGATCAGTTATCCTTATCATTTCTAACAATGGTGATGACATTGCAGTGTTGAGATGAGCATGGCTCTACCATGTTGATGACATCATTATTGCCCAAATAAGCGTAATTGACCTTAGCACCCATATTTGGTTTAGAAGATGAATCTCCTTGAGTGTGCTTCGAAAAAGGTTCCATGAATGTTGTATTATTGTTATTGGATTTATGGTTGTCAATCACAATTTTTCTAGCATCAATTTTGTCTTGAATGAGATTTTTCAGATGCATGCAGTTGTTAGTATTATGACCCTTGTTTTGATGGAAATCACATAAAGCAGTCTCCTTCCATCATTTAGGTTTGACTTCACGGTCATATGGTTTGATCTCTGGTAATGTGATGATGTTATTTGCCAATAAGGTTCTCATGGAAGATTCAAAGGACTCACCCAAAGGAGTGAACTCATGCTTTGGTTTTTTAATCCATGGTTTGTACTCATTCATCCTTTTGGAAAGCCCAACTGTCTATTTCTCTGAGGCTTTTATAGCTTGAGTACCGATAGTTAGGTTAAATGTTGGTGCTTTGGGTGGAGCATTGATGTGATCAACAACACCATTTGTGACAACATTTTTATTCTTGTTCTAGAATTTGACTTTATCTTTCATGTTGGAACTAGAACCTGACTCATATTTGTTTTCTTTATGAAGCGACATGTCTCCCTTGCGAACAAGTACATCTTCTATCCTTATGGCACTATCAGCCATTTTATCAAATGAGGTATGATTTTGTATTTGGAGATGATAGTTGATTTCTAGAATTAGATTGTTGATGAAAATTTAGAGCTTCTCTTTTTCCGGGATTTGTCGAGCATAAAGTGAGAACTTCTTTCTCCAACATTTGAGGAAAGTTAGGAATGGTTCTCCTGATTTTTGTTTCAGATTGCAGATATTGATCATGGTGACTGGATGTTGGATGTTGTAGGAGTATTGTTGATAAAAAAAATTTGATTAAATCCTTAAAAGTTTTGATGGTTGGAGGTATCTTAGAGAACCAATTTATGACTGCTCCTCCCAAAGATTGTGGGAAAAGATGCATTAAGAATGTTGGTTCATGCATGAATTCCATGGATAGGGTGCATAACTCTCTAACATGATCTTGAGGATCTGATATTATATCATACTTGTCATACTTGGGGAGTTCTACTCCTTTAGGGAATGGTGTCATGTACAAGCTACGATCAAATGGAAATGGACATAGGGCATCCATAGAGAATTCTTTGGGTTCTTTCTCTTTTTCTAGCTTGTTAAGTTTGACTTGCATAACATGCATCTATTTCATCAAAGCTATGATAGGGGTTCCTTCCTCATTCATGATGATATCTTTGACATTGAATTTGTGAGGAAGTTTGGCACCTTGTCGAGCTAATTCTAGGAAGTATATCTCTTTGTCTTCTCGTAAGAAGTGTTTCATCATTTTCTTAAAGAGATCATCATTTTGGTATTGTGCTATCTCAGAGGGGGTGGGTTGTTGATCTTCACCACACTCAGAGTGGTGACCTTGTGACCCATGATTGGTTCTACCTTGAGACATGGCAACATTTTGATTGAGATCATGCGCTGATGCAGAAGGGGTTGTGGGAACTCTCTTTAAGCACAAATTGCCAAGGGTGTCTTCTTCATAAAGATTGGTATCGTAGGGTTGATGAAATGCCTGAGCAATAATAGAAGAAGATGTTGATGCTTTTGGTTCTTCTCTTAGTTTTCTTTGTGAATAATCTCTAGTTTCTACCATTAATCTTAGGTGAATCCAAAGAGCAAGATGATTCAACTGACAGATAATTTGATTCAGGAAAAATCAAATGATGCAACCTTGTCAAGATTGGATTGACTCATTGGTAAAATGACTTATTAGATGTAAATGAAGGATATTGTGCCCTAGATGTATGGGTAGATGCCCAAAAGATGACAGATATGAGCTCACAACACTTAGCTATTTGAGAAATATTTTGAGGTTATTTCGACAAGGTTATTGATACAAGATAAGATAAGATTCAAATTTATCAATCAGATGACAAAATCAAGCTAAAAAGATCATGACTTTGGGAAAAATAAGGTGAATTTACTATTTCTCTGCTTTGTTCCTGACACAATGGGTATTCTAATAGAATTTGGATAGTAGCTGCAAGTTGATTGAATTTTTGACAAAATTTGGACTTTCTGGCACTTTTGGGAAAACTATCGTACAACAATATCTAGGCTTGTACGACACATAATGGGGTCTGACATGACAATTGCAGAGTCTCGTAGGACAAATGACACCAGGGTTCACTTTTGCTAGGGATTTTTTACAATGCTCGTACAACATAGTATGGCTTCTCACATGATAATTGGGGAGTACTGGTATGATAGTTGCATATCAAAAGCAATTGTCGTATGACAATTGGAGGTTCCGAACAATAGTTGACACTAGAAAAAGGATTTTGCTTCAGTTTGTTCAGATTTTTCAAGCTTTGTAGTGTTTTTGGTCTCAAAGAGTTTGCAAATTTCTCTATCCAGGTTTGAAGATCAGTGTATTGGATTGTCTAAGGTTGTTTAACATAGCAATAGGTTCACAATCATAGAAAATATGGGGGAAATGACTCAATGAATCAATCAAACCCACCTTATCCTAGCTAGGAGAAGATATGTATTACTTGCTCATTGACTTAGGAACACACTCAAAGACTCCTTAGAATATGTAGGTCCAACAACACGCAATGGATGTTGAAGCCCATATTAGCCAAGTTCAAGCGTCAAAGAGGGCTCGATATGATGAGTATCTTGGGGTGATTACTATTTACCTCGCACAAGCACTACAAATCCTTTGGAGGAAGATCGGTAGAAAACTAGCTTAGGCTTTTAATTAGGGCATCCATTCACAACTGGCTCCCATAGTCCCACAAGCAGGATTAAGGTTGTTAACCCTATGAGTACTCTGATCTGTGTAGTCTCGCAAGTAAGACTTAAGTAGTTCTGCTCTACACAAAATCAAAGCATGTTCATTGAATGAATCCAAGGAACAAGCACAACTATGTCTTCTGAGGATTTAACCTCAAGGAAGCGTCAAATTTTATAGTGGGGTGGAAGAATCAACTTAAGACTTGTCCCCACTTGGGTCATTTCTGGGAGCTTTTTACCTCTTCGACGGGCCCTCTAAAGGATTAAATGAAATATGAGGTTGGGGACCATAGGATCTGGGTTTTTGATTCTCTGAAAGAGAAGAGCATAATCCCCTAACCTTGACCTTTTCCCTATCCAAAACATGCCAAGAAGAATCAATCTAGAGATAGTACGCAAATTGGCACCGAGGAAGATACCTTCTAGGTTTCTGATTCTCCTAGAAGGAAAAGAGCATAATCCCCTCAATATCTACCTCAATGGAAATAAGTGCATGTATGTAATTACCTAGCTGCCTATTAAAGATGAACTACTAAGCAAACAAAATATTTGCTCACAGAAGATTCGACAACCTGCAAAACCACTTGTCAAAAAATTTGTTGAATGGGCATCTTTGGCCAACAATTTTTGTAAGGGTTTCCTGCAAAAGAATGGCTTAGAAGTCAAGACAAGAAGAGGCTAAAAAATGGGTTTTTTTTCTCAATTCTTTGTCTCTCGTCCTGCAAAAAGTGTGTTAGACTGTAAAAGTGATCAAGCACCAGAAAGTATCAATCGTTAGGGTTAGCTATCAGTCAAAAATTGGAATCAGAATATAAAAAACTTCTCAAAAATCCCCTACGACAATTGAAAACTGGTATCAAAACTCGTACGATAATAGACTTGCTTTCATACGACACTTCAGGCATGATACAATTCTGGGTACCTTCACACATGACAATTCAAGGTCAATACGACAATACATAACAACCAATACGATAATGCAAAAACGTCATTTGTCATATTACAATCAAAGGCCTCTAGTATGACAATATGCAAATGTCATACGAGATTCTACAGAAAAATAAAAAATAAAAATCGAATCTTGAATTGCAAATGTCAGAAAATTATGAAAATCAGAATGGAAACCTGCTGTCCAACCCCATGGGTGGCCCTAGAAATGTGTGTGTGAAAATTGTACCTATTTATGGACACAACACTTCAGTAAAACATTATTGGTTAATAATCAGAAAATAAGCAATGAAAATAGATAACATTAACCGGGCGATTTACTACCTTCTAGTAGATGCAAGTATGGTATTCTCAGAAATTGACCAAGATTAGTGACAATGCAACATCTAAATGAAGGATTTGAAGGATGAAAGCTATGAAAATGAAAGTAGATTTAATCTATGTTTTTGGATTTTCTATGCAATAATGATAAAAACTATATTAAAATTGATCTAAAACTTGATGAAAGATGAATTAAAATCTAACTATAAATGCTATGAATGCAAAAACAATAAAAAAAATTTAACAAAAAATCTCAAAAGTTGCACAATCTCTCAATTATTTAGATTGCATGATCCAAGATTCTCCAAATTTACGATTGTTCGTAAAGGATCGAGGCCTGTTTAAATAGGAATCCAGGGTTTTGAGAACTCATGGAAAGCCAAAAATCTCTCTCTAATCAAATCAGATTGATTATTGAGTTACAAACAATTATCTCACAAAATCATGCAAAATCATCTTTTTAACTCTATTTAGAATTCCAGATCACTTCAATTTGATTTTCAACTCACAATCACATGTTGAGTTAGGAAAGTTAACAAATTGAATTCAATAGTTGATTTTGAGTTCAACTGCTTTTCTGATTGTGCATGGATAATTATGAGTTTATTTAATTTTCCATGTGTTTTATTCTCAACTTAACTAATTTTTGAATAAAAATAACTGATTTATGGGTTAATCAATTATTTAATCAAACTTTATCCAAAATTAAATTATTAAATTTGACAATTTGATTTTAATTAATTAAATAAAAATTTAATCAATTATTTTTAGAAATTGTGATTTATTGTCAAATTAACAATATTAATTAAGAATAATATTAATTAAATCCAATTAAACTAATTAAGTGGCAGAATATAGTCTAAATAATTAAATATTTAGCATATTCAATTAATCAAACTTTAGGATAAATAAAATAATATTTTTCATCGCCAAATAATATTTAATTATAAATAAGTAGGATAAATTTGAAATATTTATGAATATTCCCCGATGCAGAATTGAGATAGGATCGATTAGGGTTTCAATGATTTGATGTGCAAATGTGCCTTAGGTTAGGACTTTAAGGGTTGATTTCAATTATTTTGTCGATGTAGGAGGTTAATGGTACTAAAGCCCATTTTTGGGGTATTACAATTATACCTAATAAGACATAAAAGACCCATAAGACCTAATAGGACATAACAATACCTAGAATAAGACATAATATGACCCTTAAGACCTAATTAAGACCCTTAAGACCTAATAATACCTAATTAAGACCTAGTAGGACCCTTAAGACCTAATAGTACCTAATAGGACCAATTAAGACATAATAGGACCCTTAAGACCTAATAGGACCTAATAGAACCTAATAATACCTAACTAAGACCTAGTAGGACTCTTAAGACCCAATAAGACCCTTAAGACCTAATAGGACCCTTAAGACCCTTAAGACCTAATACGACCTAATATGACCTAATAATACCCAATTAAGACATAATAGGACCAATTAAGACATAATAGGACACTTAAGACCTAATAGGACCCTTAAGACCCATAAGACCCTTAAGACCTAATTAAGACCTAATCACTCTATTCTAATCAATTGAAAAAAGTATCGGAGGGCCTAATCAATTAAAATTCAATTTACCTATCTAATCAATCTAATCAATTTATAAATAATATTGTATGGAATTATTCAATCTAGAATCAATCTATTCTAATCAATTGAAAAAAGTGTTGCAAGGTCTACTTTCAATTAAAATTCAATTTACCTAGAATCAATCTAATAAATTTCTAATATAGAGCGGAATTATTCAATCTAGAATCAATCTATTCTAATCAATTGAAAAAAGTATTGAAAGTTCTAATCAATTAAAATTTAATTTACCTATCTAATCAATCTAATCAATTTAGAAATATAGACTCGAAAAAGTATTTATTGTTTACTTCGTCTAATCAATTAAAATTCAATTTAGTTTTAATCAATATAAATTCAATCTAATCATGAATTTCAAATTATTTATAGTCTGTAAGTTTCAAATAGGATTTTTAAGTATGCACAAATTAAAAGCCTTCATGTTAAAGCTCATGATACATATAGTTTGGATCCTCTCTATCCTTTATTATCTCCAAAAGTTTTTCATGCTCTTCAATAGGCAGCTTCCACTGTTGGTTTCCGCGTGACCCTTTTTTGGTTATAGTTTCAAACTGCAATTTTGTTGCTCTAACCAAGTGACTATAATGTAGAACTCTCTGTCCAGACATGTATTCAATAAATTGAACTCCATTTTTGTCGATCTTATCTTGTTGATAATAGGCGCCTTTAATAAAAACTGAACCAATCGGATATTTTTGTCGATCACCATCGACAATTTCTTGAGGAAACTTGTATTTTTCATTGGTGCATCTTAGTAGATAATAATCTACACCTTTTGCATTCTCAGGATCTGCAGCCACAACAAAATATCACCTGTAAAATTTATATGTATATAAGTTTGTAACATATATTTATATAAACTAAATAAATTATATATATAGAAACATGTAACTATAATGTAACTAGAAATCAAAAACACACACCTGTAACAACTAAATCAGAAACACATTCATTGTCAGCTAAATATATAGGATCATCGATGTCTATGTCATTGTCATCATCTTCATAAGGAGGCATTCTAATTATGGTGGTCCCACAATAGTGTGTCCCACTTTTTAGCCAACTTTGACAAAGAGATCAACATTCTGAGAAAAAACTTCACTTTTGAACACCTGTTGCCGCAAAACTATTAGGAATTTGAAGATGATGTAAACCATAGTCTTTTAGAATTTTCTTTCTAGTTTCTAAATATATTTTAAAAACAAATTAAAATTTATTAAAATTCATTTTTCCTTCTCCTTCAAAAAGTGGTTTGGGTGAAAAAACTATGTTTTTGAGGAGTTACTGTCACTTGGATCAGCATAACTTTAAAAAAAATATGATAATGATGTAATTCTTTCGAGATTATATTTGTAACTTCAATATCTAAAGGATGTAATTGGTTTTATTCATTTTGGGTCAATATTTCATAGTTTATTAAGTTCTAAAGTGACAGTAACTGTAATTTAGACATAAGGTCACTTGGATCGCTCTAACTTGATCTATGTATATCAAAATTTATTTTTTCTTTTTTTCATAGAAAGGTAACACAAGTACGCTTTTCCTACATATTTTTTTATAATTTACTATTTTTCCTGAAGTCTTGAAGAGATAGGTTGTTGAATGACCAAACAACCTATGTTTACTTAAAGTAATATTTAAAAGTGATAATGAACTCAATATGTATTAAAATTATATTCATTAGAAAGCTTGTTCCAAATAGTATCATTTGACATTGTATGTTTGAAAAAACCATCTTGTTTGGTCCTTGTTCCAGGCCTTGAAAGACCATTTTTTTGAAGTTCACTTATTTTCTAAGGGCAAAATTTCAGTTTTTGGGGTCTTCGTGCGAAGACCCTTCACACGAAGACCCCAAAGTGAAAATTTTGGCGAAGAAACACCCTGCCTAAATTTTTCCCTACGTACTTCGTGCGAAGTATGTACTTTGAGAAAAGTCGGATAGTGAATTTATTTTGTAAATTTTTTTTAGAATGGTATAAAATTAAAACATTTTGTTTCTATTTTATACCGAATTGCAATTAATGAATTCTCTTTTTCTATTATTGAAGGCATTTTTTGGAGGAAGATTTCTATTTCTATTTTTTCAAAGGCATAATTTTGCAGAGGAGAAATATTAGATTAAAGTATTTTTTGAAGAAGAGAATTTTTATTGGCAATGTTGTGGAAGACATTTTTTGGAGAGTAGAAATGGGGAACAAGAAGGGAAGACAAAGTAAATCTTCTAGAAAAAGGTCACCCGATACTGAACAAAGAAATCGTGAAGCTGCATTGACATATTATCATAAAACTAAAGAAGCTGAAAGACAAGCTGAAGTAGGAGGGTCAAGTCAAGTCGAAGAATTGCACATTTAAGAAGGGTCAGGATCACTCCCTACGGAAGCTTAAACAATTGATATTGGAGAAGGGTCAAGATCATGTGCTCCTACTAGTATGGATGAACTTTTAAATTTAGCTCAAACTATAAAGAGAAATATTAATTATGGAAACTTAGATCATTTACTTACAATGGATGTGGATAATTTGAGATCACTTGCTAATGTTCAACCCTTAAGTCTTGCTAAGAAGAGATCAATGAATATGATATCAAGAGAAATATTGGTTAAATTTGATAATTTTGAAACACTTGAACAAGCTCAATTGCTTTCAGTTATACTTATAAACAAAAATTTGGAAGGGGCATTAAAATTATTGGGTATAGACACAACATCAAAGAAGAGAAAAGTTGTTGACATGCAAATTGATATGATTGAAAATCTTAGGAAAGGTTTGAGCTAGCTAGGGAAGCAATCTCGAACTTAAGATAAGAACATTACAATAAAAGTTATGTTGACATTCATTGTAGGTAACACTATGGGACGAAAAAGACAGATATCTTCAGTTTCATCTCAGTTTGGTTTTAATAGGAAAACAATATCACGATATGTTAATAGGAGAATACTTTTGGATGATAGCACCTTTGAAGGCAATTGGGAAATCATGTGTAGAGCTCCTCGGTCTGATAGGATTGATAAAGGAATAAAAAATTTGGTCATATTATTTTGGAATGATAATACACGTCCTTCATCAAACAGTAGAGATGTTATCAGACATAGAATTTTAGATAATCAATATGAATATCATATGAAACATTGGTTGGACACAACACAACATGAAATGTATGTGTCATTTTGTAGTTCAAATCCTAATATAAAGATTGGGCAAACATTGTTTGAAATATTGAAGCCATATTATATCAGGACAAACAAAGTGTTTGAAACTTGTTGTTGTCGTTATCATATTGAATTTGATCTCCACTATCAAGTTTTTTGAGAGTTTGTAGAAGACACTTATGGTTTTGAAAATGCTCCTCCTACTAGATGAAGTGAGTTCATCTCATCCATTTTATGTGACAAAAGAGATGATGTAGCTAGACAAATAAATTGCATAAAAGGAATATGTCAAACATGTGTTGATTTGTCTCTTTTTCCTTTGAAAAGAAAAATATTGATGTAACAAAGATGGTAAATCGCAAGAGTTACAAATATGTAAAGAATGAAACAAAATTTGGGAAAGAAACCAGAAGGTTATAATATGTTGAAGAGGAGATAAATGTTGGAGTATTTATGGAAAATTTTAAAAATTTGATTCAACCCTACATTCATCATGCTTTTTTTGCAAAGTGGCAAGCACAACAATTCCAAACACTGAGAGACAATTTCCTACTTGGAACTATTGTATTAGTTGTTGATTTTGCAGAAAATTATTCATTTGTTCATCAAAAGGCAATTCAATTGGAATATTATTTTTCAGAGAAAATTACTATTATGGTACATGTGTGTTATCGACATGCACAATTAGATTTGGATGGTATTCAGAGCACATTTGAAGCACGGGCCATCAAGAAGGAATATCATTTTTATGTAAGTGATGATAGAGAGCATGACATTCATTATGTAGAACACTGCTTCAAGATGTTTTTTGCAAATTCAAAAGAAAGAGGTATTAAAATTGATAAACATTATGTTTGGTCAGATGGATGTGCTGCACAATTCAAATCATTGAGACCATTTTATGCACTATGTAGATATCATCGTAATGAAAACATACCACATGTCTGGAGTTTCTTTGAGAGTGGACATAGAATAGGTGAACATGATGGTGTCAGAGCTTGCATCAAACGTGCTATACGAAAGTATCGAATGAATTATAACCTGGGAGTTCATATAAAAAATGCATATGATGTGGTTGAATGGTGCAAGACACATTTCACACCAAATGAGAATGACACGTCATCGGGATTGACTTAGGCGGTGCCACATAGAAAATTTTGGGAGATAAAAGGTATGCACACATTTTTAAATTATTTGAAAGTGCTTAAATTTTTTATGATATTCTTTATTCAAATTATATTTATAGAATGTATTATATATGCATTTGTTTAGGTGTGGATAGAAAAATTATGCATGGTTGCAATAGGATAGAAAAGATGTGATCTTTGCATTTAGTTATGAGTATGAATTGTCCCAATTGGATGTTGAACACTAGGGACTACTCATGCTTTTGTTGTCACTACATTGCTGACAATTATGAGGAATGTATCAATCAAGACCGTGGATATGTAGGCACATGGAATCTAGTGCCACTATTTGTTACTGATACATTTGATAGAGATGCAGATGAAAACTTCGATGATGTCCCTTTGATTTCCATTGATTACGATCATATCTCAGGATTGGTCAAAATTGGTAAGTATATATATTTCACATTATATGGTACATTGAGCTGCATGTATAGATAGATAGATAGATCTATAGATTGAACTAAGTAAATTTTAAGATCTCACACATGTATATATAAATTTACTGTGTAGGAGATGTCTTTGCAGTGATTGCTGAGCGTAGAAATGTAGAAGGAGTTGGCTATTATTTATTGCATTATACTGTAGAGAGGATGAAGCTACTTGAACTTGAAGAAAGTGATGGAATGTTGTTCCCCATAGGTTTTTACATGCTTTACATCAATATATTGAACTCAATTTGTAAATTTTAAATTTCAACCTTTTAACAAATTTCAAATTTAGTTTGTTTAAATTTATATATTGTAAAAATTTGTGACCTACAGGTTCAACTATTTTAGAGGGAACTCATTTCAAGAAAATCAAAGTAATTCAAAATGGTATTCACTTTGTTGATTACCAACCAAACAATAAGGTGTTTCAATATAGTCACCTAGTAGTTGCCACATCCATTTGTCTCTATACAGTTAAATCTCAACGTGGATGTCGTAGGTGGAGACTAGATAGTGAGGATCATGAGAGAATATTACATGTTCTCTATGAAAGGTTTGAACCACTTGAGTTGGTCTAAAAAGTATAATATGTATACCTATTTCATGTGTTAGGACCTACTTGATATCTCTAGATTAAATTTCATTATACTTACATTTATATATTTAAACATATGATGGACTATAATTTGTTGATATATGATGGACCTATTTGATGGTTCAATGGTTTTAATATATAGAATTTTATATGTATACTTTGATTATTCAATGATTTTTATAGATTGCATACTAGTTAAAGATTTTATGTATGCTTTGATTATTCACTGATTTTTATGATACTTTTTATGATGCTTATGATTTCTAGATCCCCTTAAGACCTCCCCTTAAGACACTAAAAAATGATGAAATTAGTTAGATTACTTATGACATGTGTTAGTTCTAGAATTAGTTAGAATAGTTATTGTCCATTAGTTACATGTATTAACTAGTTATTTTTTATGATATTAATTCTAGATCCCCTTAAGACCTCCCTTAAGACTGCTTATTAGTTAAAGATCCCCTTATGACACTAAAAAATATTGAAATTAGTTAGATTACTTATCATATCTAATCAAATCATATCATCTAATCAAATAAAACTATCTAATCAAATCATATATCATCAAATAAAATCATCTAATCAAATCAAATCAAATCATATCATCTAATCAAATCAAACTATCTAATCAAATCATAGATTATCTAATCAAATAAAATCATCTAATCAAATCATATATCATCAAATCAAATCATCTAATCAAATAAAAAAATCTAATCATTTGAATCATATTATCATCTAATCAAATCATACAATCTAATCAAATATATGTCTCTAATCAAATATATGTCTCTAATCAAATATGTCTCTAATCAAATATATGTCTCGAATCAAATATATGTATCTAATCAAATATATGTCTCGAATCAGATATATGTCTCGAATCATAAATTGAAAATATCAAACATATACTAATGACATATATAATGAGTCTCAAATAAAAGATATGTGCAACATGTCCTAAACTAGGGAGTCATCTAGGCCCATGCAAATAGAGCGACCCTCTGAGCGACTGCCACAAGAATCCTCTGGCTGTGAGGCAATAACTTATCCCTATGAATATAAATGCATGTATATATAATAATAATCTAAAATAATTAAAATATTACAATGAAATGTTTAAAATTACATATTTTTAAAACTTACCTGACCACTACTAGGTGTCACATCTGCTGAATCACTCTTATGAAAAGCATCCTCTAGTTGTGAAGTAGCAACTAACCCCTGCAAACTTAGTACAACAGTTGGTTATATACATGTGCATAATATACATATTATGTAAAGTACTTGAAATATATAAATACATGTGTACACATGCATGCTTAAACATACATATATCTAAAACTTACCTGACCACTAGTAGGTGTCACATCAAATGGATCTCTCATATGAAGATGCTTTGAGCCCACACTAGAGGTAAGGTGCTCTACTAATTGTGCCTACAAAATATTATACATTGAACAAACATCAATACACACATCTACAATTAATTTTTCACTAAAACTCCTAAGAAAAGAGAAAATAAAATTTTATATACCTGGGTCTCAGGAGCAGGAGGATCATCAAGGTACTGCACCATCATATCATCAACTGAAACTGCATCACCCACACCACCTTCAATCCTGAACCTCTCTAGTAATGAGGAGTGTAGGGGTGACACTAGCTAGAAGGGGAGTGATGTAGAACTTGAACCATCAGGATGAAATAACATATCCATAAATGATCCAAAATTAGTGCCAACGTCCACCTGACCCAACCCACTCAACTGCTCATCAAATGTGTCTAGGCCCTTAGTGGTGATGTGTACATCTCCAACCTGTATACCTGGCTCTACAGCTGTAGAGTGATCTATGGGTACAGAGTGCTCTATACTATGCGGTGCTTGACTAGATGGTGCATCCTGTGTCGGTGGAACTACAGGACCCCGTGCAAGTTTGATGACATCCTTGACTGAATATACTGAGATTCTCTGCATGTCAGCAATATAAGAATAGGACTGCAAGAGATCCTCCAAAAAGAAAAGGGCCATATCTAAATGACTATGATGACTCGAAAGTGCTCGTATCTCTCTAAGTGCAAGAAGACCTGCAGCTCTATATGTCTCATCAGTCACACCTATAGTAATACTAGACAAAGCCTCAGAAGATGATCTAGCTCTACTCGATCTAGTCAAAATGTATCTACCTATTGAATTTGAAGTGATGGATGTGGCTGTAGAAGAAATCTGTCCTATAGTGTCCACTACTCCCCTCTAAGAAGCAATGATGACTCTATCTACAGTAATAGCCATCATCGGTGCCAGTGCCAGAGTCCTGTGCCCAACCAGCTATCTATGAGGTTGTACAACTTGATTAGCCCTATGATACTAATTGCGGTCTGCAACCCTACTATGCCCCTGACCATAATATGCTGGAAGATCTAAATAGTTGACCCCAACTCCCAAATAGAACTCAATGTACAACTGTTGTGCAAAATATAGAGGAATTTGGTCATTATTAGGATAACGACCATGTGATGCAAGAAATCGAGTGTATATCATGCATGCAATCTGAGGAATGATAGATCATGTGACTTGATAAGCCCTCACAGTGGGCTTCCCCTTATAATGTGGGAAAACCTCTCGTTTGATGATTTCCTTGGGGACACGGCTCTGAATCGTCTCCAAGGAAACATCACATGAGACCTCGGCCCTTAACTCTTGAAAAATAGTCTCAAATACCTAAGGCATGAAGGAGGAGTGAGATCTTAATCTAGCAGTCATCTCCTCCAAAGTGGTCAATATACTGACACAAGTATCTCTATATATGTTATCTGCTGAAGAAGTATGGATGGACTCTCCAAGTCGAGCCATCTCCATGTCAGTAATATGAAAAATGGTTTGTATAACAAGAGTCTAAGGTGCATCCTAATTGGCCATCTAGATACATAACATGTGAAATCTAAGTGTTAACAATTAAGTACTTGATTACATGTTATAACTGTGTGTAAAATGGAAACAAATATCTAAATATATAAAATTATACTTAAATTTACAATACTAGAGTGTACTAATACTTGTAAAGGGTCCTAGGATGTACTTATTGGTATTAGGTCAAGTAAGTGGTCCTATTAGGTCAAGTGAGTGGTCTTATTAGGTCTTAAGGGTTCTAGGATGTACTAATTGGTATTAATAGTTCCTATTACATCGCATAAGTGGTCTTATTAGGTCTTAAGGGTCCTAGGATGTACTAATTGGTATTAATAGGTCCTATTAGGTCAAGTAAGTGGTCTTATTAGGTCTTAAGGGTCCCAAGATGTACTAATTGGTATTAATAGGTCCTATTACGTCACGTAAGTGGTCTTATTAGGTATTAAGGGTCCTAGGATGTACTAATTGGTATTAATAGGTCCTATTATGTCAAGTAAGTGGTCTTATTAGGTCTTAAGGGTCCTAGGATGTACTAATTGGTATTAATAGGTCCTATTAGGTCAAGTAAGTGGTCTTATTAGGCCTTAAGGGTCCTAGGATGTACTAATTAGTATTAATAGGTCATATTAGGTCACGTATGTGGTCTTATTAGGTCTTAAGGGACCTAGGATGTACTAATTGGTATTAATAGGTCCTATTAGGTCAAGTAAGTGGTCTTATTAGGTCTTAAGGGTCCCAGGATGTACTAATTGGTATTAATAGGTCCTATTACATCATTTAAGTGGTCTTATTAGGTCTTAAGGGTCCTAGGATGTACTGATTAGTATTAATAAGTCCTATTATGTCAAGTAAGTGGTCTTATTAGGTCTTAAGGGTCCTACAATGTACTGATTGGTATTAATAGGTCCTATTGTAAGTACCTAAAATGCAATGTCTAAGAACATGAAGCAAGCTAAACATTCAACAAAGCAATCTAAATAAACAATTAAGATTAGACCAAAGAAAGCTTACATAGACAAACTCAAAAAGCAAGCAAACCTTCCTTGTTGAATAGATTTTTGTCCAAAGGATGGAGATATGTGTGCTCAAATGCTATGCTCAAGCTTCAATGGAGATTTTGGCATTATAATAGTAGCTTGGTAGTTTTTAGGCTCTCAAACTAGCATGATAACTTTACATAAAAGATGGATGGAAATGAAGGAGGAGAGCTTCTTTTTTATAAAAAGGAGGGTAAAATGGATGGTCAAGATTAAGAGGCAAAAGGGGAATGAGCAATGGTGGAGATGCATCCAAGACAGAGCACATGGATTGTGCTTTCTCAAATGCATAGCATTGTGAGAAGTGTCACAATGGAGGAGGATGAGAGGAGAGGCCAAATGCTTGAGGGATGTGTCCACTTTGGAAGGTGTGAGAGGGGAAAAGTGTGTAAGAAATGTACGAGGCTTTATGATTTGTCATTGGACGATGTGGAGGTGTTGACATGAGGGTTGAATTTGAGTTGGATTAGCATTTCTTAATCTTGGATTATGATTGTGCACATGTTTAAGGGGTGATTTAGGCTTGGTTTAGAGGGTAAGTGGAGGATTAGGAGGATGTGATGGAAGGAGAGAGAATGAGTGGAGGGTTAGATTAGCTAAGCATGAATTATTAGCTAATGGAGGAGAATTATGATTTTTAGAATTAAATATTTAATTTAATTCCAAGTGGGAGGAAAAGAGGGTTTATGAATTAATTTATTTAGATAAATGTATCCATTTAAATTTATAGAGGAATAGGGATTTAATTAATTATCAGACTATAGGTTTGTCATTTTGATAATTAATTGGACAATAGTTAATTAATTAAATTAATTAACTAGGGGATGACATAAATTAATTAAATAATTATATTTAATTAATAATATATTCTAGGAGAAGACTAAATAAAATTACTAAATTATGTAATCAAATTTAGGTGTCTACATTTTGCCCCTCTATGACATAGTGTTAAAATAACACCATTTCGAAGATGTTTTTAGCAATAAATAGAGGACATGAACAATGGACTTGGTAACAGAGTTGCCCCAGTTATGGGTCAGGATGGTTAGACTAGGTGATGCCCCCTCGAGAGGACGGTAGGGAAAGAAAAGGGTCCCAGGCGGTGGCTCAAAAGGAAAAAGGGGTGAAAGACAAGAAGGTCGTGGCAGGCTAAGAAGGGGCATGAATGAGGAAAAGAGAGGTGAAAATGGCAATGAGGAATGAGATTGGTCAGGAGGGGAAGAAATGAGAGAAGAAAGGATGGCCAGGGGCAAAAATGAGGGCTTGGGAGGGATTTTATAAGGGCTGGGGGGGTCAAAATGAAATCATTTGCACACCGAGGGCCTAGAAATTGTGACTATGGAGCTCTGATAAGCGAGGACGAGATTGCACAAAGAATGCGACCGACCCACCGATCAGACATTGTGAGACATGTGCATTAGAGTGGAGGACTTGACTGATGGGTAGGATCAAAAAACCTAGCTTTTCATTATGTTTTTCAGTCATTTATTGCTCTTTTAAAGTTGAAAAATAGCATTCCCATAGAGAGCGCGCTTGGCAGGAATGCACCTGCTTTGGTGCGAACACGTTCCCACAAAGATGGCATGGGGGGGGGGGGAATTTGGTTTTTTGCTAGATTGCAAAAATCCTAGGGTTTTGTGTGAGACTGTGATCTCGCAAGGATTTCTTGCGGGATTGCGTTCTCGCGAGCTAGGGTAGCGGGGTGCCAAAAAATGGCATTCTCATGGGAGAGGGGGGAAACTGCAAGCGGTGTGGGAATTTTTTCCTGCGTCACTGGGGATTTTGTGGGAAGGAGGGGAGGGAGTCCCTTGCAGGAATGTAGGGACAATGCTCTCTGCGGGAACGTGAGGAAGAAAAATCCTGCGGGAATGCGGGAAAATGTTTTCTTCATAGGAACGCGGGGAAGAAAAATCCTACAGGAATGTGGAAAAAGGTTTTCTTCATGGGAATTCGGGGAAAATAAACTTAGGTTTGGCTAGAGTAATAAACTAACAGATTGGCTTGGCTTGGATGCAATGGTCGGTGGATCGATTGACTAGTCGAGAGAGACGTGCAGCAGTCTTGGTTATTGGGGAGCAGTTCATGGCTATGGAATGGGCTTGGGTTGACGCATTGGGCCTAGGATATCTAGCATGGATGCCACGTAGATGGACTTACATGGCACTAGTGACAATGTTGTGTGAGTGCTAGCATTCAAAGATAGTGATATTTCATCTTCCCACTGGGGAGATGATGGTGACTCTGGAGGATGTATATCGTATCTTCCAGTTACCGATGCGAGGGGCATCGGTGGTAGCAGGGGTTTATACACAGGCATAGGTAGTGGCCCCATTACTAGGGCCAAGATTAGCACCAACTTTGTCACATGGGTAGCTGGCATTAGCACAACATACCACAGTGGCACCAACAGGATGGCAGGTTCACTACTATGTTCTAGGGTTGGTATCAGGGCATCTTTCCCCAGACATAGGGGGAAGAGCATCACATTATCTCTTATCTTGGTGATCTATTAGATTGTGGATGTAGGGGTGCTAGCAGCATGTGGTACACTAATGTTGGCGGAGATGTACCATGTCTTCATCAGATAGTTTATCATGGAGAGGGGACAATGGGGAGGAGCTTTGGTTTTGCCTCCCTCCTACAGGTTTGGGCTTGGGAGCATATAGCAGTACTATGGCCCTTAGATCAAGTGGATAGATAGATGGAGGAGCCTACGACATACATCTAGGGAGATTTGGTCACCTATCATGAGAGGAGGGATATAGACTTTTGGCGGGAGATGCTAGACGGTATACGGGATGAGATTACATGGCGACCATACCTTGGACAAGCGCCATGGGTAGAGGATGCATGATAGCTTCCCTACACCTCGATGCCAATGCATCTGATGGGGCATTGGGATTACATCATTAAGAGGTATAGGCTTGACAGGACCTCACATTAGTTTGGGTTCAGGCAAGATGTGCCAGATGGAGAGCGATGGTACCAGCAGGCCACCCGCGAGAGGATATCTGAGTTTGGGCCACCGGTGGATAAGGGAGGGTTGTCGGTCACCTATCAGGCCATGCAACCATTTCATTGGGATTGGGTTGGAGTGGTGGGGGATCCAGAGACCACACTAGCATACAACACCTGGTTCCAACCACTTAGGGTAGTGGGTAGATTAGGGCTACCAGATGGTGAGGGATTGACACCATCCATATAAAGGGGCCAGCTAGGGAGAGGAGGGGGGAGAGGAGGAGGGGGAGACAGGGTGAGGATTGGAGGGAGGGATAGAGGAGGGAGAGGAGGAGATGGCGATGGAGACGGGTATGGCAATTGGATGGATGTGGATGGGGGAAAGGTACCAATAGGGCCACCACCAGTAGTAGGATCAGGGTCATCTAGAGGTGGAGGGGAGGATGTAGTAGGGTGCCTAGCCTCTCTTTAGGTGGCTCATGATAGGACCACGCAGATGCTCGGTGATGTACAGGGGGAGTGGGATAATCTAAGAGTAGAGAGGGATGGTTTGCTGGGGGAGAGGGATGGGCTGAGAGCTAAGAGGGATATCCTGATTGTGCACCTAGCATAATCCATACAGGGTGGATTGATGATAGTGGATGAGAGGGAGCATTTGAGGAGGGAGAGGGATGGTCTATGGATGGAGAGGGATGGGGTGAGGGTAGGGAGGGATGCCCTATGGTCAGAGTGGGATCAATTACTAGGAGAGAGGGATACCACCACATGAGGATCCCACAAGCAGTCATGAGAGGTATCTCACCTTCAATGGTAGTTGGTGAGGTTGGGTGAGCAGATTGGCTTCTATCAGGGTTTATACTATGCAACTATGCTGCCAGAGCGAGCACAGCATTACAGGGATCCGAATCAACCACTGCTTACAAGTTTAGGGTCTAGTGGTAGTAGGAGGATAGGGTCGAGTGGGAGCCACAGATCAGGGGAGAGGAGCCGTCGGTCGGGCCACACACAGAGTTAGCAGCACTTGGTTGGCGGTTCGTTACAGATGGTGGAGGTAGAGGGATCGAATATAGGTGGAGGGATGGACATGGATATAGGGGTTGTCTGGATATTTAGGGAGGTATGCAGTACAGGTATATAGGGCACAAGGATACAGGGTTTAGTGAGTTGTCCGCCCATCCTACAGGTACCGTCAGAGGCAGATCCCTTGGCTGGAGATTTTGACATGCAACCTCCCTTAGGAGAGGTAGATAGGAAGTGATATGCTATAGTTTTGATTATGTAATTTATGATTCTTTTATTGATGGAGGGCATAATCCCGATTGTATATGTATATCTGTATTGTTGATATTATCATGGACTCAAACAAACAGTTATTCTTTCATGCTTTTGGGTTTGGACATTTACTTTATTCTCTGCGATGATTTTTAAGATTTATATATATAATGAGTTGGGTGGGATGTGATGTGTAATGTATGAATGTATGGATGCATATGTTGTACTGACATGGATGATGTAGGATGTAATGTGATTTCTATATGCTATGAGACTGACATGTGTGTGATGCAGGATGTGATTTCTATATGAAATACGTTATGAGATGTTTATATGAGATGTATGTGCTAACGATTTGTGGATGCAGGATGTGATGTAAATGCTTTTTCTATGTGATGCATGTATATTATGATGAAATGCATATGTTGATGGATTTTAATATGTTCTAACAATGCAAGATAATCATGACTTAACAATGCAAGACTAAAAAAAAAGAGCCTAATGGATCTAAGACAACTTTAATGAAAGATAAGAAATGAACCTAAAATGAACCTTAACAATGCAAGATTAAAATGAATCTAAAATGAGATGATAAATGATATGATATGAACCTAAAATGAATCCTAACAATGCAAGATTAAAATGAACCTAGGAATGAGATGTGAATGAATCTAAAATGTACCCTAATAATGCAAGATTAAAATGAATCTAAAATGAGATGATAAATGATATGATATGAACCTAAAATAAACCCTTAACAATGCAAGATTAAAATGAATCTAAAATGAGATGATAAATGATATGATATGAATCTAAAATGAACTCTAACAATGCAAGATTAAAATGAACCTAGAAATGAGATGTGAATGAATCTAAAGTGCACCTTAATAATGCAAGATTAAAATGAACTTAGGAATGAGATGTGAATGAATTGAAAATGCACCCTAATAATGCAAGATTAAAATGAATCTAAAAATGAGATGATAAATGATATGACATGACGTAACTTATATGAATGGATCTAAATGAATCAAATGAGTGCAACATGCAAAGGGATGATACAAAATGGATCTAAATGAATGTAATGAATGCAAGATAATGAATGAACATAGGATGAGATGACATAGTGAAACCTAGGGTAGGGGTGGGAAATTAAATGCATGCATGTTAGGAAGGTGAATGAGAGAATCTTAATGCAGATGGAAGATCGAGGACGAGGTGTGATGGATGGTACAACATATCATTGACTGACTGCACCCTCACTGAGGCAGGTAGGGGACAATGGTTGAAGGGGGATATTTGCACAATCACAATCCAAAGGTCAAGAAAGTGAGGTGAGAGGGGTGGAGAAGTTTTCATTATGATGAGGTGTTGGTGGGGGGAAGATGGGTGAAAAATGGGATGCGAGGGACATGTGAGAGAGAAGCTCTTGGAGAAGGTTTTCTTTTTTGGGATGATGCTTTGATACTGGATAGGGATGATGGGAGATTTGTTTGGATGTTTGATAGGATGAAGGATATTCAGTGAAGCTTGAGTGTGGGGTGTTCCAAAGGAACACCACCATGTAGTTTGAGCACTTATTTTGATATAGCAACAGAAGGGATGAGCCAAAATTACCAGCAACATGAGGCCATGTCACTAGTCTTGCATCAAACTGATGCGAAAAAGACACAAAAGGGTTGCCCCAGCATCACACATGCACCCTGAAGGACACATGGTGGAAATGATGTGAGGGAACCCACAAACAAACAACACTTCCCAAGTGCACCAAGTAACCCAAAATATCACAAGTGAAACGTGCAAGGGTCATGTCCGACTGACGCACATGTAGAAACAAAAAGATCATGAAAGATTGTGCCCCAGAATAATGCCTCCTATCATAGCACATCATGATATAAATGATCATGGTGACCTTAATGGGAGTAGTCAACTAAGATCACAAAATCAACTGAAAAGATAAAACAAGCAAACTGAAACCAAAGTGATAAGACCAAAAGATGTCCTTTGCCAAAAGAGATCAACTGACTATGGATGTTGAGATTAGGCCAAACATGGAGGAAGGATGCATCCTACAAGGACTTGGTTGATGGGTACAAACTTCATTTGGAACTGTTGATGGGCAAACAAACAACCTTTGGAGAATCACAGTGACACAGGATACTTGCTGAGGGCACATTGCTGATATTATGGTCATTGTGGGTCATGTGATTTGTGGTAAAAAAGGTACTACTGGGAGAGAACAAAACAATATGTATAGGATGGAGACACTATATATAATGAGTATGTACAACATTGCAGAAAGTGGGATAGCGAATCTCATGTGCTGGCGCAGTGGAACTGACACCTTGGGAACAAGGGATGGGTGAAATGGAATGAAAAGTGGCGAATGGATTCGAGAGTTTGATAGATAATGATACGGTCCACTATGTATGGTGCCTGTTTACCATGTTTTCACCAACACACTTGTCCAAGGCACTTGAATTGGCAAGTTTTCACCATTGGACAATATTTTTCTCTTTACTCTTTTCCATTTTTTAAAATTTTTTTGATTCATGAAGGTGCCTGTTTACCAGGTTTTCACTAGGATGATGAGTTTTTTATGACTTTTTTTTATTTTTAGGATTGTTTTCAGGATCATATTATGGTTCAAGCATAGAACCGCTTCAGATGTATGATATGAATGGGATCATTAAGAGGCTCCCCTTCAGGTGTAGATAAATTGAGAAGCTCCAGAACTAAAGAAAGCTATCACTATGTAGGGACCTAACCAAGTGGGCTCGAACTTCCCTTTCTTTTTGCGATTTTCTTGTACTTTCTAGTTCTCTTTCAGGACTAGGTCTCCCACTTGAAACTATCGAGGGTGTACATTTTTATTGAAGCTCCTTTTGAGATAGTTTTGGTACATGATCAGGTGATCATAGGCCCATTGCCTCTTTTCATTCAGTAAGTCTAACTGGGTCAGGTGTGCCACATGGTAGTCTTCGTCTATGATGTAGTCCTTCACAAATATGCGTAGTGAAGGGATTTTGACCTCGATTGGTAGAATGACTTCAGCACCATATACCAGGGAGTATGGGGTGGTGCCTGTGGGGGTACGGAATGTGGTGTGATAGGCCTAGAGGGTGGGATTGATTTGCAGATGCCAGTCGCGGCTAGAATCATTGACAAATTTCTATAGGATTTTTAGGATGGTTTTATTAGTTGCCTCAGCTTGGCCATTTCCTTGTGAGAAATATGGGCTAGAAAAGCATTGGTGGATGTGAAATGTGTCATAGAGCTCTTTGACATGTTGGTTTTCAAATGGAGAGCCATGATCTATAAAGATGGTGGAGAGGATGCTGAAGTGGAAAATGATGTGGCAGAGGATGAATTTTTAGATTTGGACACTAGTAGTTAAGCTGAGCAGAATTTGCTTCTACCCACTTTGTAAAGTATTCAGTGGCTATAATGATATACTTGTGTCTGTCAGAAGAATGAGGGTGAATCATGCCAACATGGTCAAAACCCCAACAGGAGAAGGGCCATGGAGGTGCAATGGGCTGTAGGTCTTGCACTGGTGCATGAATCAAATTGGCATGCTGCTGACATTGTAGGCACTTCTTTACGAACTTGGAGGCATCATGCTCCATGGTCGACCAATAATACCCAACTCTAAGTAGTTTCTTTACAAGGATGATGCCACTTGTGTGAGCACCACAAATACCAGCGTGAACCTCTTGTAAAGCCAAGGGGGCTTCATTCGAGTCTAAATAGTGGGAGAGGACATTATGGTACCCACAACGATATAGAGTGTTGGCTACAAGAGTGTAGCGGGATGCTTTGTGAATAAGGTTTTGGCGTTGGGTGTTTGTGAGGTGAGGAGATATGATACCATTTTTTAGATAAGCGTTAATGTTGTGGTACCATGGGGACTGGGGACCAACCAAAATGCATACCATTTCGGAGTTAGCATTCTCGTAAGTGGGTGCGTGTAGCTTCTTGACTAGAAACTCATACTGTGTCACGTCACGGGGGATTTCCAATAGTGAGCCGATGATTTCCATGGTGTCTACTGCCTTGTTTTGAAGTCATGGCACTTGCGTGAACTGTATGCTGACAAAGTGTTCTTTGAGTTTATCTACAAGCTCTTTGTATGGTAATAGCTTCTCATCCTTTGTCTGGAACTCATCAAGGACTTGTTTGATGATTAATTGGGAATCTCTGAAGACGTGTAGTTCTGTGATATTCCAATGGATGGCAGTTCTGAGACCTGGCACAAGAGCTTCATATTTTGAAATGTTGTTTGTGCACATGAATCCTAACTTAAAATATTTCAGGATGTAGTCTCCTTGAGGGGTCACAAATAGTATGCCTACCCCCAATCCATGTGATGTATATGAGTCATCAAAATATAACTTCCATTGGGGTTGTTCTTCGACCATACAAAGGTGCTCGTTTGGGAACTCCATGACTAGAGGTTACGCGTTGACTAAGGGAGCTTCTGAAATTTGATCGGCAATAACTTGTCCCTTGATGGCTTTTCGGTCAATGTACTGGATGTTGAATTTGCTAAGGAGCATTACCCATTTTTCCATTCACCCTGTGAGTGTGGTCTTTGAGAGAAATTATTTGAGTGGGTTGACTTTTGAGATTAGCTTCACTACGTGACTAAGCATATAATGATGGAGCTTCTAAGTGGCAAAAACCACTACCAAGTAGGCTTTTTCCATTGGAGAATAGTTCTTCTCATAACCAACCAGTGTACAACTGATGTAGTAAATGACCCTCTCTTTGCCATCATCATCAAGCTGGGCTAAGAGTGTCCCCAGCGCTATAGTAGTTGCAGATATGTACAAAATGAGGGGCCTTCTTGGCATTCATGGCACAAGAATAGGTGCATTTGCTAGATATTCCTTGATTTTTTTGAAGCTATGTTGATAGATGGGGTCCCACTTGAAGGTGGTGTCCTTTCACAAAAGATGAGTGAATGGATGACACTTATCTGGTAGTTGGGAGATGAATCATCGAACTGACTGCAACTTTCCTTGTAAGCTCCTTAGTTGTTTGAGAGTTCTAGGGGGAAGCATTTCTATAATGGCTTTCACCTTTTTTGGATTGATCTCAATGCCTTGTTTGGAGATAATGAACCCTAGATGTTTTTTGAATGTCATGCCAAATACACATTTCTTTGGATTCAACCTCAAACTGTACTTGTGCAGAGAGTCAAGCACATCTTCAAGGATATCAAGGTGTTTGCATCGCATTTTGAATTTTTCTAGGATGTCATCTACATAGTCCTCAAGGGTCTTATGGATCATGTCGTGGAAGATTGCGGTCATCACTCTTTGATAGGTAGCTCCCACATTTTTGAGCCCAAATGACATCATGTTGTAGCAGAAGGTGCCCCATGGCGTAGTGAATGCGGTCTTGTGCTAATCTTCTTCTGCAATTCTGATATGATTGTATCTTGAGAAGCCATCCATAAGTGACAAAATCTCATGACCGGCGGTGAGATCCATGATCATATCAATGTTAGGGAGCAAAAAATCATCCTTTGGATAGACCTTGTTGAGATCTCTGAAGTTAGTGCAGATTCTTATGGAGCCTGAAGGCTTGGTAACATGCACCATGTTAGAGATCCAGTTGGAATAGTTGATGGCTCTGATGATCTTTTCTCAGAGAAGTGTTTTGAGGTCTAGTTTCACTAACAGGGCCACTTTTGGGTGCATTCTTCTCAACTTCTGTTTGACTAGTTTAGCCTCGGGATCAACTGCGAGATGATGGACAACAAGATTTGGGTCGAGTCCAGACATGTCCGCATATGACCACACAAAATTTATGATCGAATCCTATAGAAGGGCCACAAGGGCATCCTCTTCTCCCTTAGTTAATGATGCAAAAATGTAGGTGATCCTTGGGATTTCTTCTGTACCCAAATTGACTGGCTTAGTCTCTTCAATGACTATGGATGATTGTTTTGACTGGTAATCCTGGATAGGAGGAAGAGGCAAGTATCCATCCTCCAGTGCCTCAAAGAGGTTTTCACTATCGGATACACCTTTATTTTTACTATTTTTGAATCAGGATGTGCCCCAAAGGGGTTTTCACATGAGGATTCTTTATTTTCTTTTTTGTCTTTATTTTTGCGGCTAGAGAATTCCTCTTCCCCAAAGTATCCTTTTGGGTTGAGTTAATATACTTCAGTCTATTCCTGCCCCCATTTTGATTATTGATCTGTGGCCCCCATGAATCTTAGGAGTACTTCCTCAATTCAGAACTCATCGATATGTACCACGCTTGGTTGGTCCTAGTCTATGAGGTCAGGGTGAATGAGGGGGAGGTCAATGAGGTTGATGGCAAGTTGGCAAAGGACATAATTTCCTAGGAAGGTTTCATCGTCAAATATGTCATCGTAGGACCGTTTATCTTCCTCTTTTGGGATGTCTTCAACTTCCACGATTTCATGTTGGATTCTCAAAAGGGTTATGTTGGACGAATTGGTGCCCCTAGTCACAACATCAGGTCCTCACACGTGTAGGCGAGGGGGATCAAAGCCAAGGCCCCGAGTTTGTGGATTTTTATAGGCTTCCATGGGGTCTTTCATTCCAACCTCGTTAGGTCCTAGACCTCCTCCTTGATAGTCCCATTGCTCATTTTCCCATTTGTGCAGTATGGGCTATTTATCCTTGAAGTATTCAAGGAACTTAGTATCTATAGGTGGAGGATCTTTATACAACCATTGGTTGATATCTGGAGCCAACTCCTGACCATTTAGGATTCCATTGGAAATAAATGAAGATGTTCTCATGGTCTTTTTTGTGGGACCCTCCTGAGGAGCCTTGGTTTGGTGGGAGGGTCATCCTTGTGTGTGCAGATCTAGGGGAAAAGCCCCTA
The DNA here is from genome assembly GCA_027943335.1 of Chamaecyparis obtusa. Classification (NCBI taxonomy): domain Eukaryota; kingdom Viridiplantae; phylum Streptophyta; class Pinopsida; order Cupressales; family Cupressaceae; genus Chamaecyparis; species Chamaecyparis obtusa. The sequence goes on along the minus strand of BSBK01001115.1, from coordinate 901,453 downwards.
CTGCAAAAACATCGATAAGATTGTATTCTTTGTAGCCTTTATTGTTGATCTTGATAGAGGAAAGAATGGAGGCAAGGGTTGTCTCTTGATCGTGATGGGATTGGGAAGAGCTGGTGATAGACGTGCCAATATCAATTTTGGGATAGTGAGTGGAGTGGGGAAAGGAGGCTTCAATCACATGACAATATGGGAAAGGTTGGGGGTCTACGTGGATGGTGATTTCGGTGCCTTGGTATGGGAATTTGATGCACTGATGACGAGGGGATGGCTTGGATGGAGTGGATCCATGGATGACCTAGGAGGATGTTGTAAGGGAGGTCAAGATCAACAACGTGGCATATTGTGTCCTGGATAATAGGACCAATCTTGATGGGCAACAAAATAGTACCTTCAAAGGTATGCTCTAGATTATCGTAGGCCTTGATAATGATCACCTCATGGGAGATGTCTGCTTTTGTGAGGCCTATCTACCGAACAAACTTTAATGTACAAAGATTGAGGGCCAAACCATTATCTATCATGACCCATTTGATGGAAAAGTCATTGATCATGACGGTGATACAGAGTGGGAGATTGTGGTCTGGTTTGATAGATGGCATGTCGGATGGCTAGAAAGAGAGGGTTGAAGGTGTGGATAAGTGCCCTACAAGATTCTTGAACTGGATGGTGTTGATGTCTGTAGGGACACGGGCTTTTTGGAGAGCGTTATTAAGGACTTCTTGATGGAGAGGAGATGTAAAAAGGAGGTCAAGGATGGAGATTTATGCTGGTGTATTCCCAAGGTGTTCTAGGAGATTATATTGAGCACTAGGGACAATTGTGGTGCTTGCACCAGCAACAGACATTCGGCCTCGGTGGGTAGTAACTGCACATTGATTGTCGACACCCTTGACATGGATCACGTTTACGTTGGGTTCAACCTAGGAAATGCAACCGACAATTTTTTCATAATTGATGTAAGCGGTGGTATAGTCTTTTCCATCACCATGGTCACCTTGTTTACCTTTACCTTGGTTTGTGGGAGGGTTAGCATTGACTTGGGTCTTTCCAGCATTGTGTTTAGGAAACACATTTTGGTAGATTTGCAGGTTGGCATTAGGTGATGCCTAGGGAGGAGCGTTGACTGTGATCTCCTTTTTGTCTATAAGGTCCTAGACATAGTTCTTGAGCTTCATGCATTTAGTGGTAGTGTGTCCCTTAACACGGTGATATTCACAATACTCATTATCCTTGTACTAGGCTGGCTTGGGTGTCGACTCATCAAAGGGTTGTGTCTGTGGGTATACAACCAGGTTGGCACTGACCATATGATGAAAGATAGCATCTAAGGGTTCTCCAAGGGGTGTAAAAGTGCGCTTTGGGTCATTTTGAACATGGGGCTTGTTTCATCCTTGAGTAACTGATATAGCATTGGCTCTATTAGTAGGAGGTTGATAGGGTGGTTGTTGGTAGGCAGGTGCTTGCTATTGATACGTGGGTGCTGGTTGCAGATACACGGGTGCTGGTTGCTGATACACGAGTGTTTGTTGTTGATATGCTGGAGGAGGGGGATTTGGACCTGTGACCACAACTTGGACATTTTTAGTGTTTGTGGCCCCATCAGTGACCATGTTCTTATTCTTGTTCCAATATCGAGAATAATCATTGTTTGGTCTATCCTGAGAGCTTTCCTTATAGTGTTTGATGCTACCATCATCCAAAAGAGCTCACTCAATATCCATGCCTTTCCCTATAATGTCTTGGTAAGTCTGAATATAGTTCATCTTCATAAAGTGGGATAACTTCGGATGCAAACTATCAATGAATATCTTGGCAAGGTGCTTTTTTGGCAGTTGGTATGATAATATCATGGTGAGATTTTGCCATCGTTGTAGATAGTCAGCTAGAGTCTCACCACCCTTTTGTTTGGTATTGCATAGGTCCAATAAGGTGAGCTCATTCTCAATGTTGTGTGCATATTGGGCTACAAATTTTTTCAAAAGCTCTGGGAATGTGGAAACAGACCCATATGGTATTTTGTAGAACCATTCAAGGGCGGGCCCTCCCAAACTCTTGGGAAAAAGTTTCATGAGGAATATGTCATTAAATGCCACCTCCTAGCATGCCATATAGAATTCTTTGACATGGTTGACTGGATCATCCTTCCCTCGATACTTGTCAAACTTTGGTGTTTCAAAATTCTTAGGGAAGGGGATTTTTGTGATCGATTTGTCAAATGGATATGGACAGACCTCCTTGAACTTAAATGTCTTAGCCTTAGTACCAGCCTTAAGCTCTTTGATGGCATTTCTCATTTCTTCCCATTTTGACTTGGCAGGTGCTGGAGCGGGTACTCCCAGTGAGAATGGATCGGATGGTGCAAGTGAATATGGAGGGATGTGTGGAAGATATGGTGAGCTAGGGAATGGGGATTTCTTGACTGAAAAGGCCATATGGAATGGGTTCTGGCTAGCTTGCTGAGTGACGTATTGCTAGTGTAAAGTGGGTGCATGTTGTGGCAAGGCTTGCTACTACGGGATGAGAGGGTTGACCCGTGAAGTCGGGAAGTATTGTTGCTACGGGGGAGGTTGATAGAACGATGGTGGTTGGGATTGTTGATGAGCTTGGCTGATATAAGATGGGTGCACACTCACATTACTGAGAGGAGGGATAGTGGCTTGGGTGTGCAATATGGGTGATTGCATATGGGAGTTAGTGGGATGAATAGCACTGAGTTACTGTGACTGTGGGGGAATGGTTTGCTGGGAAACTGTTGGCATATCCAAGTAGTTGGTAAATGTGGGAAAAGATGCAATGAGAGAAGATGGAGGTGGTTGTTGCACTATTTTGGGGAGGGCTTGTTGCTGAGGGATCATATGGTATAGTTGGCCATGTGTAGGTATGCTCATGGTGTTCATTTGCGCTTGTCCAAGGTTCCAAGTGGTGCCGAGCCTTGCCAGGTGCTGTGATGCGGGGGTTGCTGCAAAGGTGGGATTTAGTAATGCGAGCGGAGGATTCTGGGATGGCATGGGAAGCATTCCTATCATGAAAGTGACTTGTTGGGCTTGTGTACTGGCAACAGATGTGGGAGGGATTTGCATGGATTGAGATTGTGTAACAGCCTGGGTGGATGCTAATGAGGTGGCTCATGTTGTTCCCTATGTTGAAGCAGGGGTCTGGCTTGTGGTGGGCAGAGGGACCATTTGTGTAGAGGCCTATGTGGGAGGTGGTATTTTCATGGCTAAATGCATGGAAGTAGGTGGGGGTGTTGCACCCATAATGGAGAAAGGTGCAGTTTGGGGTGTGCTTTGGGTGGTTGCACCGGGTTGCAAGAGATGGGAGATCAGTGAGGCTGTGTGGGATACTTACATGGTTGGATCGTGGAGTTGTTGGATGACAAAGGGATCAGCGTTGGCGGGGATGTAGAGGGGTTTTGTGGGGTCAAATGTATGTAACTGTGGAAGAATGGGAGTACCCTCCTGTGCATAGTTTGCCAAGATGGTGAGATGATTTTGTGCAATGATTGTGCTTACCATTTGTGCATGTCTTGGAAGGCACATGAAAGCATCCATAGAGTTGGTAGTGGGTGTCTCGCTAGGATCTTCCCACATGTTCTGAACTGTTGGTGCCTGGGGGTTGTATATCACCATTTCACCCGTAGAATTGTTTGGGTCTGCTGAGCTAGCAGCTTGATTGGGGTCCATCCCTTTTCTTTTCTTTGATCATGTCACAACAGGCATGAAAATACAAAGCCCTAAGATGAGGGGGGATGAAAATGTATTGGAATGATGCTAGGAATGAGGATTTTTGGATTGAGATGAGCTAGGTGATGATCTAAATGTAGGATTCCTAGTGATGTGCTACTTGGAAGAGGGTCGAGATGGGTTACCTTTCCTGATGGGGGGATCAAAATGCATGGATTGTCATCCTCAGATAGACTTGTGATCTTTAGATGATGGGATCCTTATTAGTGTGGGTCAATCTCTAGATCGAGATGATGATGTCCACAAAAGCAAGTACTAGCTACCCTAGACAATGCTTAGTCAAATGGGTGAAGCTTTGAGATTTTTGATTTGTGTAATAAGGATAGGACAACTCAAGGCAAGTTCTTGGATATGATATGGATCTAGGATAGTGACTTGGGATAATGATGCTAAATGATGCTTTCTAAGAGGGGATGATGAAAATGCACCTATGGGATTACTTAAGATGGGGGATGCTGTGACAATTTTCGCAGTTTTGAAAGAGGAGGAGATTGTGCCAACTAGTCTTCACTCTCTAATTTGACAAAGCGATGATCAACTTGGATCCAAAAGTCAAATTGTTTAACCCTTGCATTGTACTGTATGTTATTTAATCAGGTTTGGTACTTTTCTTCTTCATGGGCTGCAGTGACAATATGCTGACAATCTTTAAGCTGTCTTTATGTAACTTTCTTCACTCAATATGCACGTGGGATGGGTAACTTAGCTTTCTTGTGCTTCATAGTATAGGTCATAGGTCAACAAAAGTAACTATTCACAGGATTGGATCAAGCTAGGAAGTGACTGTGGTAAGTATACCTAGGCTTGGTTTCAAACAAACTTGGTATTTCTTTCAGGGTATTGTCTTGACAAATAGTCCTCACAAGAGACAAAGCAATCCTGGAGGATATAGGCAGATGATCTCTCTTGGAAAAAGAACTTTGTAATTCCAATTTTGTGTATGTTCAACAGATATTTTCATTGGGTCTGATCACTTTCGAGAACACATACAAGCAATTCCTACCTATAAGACATGCTAGTATCACAACCTTTGCCCATAGCTTGATATCCCAATAGAGGAATACATATGGTGAGTAATCTTCAGGAGACTCGGAAAACCACTTGGGTCGGTCCTTGTACAAAGATTATGATACTTTCAAGAATAAATAGGGTAGGCTTCTGATTAATGGCTTCTAGTAAGGTCTGTGGTATCCCCCCAATCAGTTTGTACACATGTGACTCACTTAAGAGCCTAATTGACCATGCCAAAATCATAGGGATATTCACCTACCTCAGGCTACCATCAACACACCTCACCTGAGCTTGCAGGGATAAGGTGAGAGTTTGGTCAACACCTTATTTATATACCGGCTGGGGAATTACCGGTTTGAGGTCATTCTCTAAAGAGGAAGCACTTTTCTCTCTAGACAGGCCTTACTAGAAGTGTCGTCAATCGGATTTGATATTTCTCTTCACCCAAGATTTGCGAAGGCAAGGGGAGAGGATAAAGATACAAGTGGATTGCTTCCACGTCACTTACTTTAACAAGGTTTATGCAAAAAATGAAAAGCTCTAAGGAAGTGTTGAAAAACACTCCTTCAAACACGCCAAGAAGTATTCATTCCAAATTGAACCTATTTTAGACTAAGTGTTTTCTATTCTAGAACATCAAAAACTCATGTTTAGCATGCAAGGTTCTTTTTGAAAAGTAAATAACAATGCTTGAAAAAATAGAGATTGCTTTGCAAAAAACAAGGAAAGTGTTTACTCCTCTTAGCATTCAAGATTGTGTTTGATCAAATTTTAAGCACCAAATGAAGTGTTCATCGCATTGGTTATTTGTCCCTTATGCATTCAAGATTGAATTTTGTTGATTTTAAGCACCAAAAGGAAGTGTGATGTTTGTCTTGTTCAATTTTAACCCTTGTTCATTTTAAACCCAAATCGAAAAGATGAAGTGTTGTTTGACATACACTGTTCTTTTTAATGCACCGAAAATAAAGTGAGTTAATTCTATTTTAAAAATTTAACCCGCATTTCCACAAAGACCTGCAAACTTGCAGCAGAAAAACCACGTTCCAGCAAATCTGTATAGACGTTCTCGTGGATTGTCAGAAAAATAAAATGACAAAAAATAAATGTAGACAGAACTTTGATACCTACAGTCATGATCCCGCAAGTCAAATAGAATTCCTACAGGTCAACTGTCAATCCCACGTTGCAGGAATGAAGGTAGAAAATTCAAAAACTGACAAGGTTGTATGACTTACAGATGGTCAAAAAATCAATCTCATAGGTCAACAACATTCCCGCAACCATCAAATTGTGATCTCACATTTGCGGGAATGAAGGCAGAAAATAAAAAGTAACAGAAGATGCCTTTCGGCTTACAAAAGGTACACAGGCAATCCCGCCTGGTTAACGCACATATCCCGCAAAGAGGGTACAGTCAGTCACTGGCAGAGTGGGGACAGAGATCAGAAATAGATGGAAAAAGAAGTTTTCATTGAGGGAATGTGTTCCTGCAAATTTGTACAACCGTTCCCGCATCCGTACAACCGTTCCCGCAGAAAAAATAACGTTCCCACATCCGTACAAGCATTCCCACAAAATTGAGAATTTTCAGAAGTTGGTGCTATGTAAAATTTGAAGGCGGGAATGTCTATGCAAATGTCTCCTCTTCGGCCCTAAACTTGTAAAACACCCAAAAATGCCTTGCAAAGCACTCAAACAACAAAAAACAGTAGTATTTGGGTTAGTTTTACAAAGAAAAAAGGATGAAAAGATGAACAAGAATGACCCTAGAGGTGGGTCCCATCGGGCATGCCTAAATGTAAGTACCTAAAATGCAATGTCTAAGAACATGAAGCAAGCTAAACATTCAACAAAAAAATCTAAATAAACACTTAAGATTAGACCAAAGAAAGCTTACACAAACAAACTCAAAAAGCAAGCAAACCTTCCTTGTTGAATAGATTTTTGTCCAAAGGATGGAGATATGTGTGCCCAAATGCTATGCTCAAGCTTCAATGGAGATTTTAACATTATAATGGTAGCTTGGTAGTTTTTAGGCTCTCACAATAGCATGATAACTTTACATAAAAGATGGATGGAAATGAAGGAGGAGAGCTTCTCTTTTATAGAAAGGAGGGTGAAATGGACAGTCAAGATTAAGAGGCAAAAGGGGAATGAGCAATGGTGGAGATGCATCCATGAGAGAGCACATGGATTGTGCTTTCTCAAATGCATAGCATTGTGAGAAGTGTCACAATGGAGGAGGATGAGAGGAGAGGCCAAATGCTTGAGGGATGTGCCCACTTTGGAAGGTGTGAGAGGGGACAAGTGTGTAAGAGATGTAAGAGGCTTTATGATTTGTCATTGGAGGATGTGGAGGTGTTGACATGAGGGTTGACTTGATTTGGATTAGCATTTCTTAATCTTGGATTATGATTGTGCACATGTTTAAGGGGTGATTTAGGCTTGGTTTAGAGGGTAAGTGGAGGATTAGGAGGATGTGATGGAAGGAGAGAGAATGAGTGGAGGGTTAGACTAGCTAAGCATGGATTATTAGCTAATGGAGGAGAATTAGGATTTTTAGAATTAAATATTTAATTTAATTCCAAGTGGGAGGAAAAGGGGGTTTATAAATTAATTTATTTAGATAAATGTATCCATTTAAATTAATAGAGGAATAGGGATTTAATTAATTATCAGACTATAGGTTTTTCATTTTCATAATTAATTGGACAATAGTTAATTAATTAAATTAATTAACTAGGGGATGACATAAATTAATTAAATAATCATATTTAATTAATAATATATCCTAGGAGAAGAATAAATAAAATTACTAAATTATGTAATCAAATTTAGGTGTGTACACCTATTAGGTCAAGTAAGTGGTCTTATTAGGTCTTAAGGGTCCTAGGATGTACTAATTGGTATTAATAGGTCCTATTAGGTCACATAAGTGATCTTATTAGGTCTTAAGAGTCCTAGGATGTACTAACTGGTATTAATAGGTCCTATTAGGTCATGTAAGTGGTCTTATTAGGTCTTAAGGGTCCTAGGATGTACTAATTGGTATTAATAGGTCCTATTAGGTCACGTAAGTGGTCTTATTAGGTCTTAAGGGTCCTAGGATGTACTAATTGGTATCAATGGTCCTATTAGGTCAAGTAAGTGGTCTTATTAGGTCTTAAGGGTCATAGGATGTACTAACTGGTATTAATATGTCCTATTAGGTCAAGTAAGTGGTCTTATTAGGTCTTAAGAGTCCTAAGATGTACTAATTGGTATTAATAGGTCCTATTACATCACGTAAGTGGTCTTATTAGGTCTTAAGGGTCCTAGGTTGTACTAATTAGCATTAATAGGTCCTATTAGGTCAAGTAAGTGGTCTTATTAGGTCTTAAGGGTCCTAGGATGTACTAATTGATTTTAATAGGTTTTATTAGGTCTTAAGGGTCCTAGAATGTACTAATTAGTATTAATAGGTCCTATTAGGTCACATAAGTGGTCTTAAGGGTTGTTCAAGGTGACAATGGGTCCTCATATCAATTAATAGAACCTAAGATACATGAATGGGTCATAGGGAATCCTAAGATACATTAATTGGTCTTGGAGGGGTCATATGTGTCTTTAGATGTCATAAGGTATGGATAAGGTTGGACTAGAATGCCTTAAGGCTTCGTAGGTGTCATAAATGCTTCTAAGGGATTATAGGTTAAATTAATTGATCCTAATGCATCTTAGGTCTCTTAAGATGTTGTAAGGGATGGATAAAGGTCCTAGAATGTCTTAAGGGGTCGTATCTGTCATAAGAGGTCCTTAGGGATCCTAGTATTTCTTAAGGGGTATTCAGGGTGACAATGGGTCCTTGTATGTATTAATGGAACATAAGATACATCAATGGGTCCTAGGACATCCTAAGATTCTTTAATGGGTCTTGGGGGTCCTAAGGTTTCATATTTGTTTAAATATTTCATAAGGGATCCAAATAAGAGTCCTAGAATGTTAATGGGTCGTAGGTGCAATAAGTGGTCCTAAGGGATCCTAAATTACATTAAATGATACTACTATGTCTTAAGGTTTCTTGAGGGAAACAATGGGTCCTAGATGTGTCTTAAGATAGTGTAAGGGATGGATAAGGGTCCTAGAGTGTCTTAAGGGGTCATGGATAGCATAAGAGGTCCTAATGGGTCCTGGGTTACATTAGTGGATCCTCGTATGTATTAATTGAATCTAAGATACAAAAATGTGTCCTAGGACAACCTAAGATATGTTAATTGGTCTTGATGATCTAAAGGGGTCATATATATTTTAAAATGTCGTAAGGGATGTATAATGGTCCAATAATGTTAATGGGTCGTAGATGTGATAAGTGGTCTAAGGGATCTTAGCTTACATTAATTGATACTAGTATGTCTTAAGGGTTCTTGCAGGAAACGATGGGTTTACATATGTATTAACAGAATCTAAGATAGATGAATGGGTCCTAGGACATTTTAAGATATAATAATGGGTCATATGGGTCCCAAGGGGTCCTATGTGTCTTCAAATGTCATAAGCAATGAACAATGGTTCTAGAATGTCTTAAGGGGTTGTAGGCATCATAATAGGTCCTAAGAGATCATAGGTTACATTAATTCATCCTAATATGTCTTAAGGAGCTTTGAGAGAAACAATGAGTCCTTGTATGTATTAATGAAACCTAACATGTACATCAATGGGTCATAGGACATCCTAATATGTATTATAAGGTCTTGAGATTCCTAAGGGATCCTAAGTGTCTTAATATGTCATAAGGGAGGGATAAGGGTCCTAGAAACTTACTACTAATTTTTTTTAACATATTCTAGCATAGTGCTAGATCATTTAAAAAAATTTAACTATGATTTTCTAAGATTTCTACAAACTAAAAATTATTTAAAACAAATAACTAACTAAGATTTACTAACTTTACTAAAAATGCGTGTACGGGTGAGAGGGAGAGATTCCTAATATTTACTAACTTTAAAATTGAAATTTAAAAACAAATATTTTTAATAATTTCTATAAGATCTTATTGTTTTCTATCATTTTCTAACATTTCTACTACGGTTTCTAATGTTTTGTAAATATTCTCTAATAGTTGCTAACAAACTACTACGATTTTCTACCATTTTCTAACATATTCTAACATTTATACTACGATTTTTAATATTTTCTAACATTTTCTAACAATTCTACTATGATTTTCTAAATTTATACTATGATTTTTAATATTTTCTAACAATTCTACTATGATTTTCTAACATATTCTAATATTTAACTACGATTTTCTAACATTCTACTATCATTTTCTAACATAATCTAATATTTAACTATGTTTTTCTAACATTCTACTATCATTTTCTAACATATTCTAATTTTTAACTATGATTTTCTAACATTTCTACAAATAAAAAATTATTTAAAACAAATAACTAACTAAAATAAATATAAAACATATAATTGACAATAAAAAATGAGAAAATTGCGTGTACCTAATACTAGTAACAATCTGACAAGGTCGAAAAAGGTCGGGAGGTATTGATGTCGTATTGGACATCACTGCTTCGCTCCAAGCCCTGGGGTTCACAAAATCCAAACAGTAACAATGAAAAATAAAAAAGAATTACTAAAAATTTATAAAGAAATCTGGCCATAGGGGCTTCGCGTGAAGACCCCACTTTGTGCGAAGTACCCTGCGTAGGGTACTTCACGTGAAGTGGGGTCTTCGTGTGAAGCCCCCCACGTAGGGTACTTCACACAAAGTGGGGTCTTTGCGTGAAGCCCCCCACATAGGGTACTTTGCGCAAAGTGGTTCTACCACTTCGCCCGAAGTGTTGACTTTGCACGAAGACTCTAAAAATAGTTTTTTTGGTAGGACACTGATTTTCTTCGTCCTAAAAAGTGGGACATAGCTTTGTGGGATCACCCATTAACTCTTTCTTATCCCATTGTGAAACATATCCATTTGCAATATTAACACATTAACTCATTGTGTTGTTGTTAAGACGATCTTCACAAAAGCATGATTTATCTCTTAGTTGAATTAGTGGAAGATTTTGTTGTCCTCTAGTCATCACTCGATGCAAACTTTTAATTCCAACAATTGATTGACAATTGTAAGGATTCAATCGATTGATATTTGGATTGGATGGATTGATATCTCAGTTCAATTATGAAAAATGTGAAATGCAACATATGTATACATTGTATGCTATATATATGTATAGAATACAATGTATATAAATATATATGCTATATATATTTACATTGTATGCTATATATAGCATACAATGTATATATAGTACAATGTGTGTGTGTGTGTGTACTAACTCAACAAGTTAAAACACATGTGATAGGTATACTACATAGTTTTCAGAATTTGACTTTGAAAAATGAAAGTTTTAAATTTACCTATCACTTCCCAAAAGTAACGTTTGTCGTATTTTGTGTCTCGAGTAGCGAAATGAATTCAACACCATTCAAGAATTTTCTTTGAATTCTCTATCATGTTACCTAGATATATTTTTAACAATTTAGTATATATATATATATATATATAGTTTATTTTTAGCAAATGAAGATTAAAGAACGTGTACATAATGTAAAGTTATTGAATGTAAACAAGTTGAGTATCAAATGTATGTACCTTGAAGTTCATGTTGTCAGAGTGCACGCTTCACACATGCTCTTGCTCCATCGTGCTCTCTTTTTCCATGTCCACTTTCAAAGAAGTTCAAAAGAAACTTAACATCGTGTCTAGCATGTTGCATGGCTAACCAATTAAAGGCTTTTTCAGACTTAAATTGGCCTACAATTTAAATTTACAAAAATGTACACACACATGAAAATTTAACATTTACGTAAATAAAATATTATATATAGAATTGAAAGACTTTAAAAGAAAATATAATGCACATACTTACCTGCACACCCATTAGATCAAATCCAATGTTGTGAAGCATTTATCCCACGACTTGCAAGATTGTTGAAAAATATTCCAAAATAATGAGCCACGTAGCTCCTATCATGAACCCTATCATCACTAATATAGAAATGAATCTCCTTTATGATAATGTGTTCATCAAAATCTATACTTTCTATCTCATCCAAATTGAATTGTGCATGTATATAGGTCACATGCACAACTATTGCAACCTGATCAAAATGATAATATTTGTTGAAAACTGCAATTGAAACAATTGTTGTATTGTCATTGATGTCAAACCTTAATTGGTAAGACTGTTGCTACTTAGGAAAGTACTATATCTATTTGAGTGTTGCTGAGGGGCTAAGCAAGGATGGTAATAATAGCACCTAAGGAAAGGTTGAGTTATCTTGATACTACAAAGTGTACTTGACTATGTTGCACAATGATGAGATAATGTATTTTTTATCTTAGTAAGACTGAAGACTAAACTAGTAGGTTTAACCGAGCAAAGAATGGAAAAATCATGTTTAAGCCGAGTAATGTTAGTGTCGACTGAGTTAGTATATGCCGAGAAAAATTTATAGTGTCAATCAAGCATCGGTAAATCACCGAGGAAGACAGTGTAAGCCGAGGAAACAGTTTTAGTAATGACCAAGCTTTCTACATGAAGACCGAGTGGACAATCATAGTATCGACCGAGAATTAGCAATTTTATATTTGAAAAGAATTTAATTTTGGAGCCGACATTGTTGAATTCTTGGATTATGTAAAACATGTTGACTTGATTTATTGATCGTTTGGAAGCATTAAATGCACAATAAAATGTTTTATTGTAAATCTTTAAGAGATTTGAAGATGATTCTAGAAAAGGAGCCGAAGAACATGAAGTGGGTAGATTCAATGAATCTGACCTAACCCTAAGATCTATGAAGGAGATTGAGCGGCAAAAGATGAGTTAACCTAATTGAGTAAAATATAAGGGAACCTGAGCATTTTGATATGCATGTACATGGAGAACAGAGAATGCTAGAAGAGGAAAGTTTTATTGACTAAATAAGTAGAAAAGGCAGAAGAAGAATTGTGGTGATTGCTTGAAGAAAAGTTCCAAGCAGATCAGAGATGGAAATGGCAAAGTTTCAAAGTTAGTAAACCAACATTAGTGTATGAAATCAGATTTGATATTTGCAAAGTGAGTTGTATATTTTTTAGATAATACTGCTGCTAATTTCTAACCATTGTAATAGTCAAAATCCTTTTAATAGAGGTTGACCTAACAGTCATATGTTAAATCCTTTGAACAAGGTTGCATTCTAATGGAGTGTATGTAAGTCCTATGACTAGACTCACTTTTAACAGGGTGATTGAAATCCTTTAACCGGGTCACACCTGACAGTGTGTATTGTAACCTTTGACAGGGTTGGCTTTTTACCAGGCTCACTTCAGAAAAGTGAAAATAATAGTAGCATGTTACAAAGTGGTTTTTCCCAAATTGGGTTTCCACTATAAAACCTGGTGTTAATACTTGTGTGAATGTTTTGGTTTGAACATTTCTATGTTTTACAAGTTAAGTTACTGTTGGGTAGTTAATTGCATTGTTGTATGTTTCTATTATTGAATCAGTGATGACCGAGTTAGTTTTGGTTATTGGATCTGATTTAAGGATAAGTTTTTTGAGATTGTTTTATACATCAGGACCTGAGAACAATTGATTCACCCCCCCTCTCTGTTGTTCTAAATCATATTAAAAATTGGTATCAGAGCTAAGTTGCTTATTATTAGTGTTGAAAGAAATCAAGTTTAAAGGGGCTTGAAGCAAATGATCAGGATGTATAAAAAGGAGGTACCGAAGATGAATAAGGAAAACTTCCCTGCATGGCAAAGCTTGATGAAGCTGCATCTGGCCAATATTGGTGACTCTGCAAAGTACTACATTGAGAATAGCTATGTCTCACCTGTCGCACCTTTGACTACCGAAGAAATGAGAGCTAAGCAAGAACATAATCAGGCAATGTTGGAAATTGCATCTACCGTAAGCTATCTAGAATTTGAGGACATCAAGGACTGCACAACTTCTAAGGCTATGTGGGACACTCTTGCAAGGATCTATGGTGGTGAACTAAATGTGTTGAAAGCAAAGGTTGAGAGTCTTAGAGGTAAGTTTGATGAAATGAGAATGCAAGAAGGTGAAAACATTGCACAATATTATGGTAGAATAAAAGTTGTGAATTCTATTAGAGGAGCAAATGGGACTATTGATGATGAAACTATAATTGGGAAAGTACTAAGAACCCTACATCCTATATATACTATTAAGATCTCAACTATTCAGGAATCTAGGTGTAACTCTGCTAATGTGCTTACTTTGGAAAGTTTGGTTGGTAAGCTGACTGCTTTTGAACTTTCTAACTATGATAATTTCATTGTTGGAAGCATTGGAAATGTTGAATCTTCTTTCAAGTCACAGCTAGTTCTGAACAAGCCAAAGAAAGAAAAAGAAAGATGCATCAGTGAAAGTGATAGTGACACTTCTGATGAAGACTTAGAAGATCTAGAAGCTCTTATGGCTAGAAGACTAAGAAGAGGAAAAGGAAAGTATAAAGGTAAACTCCCTATTATATGTTTTGCATGTAATAAAGTTGGTGATATAGCTGCTAGATGTCCTAACAGGAAGGATAAAGATGATGAAAGGAAAAGAAAACACAAAGATAGAAAAGATGACAGAAGCTACCGATGGAACAAAGACTACAAAGGAAAAGGTAAAAAATCATGTTACATTGCTTAAAAGGATACTGACACTGATAGTGATGATTTTGAAATTGAGGTAGTTTATGTGGCAATGAAAGATGAATCTGATGAGGATGAGAAAACTGCTTTGATATCTTATGTGAACAAGAATGATAAATGGATTATTGACAGTGGTTGTTCACATCACATGACTGGTGACAAAAATAAGTTTGAGACCTTACATCATTATAGAGGTAAAAGTGTAAAATTTGGTAATGATGCACCATGTCCTGTTAGAGGAAAAGGTTTGATTAAACTGACTGATAAGATATCTTGTGAAAATGCATACTGGGTTGAAGGACTTAATTATAATTTGTTAAGTGCTGCTCAACTTAACAAAAATAGTTACCGAGTGGAATTTCATCACAAGCAAGCTAAAATATTTAATGCTACTGGAGAACTAATTGGAAGTGGAGATCAGACTAGAGGTAATTTGTTGTATCTTGACCTATCTAAAGAAACATGTTTAATTGCACAACTTGATGATATTTGGTTATGGCATAAAAGGCTATGTCATGTTAACTTTGACAATCTGGTAGAGATAAGTAAGAAGAAAAAGGTAAGAGGTCTACCTAGATTGAAGAAACCTGAGAATGTGATGTGCAAGGAATGCCAGTTAGGAAAAATGACAAAGTCAAGTTTCAAGAGAAAATCCTTTACTTCTGAAAATATTTTAGATTTGGTTCAAACTGACCTTTGTGGACCTATGGGTGTACAAAGTTATTGTGGTGCTAGATACTTTATCTTATTTGTTGATGATCATACTAGGATGATGCATGTAATGTTTCTAAAAGAAAAATCTAAAGCTTTTCAATCTTTCAAGTGGTATTTGGAAAAAGTTGAGAAGGAAATAGGTAGGAACCTAAAATGTCTTAGATCTGACCGAGGTGGAGAATTTACATCAAATGAATTTAATCTATTTTGCAATGATAGAGGAATTAAAAGATAGATGTCTACACCTAGAACACCTCCATAGAATGGTATAGCAGAAAGGAGAAACAGATCTATCTTGGATTGTGCAAGAAAATTGATGATTGAAAAGAATGTGGCACCAAAATATTGGAAAGAAGCTATAAGCACTGCTGTCTACACTCTTAACTGGGTACAGATCAAGAAAGGTACAAATCTGACACCCTATGAATTATGGCATGGGCATGCACCGAGTGTTAAATACTTTAGAATCTTTGGAAGTAAGTGCTATATATTAAAAGACACTAGGAATGGAAATTTTGATGCTAAGAGTGATGAAGGCATATTCCTAGGGTACTCCACAAAAAGTAAAGCTTATAAGTGTTTGAACTCTAACACTAACAAAATTGTGGAAAGTGTGAATGTCAAAATTGATGAGTATGCAGAAAGAAATGAAGCTGACAACAAAAGAGAACCAGAAGATTATAGATCTTTTGTGTACATTGAGGAAGAAGAAGAGGCAAGTAATAGACTTGCAGCTGATGCTGAGTCTTGGGTAAGCAACGCCGAGCGATAGACAGAAACTGCCGAGCCTCAGGAAAACAGTGCTGAGAGAGAACAAGAACATGCCAAACTACAAGAAAATGTTGTTGAATATCAGGAAGAGGTTGCTGAGCATTCTGAAGTTGAATCTGACAATATTATTGAGGAACATGATGAAATAGAGGAGAGAACAACTAAACCTATTTTGGAAAAATATGTAAGAAGACATCATAAGCCTGAATAGCTAATTGGAGACAAAAATTCTAGAATTCAGACCAGAAGTAAGACTAAGGATCCAACATGTCTATTGTGTGAATTTGAACCTAAGTCAACTAGAGAGGCATTGGAGAATGAAGACTGGATACAAGCAATAAATGAAGAAATTAACCAGATTGAGAAGAATGATACTTGGACTCTGGTGCTAAGACCTGAAAACAAAAATGTTATAGGAACAAAGTGGGTGTTTCGGAATAAGATGAATGAAAATGGTGAAATCACTAGGAACAAAGCTGGGCTGGTATGCAAAGGCTATGCACAAGAAGAAGGAATAGATTATGGGGAGACATTTGCCCCTCTAGCTAGATTGGAAGGAGTAAGAACGCTGCTTGCATATGCTGCTTATAAAGATTTCAAGGTATATCAAATGGATGTCAAGTCTACATTTTTGAATGGTATACTAGAAGAAGAAGTTTACATAGAACAACCAGAAGGTTTTATTGATCCAAACAGAAGACACATGGTGTGCAAACTAAACAAAACATTATATGGATTGAAGCAAGCTCCCAGAGCATAGTATGAGAGGTTGCACAACTACTTGATATAGATTGGATTTTCAAGAACAAATGACACAAGAAATCTGTACATGAAGGATGAAGAAGGTAAAGGTATCCTGTTAGCAAAAAATTTTGTGGATGACATTATTTTTGGTGGACAAGATGCATTATGTAAAAGTTTTTCAAATGAGATGCAAACTAAATTTGAAATGAGTATGTTTGGTGAGATCAAATTATTTGTTGGTTTACAAGTATATCAGAGGAAGAATGGAATTTTCATTACACAATCTAAGTATGTTAATGAAATACTGAAAACTTTTGGGATGGAAGATGCTAAACCAGTGGGAACTCCCATGGTTACTAGACAAAAGTTATCTAAGAAAGATGATGCTGCAGAAGTGAATCAGACTCTGTACAGATCCATGATTGGAAAATTGCAGTATGTTGTACATAGTAGACCAGATATTGCATTAGTTGTTGGGATTGTGGCAAGATTCTCTGCCAATCCTAAGGAAACACATATGATGGCCGTGAAAAGAATTATGAGATACTTGAAAGGAACTACTCACTATGGTCTATATTATAAGAAGGATGAAAAATTTGAACTTTGAGTTTATACAGATGTTGATTGGGTAGGAAATGTAGATGACAGAAAGAGTACTAGTGGTGGAGCTTTCTTTCTTGGACAAAGATTAGTCTCCTGGACAAGAAAGAAACAAAATTGCATTTCCCAATCTACTGTCGAGGCCGAGTATGTTGCTGCTGCAGTAAACTGTTCAAACTTGGTATGGATAAAACAATTGTTGATAGGCATGAAAGAAGAAATCGCTGAACTTGTTGTTATTTTCTATGACAACACAAGTGCTATCAATATTTTTAAGAATCCAGTGATGCACACTAAGACCAAGCACATTGCAATCAAGTATCACTACTTGAGAAAATTAGTACAAGACAAAGAAGTCCAAATGGAATATGTGAATAGAAAAGAACAATTAGCTGACATATTCACTAAAAATTTACCCAGAGAAGCTCATGAGTATTTGAGAAGTCAATTAGGGGTTCTTCCCCTAACTGAGGCTTCCTAGAAAAGCTAGGAGCATTGCATCAAATGTGCTATAGTAGAACATTTGACAAATTGATGCAAAAGATTGTCACACTTTAGGGCTGGCCTAGAGTTGTGAAAAGAAGCAAAGACAAGGAATCAGTCACAAGCAAGATGAAAGAGGGAGAAACATTGAGCTGCACAAATATTATCTACATCTGCTAGATGTATGTTTTAGTTGCTTCTTTGGCATTTTTGTCAAAGAGGGAGATGAACTGATATGATAACACATGATACTGAAAGGTAAGAGGGAGATGAACTGATGAAAGAGGGAGATGAACTGATGAAACTGAAGATAAGGATGATAAACTGAAATGAAGGATTAGGATAGAGGGAGATCTGAATACTTCTGATGGTCATAGAAGTGAGGCTTATAATATTCTGAATCAAAATGAAGCTAAGGATATTATAAAATGATTTTCTAATGGACAGATAAGTTTTGGACTGGTTGGTAATCCATGTGTTATTCAAGTGATATCATATGGTGTTGCCATCAATGCCAAAGAGGGAGATTGTTAGAAACTGCAATTGAAATAATTGTTGTATTGTCATTGATGTCAAACCTTAATTGGTAAGACTGTTTCTACTTAGGAAAGTACTATATCTATTTGAGTGTTGCTGAGGGGCTAAGCAAGGTTGGTAACAATAGCACCTAAGGAAAGGTTGAGTTATCTTGATACTACAAAGTGTACTTGACTATGTTGCACAATGATGAGATAATGTATTGTTTATCTTAGTAAGACTGAAGACTAAACTGATAGGCTTAACCGAGCAAAGAATGGAAAAATCATGTTTAAGCTGAGTAATGTTAGTGTCGACCGAGTTAGTATATGCCGAGCAAAATTATAGTGTCGACCGAGCATCAGTAAATTGTTGAGGAAGACAATGTAAGCCGAGGAAATAGTTTTAGTAATGACTGAGATTTCTACATGAAGACCGAGTGGACAATCACAGTATCGAATGACCATCAGCAATTTTATATTTGAAAAGAATTTAATTTTGGAGCCGACATTGTTGAATTCTTAGATTATGTAAAATGTGTTGACTTTATTTATTGATTGTTTGGAAGCATTAAATGCACTGTAAATTTTTTTATTGTAAATCTTTAAGAGATTTGAAGATGATTCTAGAAAAGGAGCTGAAGAACATGAAGCAGGTAGATTCAATGAATCTGACCTAACCCTAAGATCTACGAAGGAGATTGAGTGACAAAAGATGAGTTAACCTAATTGGGGAAAATATAATGGAACCTGAGCATTTTGATATGCATGTACATGGAGAACAGAGAATGCTGGAAGAGGAAAGTTTTATTGACTAAATAAGAAGAAAAGGCTGAAGGAGAATTGTGGTGATTGCTTGAAGAAAAGTTTCGAGTAGATCAGAGATGGAAATGGCAAAGTTTCAAAGTCAGTAAACCAGCATTAGTGTATGAAATCGGATCTGATATTTGCAAAGTGAGTTGTATATTTTTCAGATAATACTGCTGCTACTTTCTAACCATTGTAATAGTCAAAATCCTTTTAACAGAGGTTGAACTAATAGTCATATGTTAAATCCTTTGAACAAGGTTGCATTCTAATGGAGTGTATGTAAGTCTTATGACTAGGCTCACTTTTAACAGGGTGATTGAAATCCTTTAACCGGGTCACACCTGACAGTGTGTATTGTAACCTTTGACAGGGTTGGCTTTTTACCAAGCTCACTTAAGAAGAGTGAAAATAATAGTAGCATGTTACAAAGTGGTTTTTCCCAAATTGGGTTTCCACTATAAAACCTGGTGTTAATACTTGTGTGAATGTTTTGGTTTGAACATTTCTATGTTTTACAAGTTAAGTTACTGCTGGGTAGTGAACTGCATTGTTGTATGTTTCTATTATTGAATTAGTGATGACTGAGTTAGTTTTGGTTATTGGATCTGATTTAAGGATAAGTTTTTTGAGATTGTTTTATACATCAGGACTTGAGAACAACTGATTCATCCCCCCTCTCCGTTGTTCTAAATCATATTAACAAATATTGACTCTGGAGTTCTATTTGAGGGGAAAATGTATAGTTCTCCGCAAATTATACAACTGAAAGAATACAACCAGGTGGGAAACAATTTTTGGAATCACGAAACTGTTTAGCTTGCCATCGTACACCATGACAATGTTGGATATGTGGATAAACCATAGATCAAAATCTGTCCATGAACTAAAGGTATGATAATTCACTCTCCTTTAATGCAATTTTTTTTTATTCACCTCATGTCTTGATTTCGTATGTCTCATATTAAAATCTCTTCCACTGGATTGGTGTTGTAACATCAATATTATCAAACTATAAAGGAGATTTCTGTAAATTTCCATAATCATTGCATTCATTTTTTATACACTGGACATTGAATTCATCTGAGTCTTCTGATTTATCACATAAAATGGACTTTACAAATTCTATTGTACTTCCAGTAACCATATCTAGATTAAGTACTACCATAACCTTTTTATAATTTTGCAAGTATAAGTGAAACTCAACATGATTTTGACAACATGTTTCACAAACCTTATTTATGCATATGAAGCAAGGGCACAACATCTCAAATATTCTTTGACCTATTTTCACATCTAAAAATTCATGTTTGAATATTTCAAAAAATTCACTTTGTGTAGTATCGACAAAATGTTTTGGATGTAAAATCTTCATACCAGTCTCTTCATCTTTCATTTGTATAGTGTCCCTTCTATTGGAAGAAACACAAGAGTGGTTGATCCAAATATCAATGACTTGTCTTCTTACATCTTTAGAAATTTTGTCTTACGAGGAACTCTACAAATCTATACCCAATTCTTGTCAATGTCCATATCCAACATATTTCTCTTCATAATATCAGTTCTTTGGGATACCTTGAGTAAATCAGAGATTGCTCAAACTTGATTTTTATGTGTCAATCTAGATTATTGGAAATCATAGTCATCAACGCTCTTCTAGCAGCATTTGAATATGATCCTCTATGATCTTCCCTATTAACAACGTTCAATGCATCTTGTAAATTTTGAATTATTGTCTCTTTTACTTGACCTCCTACCATTTTCCTATTATCAATACCTAACAACTCCAAAACCGGAGTCATTTCTTTCTTCCTAAATAACTTTGCAAAAAACTATGCTTTTCCCACCAAAGATTTACTCTCAAAATATTCCTTCCACATGTTTTTGAGATGCAATTTAATAGTGCTTTTGGGTACTAGGTGCTCCCGTGCAATTTAACTAATAAGTTCCTCATTCATGTCCATCAAATTTTGCATTGTAGGATAAATATGCATGTTTCAACTACTACAGATATCCTCCCCTAATTTAGTTGCACCTTCTTCAACATTAATAGGTTCTCCTTCAACATCGACCGGTTTCTCTTCAAAAAGTTTCGTATGACCTTTCATTTTGTCATCCCTTTTATGATCGTATTTCCTTGTTCTAGTCCTTTTATTTCCCATTGCTCAAATATCTAAGCAAAAAAATTCTTATTACTTTACTCCTTCGTCACTGAAAGACTTGCCTTCACACTCCTCTGAAAAAAAATGTCTTTGTAACTTCCCTAAAAAAATGCCTCCTAGCTTCAAAAACCCCTTATATTCTAAAATAAGAATTAAAATTTGCAATTGATAATATATAGATTTTTCAAAAAATAACTTATATATATACCCTTCTATTTGAAAGGGTGGGTTGCCCACGCGAACGCTCGCGGGGGGCCTACCCCTAAGGGTACTCGGACCAGTAGGACTCAGTTGAGTCCTACTCAGTCGAGTTAGGCTCAGCTGAGTCATCCTAGGTGGCATGCCATGTTGGCAGCCAAACCTTCAAAAACACAAAAAATACAAAATTTTGCACTTTTGGTGTTCCTTTCTCTGCTAAAAATAGTGAATGTCAAAAAACTAAAAGTACCCTTTTCTAGATATCTAAACTACAATTCTGGACATATAAATTTTATATTGTTTCAATTACAAAATGTTAAATAAATTTGCTAAAAATGACACATAGGTATATTAAGCTTTGAGAAGTCGTTGATTTGCAAAATATAGAAAAATGCTAAATCAATTTAAAAAAAAATTAAAATCATATATGACACTAGAGAAGAGAGTCATCTTCAAGAATATATAATTTATTTGATTTTTGGTATTGTTTTGATAGAGGAAAAGTGGCGGGAGACAAAAACTGTTGATTTTAGGTAAGTTAGACTTTGAATACTTATAACAGGAAATTTATAAATAAAAAACACTTCTTTCTTTCTTGCTTCACTAGATATACATGTCATCTAAAACATAGTCTAAAATTGGAGGAAAAAACAATGTTTTACTTATAATGTTTGGACAGGAAGTAATCCCCTTGATTTGCAGTATTTTTCAGGAAATAAAAAATAGACCTAAAAAAAATATATATATTAATTTTTATTCAAATTAATTTTAAAAAATTATAAGCATAAGATTCATCCTATTTCATACATTTCATCAGTTTACATCATCTTCAAATTCTAAACAAAAATCTGACTTTTATGTCCTTGAAGTTTTTCAGTTTTGGTGTTGTTAGCCTTTTCCTTTGTAAATGGGTGACAACTTATTGTGCTTTTACCCACATATGTTGAATTTTTTTTTAAGTTGGACATGGTAAAGGAGAACATGATGGAGCAGGTGCATGTGTTAAAAGAATTTTGGCTAAAGAGAAATTAAAATTTAAGGATGCAACTAAATTTAAATATGCACATGCTATTGTGGATCGGTCAATTCAAGATTATTTGTAGGATCAAATGATAACTCTATAATTAAATGATTTCTTTTCGCAAATTAAAGAAAATAAAATTCCACCTTGATTGTTAGACAATTAGTGGGTCAGCATCATGGCATTCATTTAAGAGTTCAGATGCAAGGACATGGACTTTGTGGATAAGAGAGCTTGCATGTTTTTGTCAATTTTGTATTTCAAGTGACTGGGATGCTTGTGAGAATAAAGAATGGGTCAAAGAGTGGAAGCAAAGATCACTAACACCTGCTCAAACATATGAGCAATATGAAACAACACTTGAAGAAAATGATAAGCTATCTACATCAAATGATTATGATCATGTTTTAGATATTGCACAATAAGGTAACTGTATTTTTTATATCACTTTATATTTGAATGTAATTATTGGTATAATTTTATTTTGGTAATTTAACTTTTTATAAGTTTATTTCACATGTTAGTTAGCTATTTTATTTTTATTTATAGGACATGTGTACATGTTTTTGTTGCACGTGATAATTATGAAGAGCAAACAAAGTATTGGTTAGATAGATGTATTGAGACCAAACATAAGCTACTAGAACCTAGAGAATATGATGATGACTATCATTATCCTATAGGTTTGGTGGTGTGTGATCAAAAGTGTGATACACTTCTATGAACCATTTCACTTGAGAGAAATCCATGAGAGATGATATCTCAAGAAGCGGCTCATAGCTTCCTACTTGAAGTGAATTTAATCTATCTCATGATGCTCATCAGATTGGCATGAAGGATTAGTGGCTTGACTACTCTAAAATGGAAGATTCAAATCTAAGAATGAAGTTTAGATGCAAGAATGCAAGCTAAGGATGAGAGATTAATCTAAGAATGTATGGAAGCAATTAGCAATCTAAGAACGAGATGCAAGAACAATGCAAGAAAGAAACTAGATTAACAATACAATATTAAGCTAGAAATGAAGCTAAGCTAAGAGTTCAAATTAGCAAAATTATTATAAAATAAGAATGTTATAATGCAAGAGAGCTAAGATGATCCAAAATAAAGAACTAGGTTACAAGATAATGTACCCTTAAGCCAAGGAAGAGCTTCCTTTAAAATAAATTGCCTCGAGAATGAAGGGTGGTGATTAAGAGGCAAAAGAATGAGCGGCTAAGATGAAGAGGCAAAAGGAGATGCAAGGTTAGGTAGAGATGAGTGGTGAGGATTAAGAGGAAAAATAGATATTAAGTAAGATAAATCAAAATAGCATTTGAAAGCACAAATCCCTCTTAATTTCTAATTAATCAAGATTAAGTATGCGCACATGTGAATGTGTTCTTTTAATAAAAGTGTAGGAACTTTATATTAAAAGTAATGTTTTAGCAATTAAATAAATATGCAAGCTCTAGAAATAAGACCATAGTATAATCTTGATATAAGATTTTTTATTTAATTATGCAACAAGGATTTTAAGGGTCACTCTGCATAATAATTCTTAGCAAAGCGGTGATTTAATCAAAAGGGGGCTCAAGTTCTACTAGAGCAATTTTAGGTGATTGCATTTGCCCCTCTTTAACTAATGTGTGAGCGATCTAGGAACACATTGATTCAAATAATGATGATGTCAAGGATAGCTAATAGAGATCAGACTCTGAAACTAATTGAACGAAGACCAATAAGAAAGACAAGAATATTCAGCCTGATATGAAGCAATGAGACTAAATATATGTCCAAGGGGATTGAGATAGCTAATCATCTAAAAGACAATACCAGATTGATATGAATCCTGATGAAGCTGATATGCCCTAAGAGATCAAAGAGAAGTTTGTTTGAGTGAACTGATATGAAGCGATGAGAACAATCTTTCAGAAGAAGAAGTGGAGAATCTCAACTTGATATGAAGAGATGAAGTTGAGATGCCCTAAGTGATGATGTTTTAGTCCTGATTGACTTGATCGATTTAAGATTTGGTTTGATTACTAGATTTGCAGATTAGGAGATTTGATTGACAAAAATATTTACTATATTGTCATGCCCCTTTGGGATCAAAAGGGAAATGAGGTACAGAGGTGAATATCAGCCTCAAAGATCCAAGAGAAGAAGGTGGGAGTGAGCAAGAATGCGTCAATAGTCAACTTCATTGAATATTTATAATTTCAATTTTGATCCTAAAAAGTTGAATACTTCGGCATAGAGAAAGGAGGGAAAAGAAAGCATAGCTCAAGAGTACCAAAAATACAAAGCTAAATGAATGCCTATAATGAAATGCAACCTAAGAATGAGAATAGAGCCTAAGACTTTGGAGTAGTCCAATCACCAATCATGTAGCCATAAGTTTTCATTATTTGAGTGTTTGGTACGTTAGGGGTCAGTACAACCATCATTGGTGCGAGAGTGACCATGAAGATATGAATACGACCGTATTGGATGAGATGTAGGAAACACACGTAATTATCGAGATATAGATGTCGAGATGACTTCAACATGGTTTCCAAGTTAATGTTGTAAGATAGCATAAGCAATAGACAAGGAGATAATTCCAACCTCACCTAAGTGTCTGAATAAAGAGGATTGAGGTATGTGTGATGTTCCAATGGTGATGGAGGTTCTTATCACATACACCTAGTTTATTAGACATCATAGGATAATTGAAATCACACCAATAGCATAAATCAAAGAAAAAGAATGTTATGCCCCCTACTAATTGTAGTACCCACCCATAGTTTTCTTTTAGCTGCTTTCTGTTTCAGTTGTTTGGCTGAATTCTATTAGGTCACTTTTGATGTGATCAGTTATTATTTTAATAAACGATGATTCTGGATTATTGTTCATTAGCTGTGTATCATGTGTTTGCATAGATTAGATAATGAGATTGTCATGATGTTATGTTTTATGCTTTATTATGAATTATGATGTACTGACCCCATACTTGCATGTGTGTGGTTATCGTGTGTGTGTATCTATTTGACGTGTTTGTGTGGTAGAGGAAAGAGGCATAGTTACTCAAATAGTCAAGATCCACATGTCCGACCGTACCTTATCATTGTCTGCTATATATATTGGATATACATGCTTCATCTTGTGATGACAGGTTTGCAGGTACAGGGCATCATCTTCCCTGAATTGGCATGAGCGAGCGTGCCCATAAATATTCATCTCAATGGCAAAGAGGGGAGATAGTACAAAGACCCAAAACCCTAACCTAAGCCTATTTGTCCTAGGATTGGACAAGTATGAGTTTGACTACCCTACCCAAATTTGTCTAGTTGACAGGAATTCGTGGATCCCTTTCTGGTGTTTGTTTGGTTTTATGTGTTTAGGTCTCAGTTGATTTATTGCTTATGTGGGGGATTTTATGTGATTATTAATGTTATGATTATAGTTGAAATCTAATATTAATCATGTTCCTAAGTTTATTTGAATAAATTTAATTAAAAGTTAGATAATTGATTATTTGGATTTAATTAATTATTTAATTGGTAATTAGATTTAATTATGCTTGTGTGTATTATTAAATAATTAAATATTTAATGGCATGGTTCTAGGATGTTTTAAATATTTAATTTATTTAATATGAACTTTTATTATTAACATGTGCTTTAATTGTGTTGAATGTTAATTGCTTTCAAAATAATAACAACTTGTTTTCAAAAGTCAAAGTTGAGTTGTGCAAAATAAAGTTATTTTAATTTATTAAGTAGGATTTACTTTCAAATTGTAATTACAGTTTGATTGGGAGTTAACTCCTAAGTCATCTCTAGGGTTTGCATGAAAGAGGGAATTGAATCCCTAATAGGGGGAATTGCATTCATTTTGGGATTAGACAAGTTTTGGGAGGATAATTTTTGGAGAGTGTATGTGATTGGATTTTGTGAAATTTGGGATTGTTGTGGCTTCTTATTTTTTTGGCTACGTTGTGCGTCTGGATTTTTGGTGTTTGCATCATTTGTGGATTCAGATCTACAGGTTGGAATTCTTACACAGAGGAATCAGGTGTTTACAGGTCTTCCAGGTTTCCATTTCAGTTATGTGCATTGGATCTAAGGTAAAATCTAAAAATCTCCTTCTGTAGTTTTTGTTTTGCAATTTGATGAATTTCTATGTCTGAATGATTTCATGTATATCTCCTTAGATCTATATGTGATTTTCTTGTTTTGGGTATTAGAGAAACCCTTGAATGATAATTTAGTTTTTTATTAAATTTTAGCACAGCTAGGTTATGCTGGCAAAATTTCGTTGGAAGATTCATCATGGATTTCCTTTCAAATGAAAAAAATAATCGTAGACTATAGTTAAACTATTAGGCTGGGAGAAAAATAATTTCCTTGTGACGAGAACATTAATTGTTAGCAAAAAAACCCAATTTGGGTATAAAAGTAAATTCCGAAAATATGTATTATTCTCTATGTAAAAATAAAAATGACAGTGAATTAAAAATTAGCCCAGAAAAAGTCAAAATCAATTGCATGATTTTGGTAGAAATGTATCTCTCTCTCTCTCTCTCTCTCTATATATATATATATGTATATATATATGTATATATATATATATAGATATATGTATATATATATGTATATATATATATATAGATATTATATACATATATCTATATATATATATATATTATATATATATAGATACATATATATGTATATATATATATATATATACATATACATATATATATATATATGTATATATGTATATATATATGTATATATATATATATATGTATATATATATATATATATCTGTATATATACATATATATATATATATACATATATATATATATATACATATATATATATATATACATATATATATATATACATATATATATATATATATATATCTATATATATGTATATATATATATATCTATATGTATATATATGTACATGTATATATATATATATGTACATGTATATATATATATATATGTACATGTATATATATATATATATATATAGATATATATATATACATATATATATATACATATATATATATATACATATATATATATACATATATATATATATACATATATATATATATATATATATATATATATATATATATATATAAAGCTTATATATTGTAATTTTCAGAAATCTTTAATAAAAAATTGCATTGAAAAAAAAGGGGTTCAAAAAAATACATATGTTTATATATTTGATTTCAAATAAGTTTTTAAAAAAAATATTAAATTTTTTTTTTGAAAAGTGAAATGGGAGGTGAGGGCCACCAAATCCCCACCCTCCCGAAGGCAGCCTTCGCAGGCTTGCATGCATAGGGTACTGCGCAAGTACCATGAGGCCTTGCTTTGGGAGTTAGGGAGTGGGCACCAGCCCCCCCCCCCCCCCCCCAAAAAAAACAAAACAAACTATTATTTATTTGATTTTTTTAAAATGTGTTTTAAAATGTTATTTTTATTTAGATTTAGTTTAACTAAAATTTAATTTATTAATTTAAATTAATTTAATTTATTTAAATTGTAATTTAATTTAATTTTTATTTATTAATTTTTAGTTTAGTTTAATTTTAATTTAATTTAATTTAGTATAACTAAATTTTTATTTATAAATAAGTTTAATTAAATTTGTTTGTTGGTTTTGGTTGGATTAAAATTGATTTTTTATTTAATTAAACCAAATTTATTTTAATCTTTGTTTTAAAAATTTAATTAAATATTAATTAGTAAGTAATTGATATTTAGAATTAAATGTTTTTGACATATAGATTTGTATTTTATGATGAAATATAGTTTAATTTAATTTCATCTTTTCTTTAATTTGGATATATATATCAAGATTTAATGATATAGATTTAGATATGAATTACGTTGGAAAAATATATTCAATAGTTGTTGTGTTTTTACTGAAATTGGACATTTTGGTTCTGTTGAACCCATAGGGTGAATATAGAGAATGTTATTGAATTAGGGCATCATTTTAATGTTTATGTTAGGTTTCTCTTGGTAGACCTATGTGAATTTTCACTTAGATTCAATTATGCTCAATATGAAATTTAAATGCTTATGGTTTAATTTCAGTATGGTGTGAAGTGAGTGTTGTGTTCTTCATTCCTGGAGTGTCTTCTTTTACGTATTATGTATTTTGGGTACTAGAAGACCTAGGGGGAAAATAGAGGCCGAGTATGTGTAAATTGTACATGTTCTCAGCATTATGTTTGATGTGTGTGTATAATCCGATCATCACCTGATTTGACCATATGGGCTCATGTTGCTTTTTAATCTACTTATGGTATCTTTGTAATCATTTCTAGTTCTTGTGTGTAACTGGATCTGAGATTACCTGGTTGTATACCTGATTGATCTATGTGTGATTTGTGAGCCTAGGAGAGGTTAAATAGGTGCATCTTAGGGGAGTGACTTACAATAAGGGTTCGGGGCTCAAAAGGGGCCAGTACTAGGGTAACCTATTGTAATTTGATTTAATAAGTGATAACCTAATAATAAAACTTGGGTATAACATTAAACACAAGATTGATCATTAAAGCCTCACCCACACTTTGAGTGCTTGTATAGGCTAAGGATGGGGATCAGATGATACCTAAAGATTAGGTATGATCAAAATTCTTCATCTTCATGAGAGGGTATTCTGGTTATGGATGGATCATGTTGAGGGTCCGGGGTCCAGAGCGGTCAGTCCAGGGTAACTAAACCTGATAGACGCTTGAGGTTTCGGGGTCTAGAGACCAGTTCCAGGGTTACTCAAGTAGTTGTCCATGTGATGACACTCACATAGTATGTAACCTAAGTCTCCTCCATAGTTATTCTTCATGTATCAAATGCCTCTGGATTAGTGAGTCTTACCTATCACTGTCTTTTATACACCTTGAGTTAGAGTGCTTTCAGGAATCCTCTTACTTAGTGGTTTTACCTTTCTTTTGTATTGGTTATTTGAGTGGGGTTTGTTATTATCTCCTCAGCATAGTGGGGTAGGCCTTTGTGGTTCTATATGGACAGGTGGTAGTGATTCTTTACCATTTGAGATTCGACGTCCTGGTGACGGTGCTTGATGGTGCTTTTGTAGTTGGATTCCTTATGATTTGTCATTGATGTATCTTTTCTTATCTTCATTATTTGTAATCTTGTATTAGAGTATCGCATGTGATACCTAATCTGGACATTGTATTTTGTAGTTAGATTGATTACCACATACCCTGTGATATGTGCAGTAGATGTGAGTTTATCTAGATATCATGGATGTCCATAAGGATTTTATTTGTTGTTATTTGATGTAATTGTAATATTTATGTTATGGAATATTTTTTGATGTTATTTAGTTGTGTTTTATTCTTAAGTAATTCTACATCATGGAACCCTCAAGTTATGTAATTTATGATGGTTGTTGTTTCAATGTGAGTAAATAGTAATTGCTTATGCACCGATGTTTATCTTTTATGTTAACTTTAGATAAAAAAAATTATTCACCAAACTTAGTACCATGTATTAGGTTAATCTCTCTTGGGTTCCCTGGTGGGGCATTGCATCTAGTATCAGAGAAGAGTTTCTACATTGGGAACTCTGGGTATGTACACTCATTAGGTTTTGTGTAGTCTAAACTTGAAACTAAACATAGACATAAAATATTATTATTTTTAGACCATTGCTTTGTGATTATGTTATCTTTTGTTTTTGTTTCGAGTTATGTTGTGAGACGTTGTCTGGATCTCTGTATGATGCATGAATCATGCCTGAGACTAGAGCTGCTAGAGGTCATTTTGGTAACTGTGGAAGCGTTAGACATCATATCCCTTTTGCGAGTATCAGTTAGGAGAGTCACCACCAGTAGTCTAGAGATTATCAGAGAGAGGATCATCAGGCTGAGTTTGAAGGACCAGACACGAGACAATTCTTGCGGGCGATTCTCAATCATCTTGGTCCTAAGCAAGTTAGAGTAGAGCGGGTTGTTTCTCATCACTCATAGAGGGATGAAAGGGAGAGGGAGAGATCTAGGAGCCCTCCAAGGATGAACTTCATAGTTGATCCTACTATTGTGGTAGCTAATCACATGAGGGATCTGTTGAGAGGGTGACCTAATCCCTTTGATGGGAAAAGTATTGGTTTAGACACAGAGACTTGGCTTATAGCTTTATAGAGTAGTTTTGCTATGCATCCCTTTAGTAGCAATACTAAAGCTAGGTATGTAGTTATGTAGCTTACTGAGTTTGCAGTTGTATGGTGAAAGATAGAAGAGGAGAAGCTAGGGCTTCAAATGGATATTGTCACTTGGGAGTTGTTCCCTGAGAACTTTTGAGAGTGTTTCTTCTTAGATCAATGGAGGAAACAAAGAGAAGATGAATTCCACAACCCAATACAGTTGACCCTATCAGTGGGAGAGTATGAGAGCTGATATTTTGAGCTCAAGCAGTATTCTGGCTTTGGACATGATATAGCTCTCCTAGTTCAACACTTTGTTAGGGGGTTTATGCTCATCTAATTGGGGATTTTAGACTCTTTGAGCCCAAGACCCTGAAGGAAGCAGTCGTTAAGGCTACTCTTACAGAGGAAAATCTAGCGTTGGGTCATGGTGGTCAAAGAGATGTTCGGCCTAGTGGTTCCAAGGGAAATCGGTCTTAGAGGAATGAGAATTTCTAGAATCCTTCTACCTTTTTGAAAGGTAATCAGAATCAGTAGAACAAGAAATTCTTCCATGGTAGTAGTGGTGGTTCTCAATCAGGGAACTATCGCAATTGGCTGCATAGTATGTGCAATTGGGTTGATCAACCAGCTCAAAGTTCAAATCAAGATTTTAGTGGAGGTAGTTTCCAGCAGTCTAGAGCACCTTTAGTTGGGAGAAGTGGTGGTAAGGGTGGTTGTTATTCTTGCGGATAGCATGGCCACATTGTTGTCAATTGTCCTAATTGATCAACATAGTTTTCAGGGTAGAGACCAACAACTTCTGAGCCTACAGTTGGAGATGCTGGTAGATCTCATAGGGTCTTCATAGTAGGGAATGATCCTCAATGTTCAAACCCGAAGGCATGGAAGGGTCCGAAGGGACCTACTCAGTGATCCTTGGTTTAGTTTTCTTTTTAGTGCAACAAGTTTTATGGGACTTATATACCTACTTGTTCCAGGCTTCCAGGAGTAAGCCTAAACCTAGGGGGGTGGATGTAGTACCCACCCGTAGTTTGCTTTTAGCTACTTTCTATTTCAATTGTTTGGCTGAATTCTTTTAGGTCACTTTTGATGTGATCAGTTATTATTTGAATAGACAATGATTCTGGATTATTGCTCATTATATGTGTATCACGTGTTTGCATAGATTAGATAATGAGATTGTCATGATGTTATGTTTTATGCTTTATTATGAATTATTATGTATTGATGCCATACTTGCATGTGTGTGGTTATCATGTGTGTGTATCTGTTTGACATGTTTGTGTGGTATAGAATGGAGGTGTAGTTACTTGCATAGTTGAGATCCACACGTCTGACAGTACCCTATCATTATTTTCTATATATATTGGATGTACATGCTTCATCTTGTGATATCATCAAATAGAGGATCATCAAGCTGATTCTGAAGGACTAGACACAAGACAATTCTTGTGGGCAATTCTCAATCATCTTTGTCCTGAGCAGGTTAGAGTAGAGCAGGTTGTTTCTCATCACTCACAGAGGGATGAAAGGGAGAGGGAGAGATCTAGGAGCCCTCCAAGGAGGAAGTTCACAGTTGATCCTACTGTTGTGGTAGCTAATCACATGAGGGATCTGTTGAGAGGGTGACCTAATCCCTTTGATGGGAAAGGTACTAATTTAGAGGCAGAGACTTGGCTTATAGCTTTAGAGCGTAGTTTTGCCATGCATCTCTTTAGTAGCAATACTAAAGCTAGGTATGCGGTTATGCAGCTTACTGAGTTTGCAACTGTATGGTGAAAGATAGAAGAGGAGAAGCTAGGGCTTTAGATGGATATTGTCACTTGGGAGTTGTTCCTTGAGAACTTCCGAGAGTGTTTCCTTTCAGATCGGTGGAGGCAACAAAGAGTAGATGAATTCCACAATCTAAGATAGTTGACCCTGTTAGTGGGAGAGTATGAGAGCTGATTTTTCGAGCTCAAGCAGTATTCTAGCTTTGGACATGATACAACTCTCCTAGTTCAGCACTTTGTTAGGGGGCTTAATGCTCGTCTAATTGGGGATGTTAGACTCTTTGACCCTAAGACCCTCTATCATGAACCATAATTAATGTAATAATACATATCATCTTAGGATTGACAATAATATAAGATTGATCAATATATATATATATAGAAGAATTTATTAATACTAATTCATATTAATTATTTAATATCTAATAACTATCTACTGATAGTTATCAATGAAATAGTAGTAGTCAATATTATTGATCAATATAACAAATAAATATAGCTAATCAATATTATTAATCAATAATAATACCAATAGCATTATTCCCTTATTGATACCAATAATATTATTAATCAATATCAATAATAATATCAATAATAATACCAATATTTCTTTAAATTAATGATATTTATAGTAGTGATCCTTTGTTATGAAGATCCACGACAAATATACCTGTTATCACAAAAGACAACAATAACAAGAGACGCAATGCGTCAAAGTTCCTGCCAATAGTTTGAGCGAAAGGTAATTAAGGATATATAGATGGGAAGGGAAATGTGTGTGTGTGTGTGTGTGTGTGTGTGAGAGAGAGAGAGAGATAAGAGATATAATGATAGAGAGAGAGTTGGAGAGGCAAGGTTTCTGTTGGGTTGCCTATTTTAATTTTAAAATGATTTAAAGCACACTATATGACTGGGTATTATTTAATTGCCATGTTTGTGGGTTTTTATGTGATTTTTGTCATAACATTCTTTGTTGCTCTTTGTGAATTTTCTGCATGGTAGCATTGAGGGAAAGGTTGTCCCTTGAATAAATTAAGAGGGTAATGTATGTCCCATTTCATTTTAATAATATTAGATAGTCATGTTAAAGGGTTAAATTATCTTATTGATTCGGGTTGGTATAATATAATGAGAAATAAGGGTTAAAAGAAATAATGAGAAATATATGTTAATATATAGATATATTTTATGGATCTAATAATTTTAAATGCTAAACATATATATATATGGGCCAATAAATAGCAGAACTAATCCAAGGGATGAAGGTGCACCAAAGGTTAGTTAGATCATGTCTAGTACTAACATGTACAATAAAGCCAATAAGAAATGCAGATCTTTTCTATAGATGAAATTATTGAATTTGTTAAAAAAAGGTGACTGGTCCAAGAAGTAGTGAGAAAGCAATTGAAGCCTATAGATTTAGGCTACATAAGTTTAAACCACCCGATCTAGTTGTCCACATGGATTCAATTGACTAGCCTAAATTAATTAAAATGTCATGCTATGGCACTAGTGTTTTGTGCTCATAATAATGGTGAGGCCAACACAAGAAATGAAAAAAATATTGACAAACCTTCCAATTGATGATTAGGCCGCATCAAGAAAATGTCCACGTGCCTTGAATGCATCTCATAGTATGCCACATATACTCTCTTTTCTTCCATCTGTGTGTATACTAAATGGTAGACTGTACATGTGTTGACAGAGGCCTAGTCTTTTAGGGAAAAGGGACAGGTGGCATACATGGAGAATAGCCTGAAAGAAATTCAAATTGTATGCCTAATTTCAACAACAATGTCGTTTGGGCAGAACAATAGATGGTTGGTTGATTTCAGCACACTGCAAGAGATGGTAGGATGTGCTTTATGCTCCTCCTCTCAGCATGGAAGATTTTTTTGGTGATTTGTGTCCTTTCCATGAGTGGAGCCCAAGTTTTGTCACACAATTCATTTCGTAGTTTGTTAATAATGAGGGGGCTCAAGTGTTAATGTTCCCTTCAGACCCTAGTAATTTTTTGTTTGGTTTCCTGTATTTCATCAATGAAACATTGTGGTTAGGGTTTTGGTCTTCCATGATCAAATTTCCAGTCCAATATCAAAATTCATTTTACAGGATTATAATTGTTAGGAGAATGTGCAATGCAATTAAAAAAACAAAAAAATAGAATCCTTTTGAAGTGAGTTTCAAATATACTTGCTTGCAAGATGAATAAGATGCCTTTGTATGCAGATGAATGTAACCATGATTTGCTACAGTTGTTTGCAAAAAACAGTCCAAGAAGAAAAGATATCCCTTAGCATGAAATATCCCGGTCTTCCGTAGAGTTTTTCAGCATTTTGGGTTTAAATTTATCTTTTGTGATTTTTTGGAATACCGTACACCTTAGAGCCTATAGTTCAACATGCCCTAAAATTTCCGGCATCTGTACAGCATCTTTGAAGTGAACAGTATTGCTAATCTTGATTTAGGAAAATATTCTAAAATTTACTTTTTGTGGTTTTGAATGTCTCATTGGACCACCCAAGCCTGAAACATCAGAGCTAGTTGTCTCCATGGAAATATGTACTTGTGAATGTGTTATCTAGAGGTAAGTGGGATCACACTGCTTGAGGTCATTGAGCAAAGTTGGTAACAATTTGTTTTGGGTGTATTTATTTTCAGGACTTCAATGATTTTACCACTGCTGCTACTTATGTTTGTCTGATCATAATGGCGAGGGGATATAATGAGGAAACGGTAATCATGACCTGCCTTTACTGTAAAGACAACTATAAAGCTATTGATGGTGGAACCTGTAAAGAATGCTATGAAGAGGCAAGTGAAACTGGGGAAGAGCTGAAGAAAGAGATTGACGAATTGAAAGCTATGGTTTATTTTCTGAAAATGTGGGCATCTGAAATCATGCTCGATGAACATACCGACATTGCTCTTGAAGTTAAAGATGGTTCCAAGATAAAAGCTCAGAAAATTGTGTTGGTATTATGCTTTACATAACATTAAATTGATTATTCTTTTTTTGACATTTTACCTTATAGATAATTACAATTATCTGTAGAAATTGGATTGCAGCACACATATATTAGAAACATACAAGGTAATAGGATTCGAAGAAAAGCTTATATATGCATTATTTACATACTTGCCTTCAGGGCTAAGGAATATGAAACCTACCAAAGTCAACTGGGACTTGGACAAGCTTATTTAATTACTTGAATATGCTTTTGGTGATATAATATCCCAAACGGAATATTATGTAGCATCTGACTGAATGTTACTCACTTTGCAAAAATTTCAACACCTTTTGATCACCAAGGTCTTGAGCAGGGCAAGGTGAGATCATAAGGTGATTGAATTTTGTCTCAAGTCAGCATTACTGTATTGAATGTTAGATTCCAGAAATTAGATGTACTCTTGCAAATTTGCAATGAAATACAAACCCTCATGGAATATAAATAGTGAACACAGAAGCCCACACAACCTATCACTTATTCAGTGAATTGTCACCAACACAACAATTGTGAAATTGCAAATCTTCACCAGTATTGAGAGATATGACAGCAGCAATAAGTGGTACTATCCTAGCTACCAACAGTCCCAGAATGGTGCTAATAAGGCTGCCCAAGTGCCTCTAAAGGATGGTATTGTGATAGCTTCAGTGGGCTCAGAAATAGGTGCTATGGAAGCCACCAAACAATCAAATGACACTGTACAGTCTCCCAAACCTACAAAGATTGGTTCTTATGGAGGACATCTTAAAATAAAAAATATGGCACCATAAAAGTGGTCCAAATATCTCAGAAATTGGTGCTATGTAAGCCATCTTAAAACCAGAAATATGACACCATGGAAGCTGCCCAAATACCTCAGAAATTTGCGCTGCATAAGCCATCTTAAAAATCAACGCTTGTGTGCTCCCATTTTAGACTTTTGCTGGGATGATGTTGGGGAAAGGTTGTTGTCTTTGGCCTTTTTGGCGTGCTTTTCCATGCATATCTAGCAGTGCTAAGAGTTTGGAGTATAAGGAGAGCAATGAGACCTAGTAGTCAATGCCAAATAAACTTGAAAGTCAATCCTATTTTTGCACCAACAATTTTGTAAACTTCACCCCAAAATCACTTTCAACAAGAGGAATTACCAAAAAATTGTTGTGCATACATATCTATTAAGAGCAGGGGAAATGAAGCCCACCATATGCTGGCGAAGATCAAACATTTTGTCCTCCTGAGGATAAAACCGTAGCCTAAATCTTATATTATTGGTTGGAGCTCTTTCCAGAAGGAATAAATTGCATCTTGATTTGGTAGAGTAGCAGTTGATTGACCAATTATGGCTAATCTACAAGCAGATGCTCACTTCCTTTAAGAAATATAAGTTCATGGTTTTAGATTATTTGATTACTATTTTGAACATCTTCTCTTTTTTCACTCAATTGATAAGTGGTCATTACGATGAAGGTGAAAATTTTCAATTTACAAGATAAATGTCTCCCTTCTAGTGTTAGAGAATTGCTTAAGGGCTATTGCTAAAATTTGATATTCGGATTTTTTTTTGGGAGGAAACAATCATTCAGCATGCCACTATGCTTCTTTAAGCTTGGGGTCAAATAATTGGTAGGGCATGAAAAGCGAGAGAGCAAGAAATCTGATTTCAATTTCAACAAGCCGTAAAGTTGAAATTGATTACTTTTCAATGCCAATATGCAGTGGGCAGCTAGTGAGGTAGAATCTCAATTGGCAGTCTCTCTGAAAAACATATTGGAAACTCTCTCTCTGTATGAATTAAAATAATTATATGATTAAAACAATTTTATGAATCCAAAACCCTCTATATAAAATAAACCTTAAAATGAAAAGAAAATGAATAAAGCAAAACCCACCTCAGATTTTGCCTCAACAAGTACTTGATTGACATTCTCTTATATTAAATCCAATGGTTGTAGCTAGTCTTCTGTAGCTAAAATAATATGGTGACGACCTCTTAGCTTTATTGGCGTGTGCTTTAGAGGCAACTTATAGCTATTGTATTTGCTGATATTGAATGGCTGCCATTTAGAATAGCACACATGCTAAACCGACCTTTGGGCAAGAGGCATCATTTTTAACATTGAGACTGGGGCACTCTACATCCAGCAGAAGATTCCATTTGTGGGTAAGAATTTAGAAATAGGAAAATTATTTACACCCCTAAATCTTTTAAAAAACTCATAATCAAAAGCCAGCCTTTGGGCAGGAAGCATCATTTTTAACAATGAGACTTTGGCACAATGCATCCAGCACGAGGATCCCATTTGTGGATAAGATTATTCAAACCCTAAATTTTTTACGAAAACCCATAACCAAAAGCCATAACTCCCACCGTCTCAACTAGATGGAGACAAACAGCCTGCACAAGAAAGATAAAAGAAGTAGAACCCAGGTCAATTGACATCAACTTGAGTCAGAAAGAAAAGTAGGAAGAGCGGCTGTCAAAAGAGCTACGGCAAAAATGGTGATTAAAGCAGAGAAGAAGATGGTGATTAAAGTAGAGAAGAAGACTGGAGGACGAAGAAGTTAATCCGCATTCGACCGCCTGTATTCCTGAAAAAATGGTGGTTAAAGCAGAGAAGAAGACTGGAGGACGGATAAATTAATTTGCATTCAATGGTGCGTGAGGCTATAAAGTTATAAAGTTCAGAAAATTTATGTATTTATTTGTAATAAAAATTATTTTTCTCCTTACTATTTTTAATTAGCTTTTTAAATATTTTTAAAATATGTATAAAATTATAAACTTTGGAACATACATAAATGTTACAAAATTCTGAAATACTATTGGTTGAATTAATTATCGATATGCATCAAACGGATGCATTAGTATCCTGCCGTAGGCAGTAACTAATAATAACTCAATTATAAAGAATTGATGATGACTAATTAGACAACAATTATTGAGGCTTATCGAAGAGGTACATCTAAGATGAGGAGGAAAGGACATGTCCTTTGGGAAGACAACCATTCCCACATACGTGGTATAAGATGAGATTCAAACACATTCCATTGGGCATGACGGACAGAGAAAAGAAATCAAAAAGGGAATTTCTAATACATATGCGGTGACGGGAGTCTTACATTGACCACAAGTCAATGTAAATACAAAAGATACAATCCTATTAAGAATTTAAGAGTCTTAACATTGACCACAAGTCTATGCGGTAAGTAGCTATCGCAGAATATAGAGTGAGTACAAACGGTCAAGTATATGGACTGAGTAGATAAGGGAGGAAAAACGAGAAGAGAGAGTTATGAATGGAGTATATACGTATTTGCATAAGAGAGAATTCACCGGACAAGTCTAAGTTGGTAGACAAGAAAGGTGTCAACATGGAAATATACAGTCAGCCATACAGTGGCAACAACACAGCAGTATGTAAGGATTCAGTAATATGAATATGACGATAATATCTTACACTTGATGTATATATAATATGTTCAAATAAATTTGTGATGAGTTTATATATATTTGGGGTAATTATATTAAGAGCATTATATATGAAATGGATCACATCATGCTAAATATAAGGAAGAAATCTGAGAACCTTATGTATATGGATTAATGATGAAATGGATGAAGGGGAGTCTTGGAAAGGATCAAATTATAATTGATATCTGGCCATCATTAATTGAGGGAGAAGATCATCCAATAATAACTTCTAATATACATTGGGCATTGATTGCATGGAGGGAAGAAAAGGATAATAAAAAATTATATATATGTAAGAGATATATATACCGATATATAGTGAATATATAAGTATATATATTATTATTAATAATCAGAAATTATATATGCAAGAGATATATATACAGATATATAGTGAATATATAAGTATATATATTATTGTTGATAATTAAAAATTATATATATGAAAGAGAAATATATATATATATATATATAAAGATATATATGAATGAATATAAATACACACATCTTATGTATTTATTTATATTCATTCATATATATCTTTATATTTATATATTCATTCATATATATATATATATATATTATATATATATATATATATATATATATATATATATCGGTTAAATCAAAATTATATGTATCAGTTAATAACAATTAAAGTCAAAATTATTTAAATCAATATATATATATA
The DNA here is from genome assembly GCA_027943335.1 of Chamaecyparis obtusa. Classification (NCBI taxonomy): domain Eukaryota; kingdom Viridiplantae; phylum Streptophyta; class Pinopsida; order Cupressales; family Cupressaceae; genus Chamaecyparis; species Chamaecyparis obtusa. The sequence goes on along the minus strand of BSBK01001115.1, from coordinate 861,868 downwards.
TATATATATATATATATATATATATATATATCTTAATAAGAATCACAAATATATAGTTATATACCTGAAAGGTCTAATGATATATTTGAGTTCATATATATGAGTGTTATATATAATCTAATACACTCAATATTATTTATAACAATGAAATAAGAAAATATAGATAATTCATATATATAGTGAAATTAAAATCTAGATTACTATATATATATATATATATATATAGTGAGATATTATAATATGTGTGTGTGGAAATAATGGAAGTATGTATTCTATAATATATTTATGGATGATCTATAAGAATGATCCGATATTTATATATGTAAACTATATCTTTTAAGTAGTAGACAATAAAATCAGAATTACATTTCAATGGTTTTATACATATTTATTTATATTTTTGTAATATAAAATATTAATGCCCTAAAAGGGGAATTTTAGCACAAATCAAGTAAGGGTCCTAATAGGGATCATTACACCCTCAAGGAAGCAGTCGTTAAGGCTACTCTTATAGAGGAAAATCTAGTATTGGGTCATGGTGGTCAAAGCGATGTTCAGCCTAGTGGTTCCAAGGGAAATCAGTCTCAGAGGAATGAGAATTTTCAGAATCCTTCTACCTTTTTGAAAGGTAATCAGAATCAACAGAACAAGAAATTCTTCCATGGTAGTAGTGGTGGTTCTCAATTAGGAAACTATCGCAATTGGTTGCATAGTATGCACAATTGGGTTGATCAACCAGCTTAGAGTTCATAGCAGGATTTTGGTTGAGGTAGTTTCCAGCAGTCCAGAGCACCTTCAGTTGGGAGAAGTGGTGGTAAGGGCAGTTGTTATTCTTGTGGGCAGCATGGCTACATTGCTATCAATTGTCCTAATCGATCGACATAGTTTTTAGGGTAGAGACTAACAGCTTCTGAGTCTACAGTTGGAGATGCTGGTAGATCTCATAGGGCGTTCGCAGTAAGGAACGATCCTCAGTGTTCGAACCCTAAGGCATGGAAGGGTTCGAAGGGACCTACTCAGTGATCCTTGGTTTAGTTTTCTTTTCAGTGCAATGAGTTTTATGGGACTTATATCCCTACTTATTCTAGGCTTCCAGGAGTAAGCCTAATCTTAGGGGGGTGGATGCAGTACCCTCCCGTAGTTTGCTTTTAGCTACTTTCTATTTCAATTTTTTGGCTGAATTCTTTTAGGTCACTTTTGATGTGATCATTTATTATTTGAATAAACGATGATTCTGGATTATTGCTCATTATATGTGTATCATGTGTTTGCATAGATTAGATAATGAGATTGTCATGATGTTATGTTTTATGCTTTATTATAAATTATGATGTACTGACCCCATAGTTGCATGTGTCTGGTTATCATGTGTGTGTATCTGTTTGACATGTTTGTGTGGTATAGGACGGAGGCGTAGTTACTTGCATAGTCAAGAGCCACACGTCCAACCGTACCTTATCATTGTCTGCTATATGTATATTGGATGTACATGCTTCATCTTGTGATGATAGGTTTGCAGGTACAGAGCATCATCTTCCCTAAATTGGCAGGAGTGAGCGTGCCCATAAATATTCATCTCAATGGTAAAGAGGGGAGATAGTACACACACCCAAAACCCTAACCTAAGCCTATTTGTCCTAGGATTGGATAAGTATTAGTTTGACTACCCTACCCAAATTCATCTAGTTGACAGGAATTCGTGGATCCCTTTCTAGTGTTTGTTTGGTTTTATGTGTTTAGGTCTCGATTGATTTATTGCTTATGTGGGTCACTTTATGTGATTATTAATGTTATGATTATAGTTAAAATCTAATATTAATCATGTTCCTACATTTATTTGAGTAAATTTAATTAAAAGTCAAATAATTAATTATTTGGATTTAATTGATTATTTAATTGGTAATTAGGTTTCATTATGCTTGTGTATATTATTAAATAATTAAATATTTAATGTAATGGTTCTAGGATGTTTTAAAGATTTAATTTATTTAATATGAACTTTTATTATTAACATGTGCTTTAATTGTGTTGAATGTTAATTGCTTTCAAAATAATAACAACTTGTTTTCAAAAGTCAAAGTTGAGGTGTGCAAAATAAAGTTATTTTAATTTATTAATTAGGATTTACTTTCAAATTGTAATTAGAGTTTGATTGGGAGTTAACTGCGAAGTCATCTCTAGGGTTTTCATGAAAGGGGAAATTGAATCCCTAATAGGGGGAATTGCATTCATTTTGGGATTAGATAGATTTTGGGAGGATAATTTTTGGAGAGCTTATGTGCTTGGATTTTGAGAAATTTGGTATTGTTGTGGTTGCTTGTTGTTTTGGCTACGTTGTGCGTTTGAATTTTTGGTGTTTTCATCGTTCGTGGATTCAGATCTGCAGGTTGGAATTATTACACAGAGGAATCAGGTGTTTCCAGGTCTTCCAGGTTTCCATTTCATTTGTGTGTATTGGATCTAAGGTAGGATCTAAAAATCTCCTTCTGTGGTTTTTATTTTGCAGTTTGATGAATTTCTATGTCTGAATGATTTCATGTATATCTCCTTAGATATGTATGTAATTTTCTTGTTTTGGGTATTAGAGAAACCCTTGAATCTGATAATTTAAGTTTTTATTAAATTTTAGCACAATAGGGTTATGCTGGCAAAATTTTGTTGGAAGATTCCTCATGGATTTCCTTTAAAATGAAAAAAATCAATCCTACACTATAGTTAAACTATTAGGCTAGGAGAAAAATAATTTGCTTGTGAGGAGAAAATTAATTGTTAGCAAAGAAACCCAATTTGGGTATAAAAGTCAATTAGGGAAATATGTATTATTCTCTGTGTAAAAAAAAATGATAGTCAATTAAAAATTAGCCCAAAAAAAGTCAAAATCAATTGCATGATTTTGGTAAAAATGTGCCTTATTTGGTTTTTTTTAATATATATATATATATATATATATATATATATATATATATATATATATATATAATGCTTATATATTGTAATTTTTGGAAATCTTTAATAAAAAATTGCATTGAAAAAAAAGGGGTTAAAAAAATATACATATATTTATATTTGATTTCAAATAAGTTTAAAAAATAAAAATTTGAAAAGTGAAATGGGAGGTGTGGGCCACCAAATCCCCACCCTCCCCAAGGGGTATTGGCTAAATCGTAAACTAAAACATAAAATATATAAGGGAAGTTTGAAAAAGTTTGAAAAAAAAACTAAGTGTCCCCTTGGTAAGATATATGTTTTAGTTTATGATTTAGATGTTGCCTCCCCAAGGCAGCCTGTGCAGGCTTGCATGCACAGGGTAAGGCTTGCACGCACAGGGTACTGTGCAAGTACCACGGGGCCTTGCTTTGGGAGTTGTGGAGTGGGGCCGAACACCCCCCCCCCCCCAAACTATTATTTATTTGATTTTTTTTAAAATGTGTTTTAAAATGTTATTTTTATTTAGATTTAGTTTAACTAAAATTTAATTTATTAATTTAAATTAATTTAGTTTATTTAAATTGTAATTTATCAATTTAATTTAATTTAATTTTTATTCATTAATTTTTAGTTTAGTTTAATTTTAATTTAATTTAATTTAGTATAACTAAATTTTTATTTATAAATAAGTTTAATTAAATTTGTTTGTTGGTTTTGGTTAGATTAAAATTGATGTTTTTATTTAATTAAACCAAATTTATTTTAATCTTTGTTTTAAAAATTTAATTAAATATTAATTAGTAAGTAATTGATATTTAGAATTAAATGTTTTTGACATATAGATTTGTATTTTATGATGAAATATAGTTTAATTTAATTTCATCTTTTCTTTAATTTGGATATATATATATCTAGATTTAATGATATAGATTTAGATATGAATTACGTTGGAAACATATATTCAACAGGTGTTGTGTTTTTATTGAAATTGGACATTTTGGTTTTGTTGAACCCATAGGGTGAATATAGAGAATGTTATTGAATTAGGGCATCATTTTAATGTTTATGTTAGGTTTCTCTTGGTAGACCTATGTGAATTTTCACTTAGATTCAATTATGTTCAATATGAAATTTAAATGCTTATGGTTCAATTTCAATGTGCTATGAAGTGAGTGTTGTGTTCTTCATTCCTAGAGTGTCTTCTTTTACGTATTATGTGTTTCAGGTACTAGAAGACCTAGGGGGAAAATAGAGGCAGGGTATGTGTTAGTTGTACATGCTCTCATCATTATGTTTGATGTGTGTGTATAATCCAATCATCACCTGATTTGACCATATGGGCTCATGTTGCTTTGTAATCTACTTATGGTATCTTTGTAATCATTTCTAGTTCTCGTGTGTAACTAAATTTGAGATTACCTACTTGTATACCTTATTGATTAATGTGTGATTTGTGAGCCTAGGAGAGGTTAAAATAGGTGCATCTTAGGGGAGTGGCTTACAATAGAGGTTCGGGGCTCAAAAGGGGCCAGTACCAGGGTAACCTATCGTAAGTTGATTTAATAAGTGATAACCTAATAATCAAACTTGGGGATAACATTAAACACAAGATTGATCATTAAAGCCTCACCCATTCCTTGAGTGCTTGTATAGGCTAAGGATGGGAATGAGATGATACCTAGAGATTAGGTATGATCAGAATTTTTCATCTTCATGAGAGGGTATTCTAGTTCCGCGTGGATCATGTTGAGGGTCCGGGGTCTAAAGTGGCCAGTCCAGGGTAACTCAACCTGATAGACGCTTGAGGGTCTGGGTTCTAGAGACTAGTTACAGGGTAACTCAAGTAGTTGTCCATGTGATGAAACTCTCATAGTATGTAACCTAAGTCTCCTCCATAGTTATTCTTCATGTATCAGATGCCTCTAGATTAGTGAGTCTTACCTATCACTATCTTTTATACACCTTGAGTTAGAGTGCTTTCAAGAATCCTCTTGCTTAGTGGTTTTACCTTGCTTTTGTATTGGTTATCGAAGTGGGGTTTATTGTTATCTCCTCAGCATGGTGGGGTAGGCCTTTGTGGTTCTACGTGGATGGGTGGTAGTGATTCTTTACCATTTGAGATTCGTTGTCCTAGTGCTGGTGCTTGATGGTGCTTCTACAGTTGGATTCGTTATGATTCTTCATTGATGTATCTTTTCTTATCTTCATGATTTGTAATCCTGTATTAGAGTATCACATGTGATACCTAATCTGGATGTTGTATTTTGTAGTTAGATTGATTACCACATACCCTATGACATGTGCAGTGGATGCGAGTTTATCTAGATATCATGGATGTCCATGAGGATTGTATTTGTTGTTTTTTGATGTAATTGTAATATTTATGTTATGGAATATTTTGTTGATGTTATTTAGTTGTGTTTTATTCTTAAGTAATTTTACGTCATGGAACCCTTGAATTTTGTAATCTATGATGGTTGTTGTTTCAATGTGAGTAAATGGTAATTGCTTCTGCGCTAATGTTTATCTTGTATGTTAACTTTAGAAAAAAAAAATATTCACCAAACTTAGTAGCATGTATTAGGTTAATCTCTCTTGGGTTCCCCGGCGGGGCATTACACTTTTCATAATGCTTGTCCTCAAGCATTACATTTCTTGGCTATTGTTCTAAAATCATTGATAGTTGTCTTTCCCTTCTTCCCACTCTTGAAAGTGTAATAGAATCCTCTTGTTCTGGCCAAGTAATCTGCCCAATGTCCCTCCTACAAATGGTCCAATCTGGTGGCATTGATTTCATATAGATGCCATAACAGTATAGGTGTTTGGAAATACAAGGGAATCCACAATTCTCTTCTGATATGACGTCGCAACTGCATATATTTAGTTGCACTATTTGTAGCTGCTTCAAAGCTGATTGGGTTGTGTGGCTTTGTTTTCTTGAAGGCCGCTGGTAACCTATTCCATCGGCTTCTTACCCCTGTAAGAGCTCTTTGAAATGAAAAGTAGGGCAACCCTTGATATTCTATGTAGACCTTATCTCTCAGTGCAAAGACTTTCTCCCTGATCTCAGGTTTCTATTTTTCATAGGTTAAATTGAGCCAATCTCGTAAGAGGACACTAGGCTTGTGTGATTCAGCCCTCAAAGGTAAGGGTTAAGACTTCTCTAAGTCTCTATAATTATTTAGATGCCTATCACAATTTCCTTCATTGTGCATCCATGACATCAGAGCTCTCAAATGGATATCCCCTATATAGAGCAAAGGATTCCATTCTGTTTCATGTGGAATGATAAAGTTATGTAAATAGAGCTCACATAGTAAATTTTGTTGCCATGGAGGTAGAGTCTGGTACAAGCCATAGAATTCATAGGCTAATTTAAATTCACAATCTATACCCTTCATAGTCATCATAAGCTAAAACAAGAGGAATTATTCTTTCAAACAAATGGCATACACCCTGGGTGGTGGTCTACAGGCTATGACATGATCAACTAATTTAAGAGCCTGGTCCATTTGTTATTTTTGTTTCTTTAATTTATCTTTAAGAGCTTCAATTTCCTCTTCCTTGTCATTTATCTCTTTTTTAATCTATTTCTTTCTTGTTTCCACCAAGTCTTTTGGAAAAAAAATTGATTGTATAAATTGAAGAGTATAGACTGTATTGTAGGTGGGCCAAATTCTTGTTGCTGGGTTTTCTTTTTCTTTTCTTTGGAAACTTGCTAAAAATACTCAGTGAACCATGTTGATTTGTAGGGCACAATAGACACATTGGAGTAAACAGGGTTCTGTGGAGGAGTCATCTGAACATCCTTAGAAATGCCTTCTTGTGCCACATTAGGGCTTTTCTCAGATATATCCTGATCATCATGTGGTATGTCATTACCAAGTTTTTATAAATTTTGGGACTCTTCCATATTTATGGGAGATGAGGACACCTTTTTCTACTTGGGGGAATCATCAGGAATGTACTCAATAGAAGGTTTTGGGGTAGGTTTTGATGTTGGAACATTTGGATTCCTAGGGGAAGGTGGAGACACCTGTCCTCGCATGTGAGGACTCCTTCACACTATTTTTGGTTAAGGAAAATAGGTTTTAATGGGGCCCTGAAACCCTTATAGCTAAAAGACCAGTATAGATAGTAACAGTTTAACACAAACCAAATGAAACAACCAAAGCTAAGCAAAGGGCTAGGCACGACCAGTCTTAAACAGCTAAACTACAGAAAGCTAGTGAAAAACCTAACTCCTTTGCACTGTTGTTTCCTCAACTACTGTAGTTTTCTTTTGGCAGGTTCTTTTTGGCCTTTGTGCTATGGGAATAGATGTTGTAGGAGTAGACACTGCAAGACTTTTCCTTTTTCTTTTATTTCTTTGAACTGTAGGGTTTTGAATTTCACTTTCTAGGTTAGGGTTTTCTTTTTCAACTTTTTGTTTGCCTTTCTTTATGGAAGAAATAGGACTTGGTTTCTAGAGTGGGCTCATAAGACATATTTTCATGGACTAACTTTGGCTATTTTTCTTTTGCAACTATTTCAACGACAGTCTCTGAAGATTCTACTTCATTTCCTAGAGGTTGCTCAGCAGGATTGACTTGGGGTTGTATAGTTTTAAATTGAACAAATTATGTCCAAGCCAGGGGTGAGACATCCCTAAGGGATCTTTCAAATAGCATTTTTATTAGGGCATGGTGGCTTATAGAATTTGCGTTACCCTTCTATGTCTCCTTAGCGCTAATACTCAACATATTGTATAGAAAATTTGGGACATTAACTTGGAGATTATACCTTATGCAACTAAGTAATTTGAAATGATGGGCATGCAAGTTTGAGAATCTCCCTTCGCAAGTTAAGTACCTAATAATGTGTGTTGCCAATTCTAGAAATGGTGGAGGAAGAGATAGTCTCTTGCAACCATTCATGGTAATTTCAAGAGGAGGATCAGCTAGTCGGGAGAATTGAGCTCGAGATGACCTAGCATCAAGCTCATTAGGGTAATGCTCCCCAATGACTAGAAACCCAATGGCCTCTGCAATTCTTTCCTTGGTGGAAACAACTATTAAACCCCACATAGTTGCTTGCCCTTCATTAAAGGTACTCGTAAATTTAGCTGCTACTTCCTCATTAAACTTTGATAATCGAAGAAAATACCCCAACCAACCACATGTATTAAATCTCTAAATTGCCTTGACATCTGCCAGTAAAATGCCATGGTGCACGAGCTCGTGCCTTTGTAGTTGTCCACCCATTTTTTTTCAATACCTAGCCTTCAATTTTCTGCTCACCAACTTCATTGTTAACCTTTTAGTCTCTCATGCTCTGCAAATAACTTCTTTCCTTCTTGAAATTCAAATTCATTTCTTGAAAATACCAACTTCTTCTCTATTTAATGCCTCCGTTATGTTAACATGATCAATAATAATAAAGTTTTTAATCAGAGAGCATCACAACTTTAAGTGCATTTACCACGCAACTTAATTATAGTCCTTTCAGGTCATATCAACTTCAAAAAATTAGAATTTTGCAAGTACAAAAAATTTGTGGGAATAAAGGAAATTAATGGAACAAGGCCTAAGTACAATGTTGAAGTGACAAGGATGTGACTAGGATGGCTTAGTAATGACATTTGGAATTTATTACACTTCCCCTGCCCCCTACGAAACATTTACAAGTGTCCTCACTTGACATATTTAGCATGAGAATGGGAAACTGGCGTAACACCTAAATTATATATTTAATGCAGTACTAGTTATAATTACTAAAATCTGTGTGCTAAAAATGAGTAAGGATCGAGAGAGTTGTACCTGGCATTGATTTACCGTACGCGTGATGAAAAGGTGGTGAGAGCATGATGATTCTGGCAGTTGCATGTCATTGTTGATGTATCTTTTATTAAAAGCATTCAAAATAGAAATTGGGGGTGACGTGGGTTGTGAATGGGTGGAAGAAAGAGAAATGAGATGGGTTGGGGAGAAGAGGAAAGAAAAGTGAATGAAGAAATGTACCTCATATTAAATGAATTTTTATTATGGTCAGTTCCCAAAGGCATGTTATGTTGAAGCTACAGGAAGAAGGCTTTCACCTTCTGCTGCAGGAAGTGTTACCTATGGTGTTGCTAAAGTGTTTGTACTGAACTACTGTAGGAAGTCTTCTTTTGTTTGGGGCTTGTGATAGAGGCGCAAGCGGTGTCCATTGACAAGTAGTTTGAACTAGACTAGATCTAGTGTGGTCAGTTGGACTGCTCCATTGTTGTAGACATGTTTAATTTCATATGGGTCGAGCCATCTGGTCTGTAGCTTTCTTGGAATCTCTTTGAATCTAGAATCATATAATAGAGCCCAATCACCCACTTGAAAGTGCTTATTCTTGATATGTGAATCATGCAACCTCTTCCGTTGGTTTTGGATTAGTTCTATTCACTCCAATGCAGACTTGTGCATTTCATCTAAGGAATTGAGGTGGAGAAGGCATTCTATTTGTGCTGTAGGAAGATTGATATTTAATTTCAAAGCTGTGCACAATATTTTGTGTTCAAATTCTATTGGTAACATTGCTACCTTCCCATAGACTAATTCAAATAGTGTGAATCCTATGTTTGTTTTCCAGGTTGTACGATAGGCCCAGACTTATTTTAATCAGCTGCTCTAATCCTTGCGATGCAATTGTACTATCTTTATTAAGATGGCCTCAATTTCTTTTTTTTTTTACCTCTGCCTATCCATTTGCATGTGGATGGTAAGGGCTGGACTTCCTATGCATGATGTTGTATTCCTTCATTAAGTCATTGATCAGATTTGAAGTAAACTATGCTCCTTGGTCTCTTACAAGCTCTCTTGGTACTCCATAACAGGTGAAAATATCCTCATACAAGAATTTTGCTACTTTTTGATCTCTGGCATGTTGCATGGCTCTCACTTCCACCCACTTGGTCAGATAATCCATGCATACTAGGATATATGATTTCCCATTTGAAGGAGGATCTATTGGACCTATAAAGTCCATGCCCCATTTGTCAAATGGAATGACCACCACCTATGGGTTGAGGGGCATTTCATCTGATTTGGTTGGGGGACCCATCCTCTGACATTTATCATATTTCCTTGTATAGGTATTTGCATCCTTATGAAGTGTTAGCCAGTAGTAGCCTATTGAGATCTTCAAAGTTGTTCTCTTTGCTGCAAAATATCCTCCACATGGCTCATCATGAAAAGCGTGGATTATATCATATATTTCATCTTCTCTCACACACCTTCTCATGATTTGGTTTGGACCAATATAGAATAATTTGTTATCAATCCATGAGAATTGGAAACTTTTCTCTGCAAGCATTCATTTGTCCTTTGGAGAGAAATGTGGGGGCATTTTACTAGCTGCAAGATAATTGGCTATGTCAGCATACCATGGGTTTTTTATTGCAATATGGAATAGGTGCTCATTAAGGAATGTATCTTCAACCAAAGTAGTGTCTGCATCAACATTTTGAAGTCTGGACAAATAATCAGCCACTATGTTTACCTTTCTTGGCTTATCAATAATTGTTATGTCAAATTCCTACAATAGAAGAAGCCATCTTGCTAACCTACTAGTGATAGTAGGCTTGTTCATTAGATATTTGATTGCTACATGATTAGTGTGAACAAAAATGGGATAGCCTGTTACATAATGGCAAAATTTGTTTAAGGCATAAACTAGGGCCAGGAGTTCTTTTTCAGTTACTGTGTAGTTTAATTCTGGTCTATGGAGGCTCTTACTGATGTAATAAATAGCATTCTCAAGGTTACTTGGCTTTTGTCCTAATACAACACCGATTGCATAATCTAATGCATCTGTATGTATATGGAATGGGAGAGACTAATCAGGTCCTTTTAGGACTGGTGTAGTTGTTAGGAGGGATTTAAGCTACATGAAGGATTCATCACAAGCAGATGTCCATAGAAATTCAGCCTCTTTGGTAAGCAATGTATACAGAGGACTAGCTATTTGATTGAAATTCTGAATAAAGCATCTATAGTAGCCAACATGTCCTAGAAAAGATCTTACATCTTTTTGCTTTGTAGGTGTGGGTAGTGTGAGAATTACCTTGATTTTGGTTGGGTCTACTTGGATTCTTGCTACTAAAATGAAATGTCCAAGTACAATGTCTCCTTGCATCATCATGAAACATTTCTCACTATTAAGTGAGAGATTATGTTCCTTGCATTTGATCAACACTTTTTCAAGATTCTGTAGAGCTTCTTCAAAGGTAACCCCAAATGCTATAAAATCATCCATGTATATCTCCATGTAGTCATGTGAAATGTCAGCAAAAATACTAATTACAGCTCTTTGAAATGTTGCTGGAGCATTACATAACCCAAATGGTAGGACAACATATGCAAATGTCCCCCATGGACATGTGAATGTAGTCTTTTCCTGGTCCTCTGGAGCAATACTTATCTGATTATATCCACTGTATCCATCAAGAAAGGAGAAATACTTTTTACCGGCTAAGGTATCAATTACTTGATCAATAAAAGGTAATGGGAAATGATCTTTCTTTGTAGCTTTGTTTAATTCCCTGTAATCTACATAGATTCTCCATTTACCACCCTTTTTGGGTACTATGACCAGAGGTGATACCCATTTACTATCAGATATAGGATATATAAAGCCAACATCTAGCAACTTTTGTAACTCAGTTTTGACTGTCTCTCTTAATCCTGGATTAATCCTCCTTTGAGGCTGATGGAGTGGTAGACTTCCTTCATTGATATATATCCTGTGAGTACAAAGTATGGGGCTTATTCCCTTCATATCTCCATAGTCCCATGCAAAGGCTTTTTCATGTGTTTGTAGGAGCTTAGTTAATTGCTCCAATTGCTATGAAAGCAACTTATTATTTACATGAAGATTATGACCCTTGGACAGCTCAATAGTAGTTGTAAGGTCAAGCATGGATGCTTCAGATATAGGACTTGTGACTACTTCATAGGGTAATAAATGGTGAATAATGTTTGGTTCTATAGGCAAGGCACAATCCTCAACATGGTCCTCATATGTAGTTAACTCCAACACAGAGCTCTCAGATACATCTTTGATCACAACACAGTCATTATTAAGAATACTCTAAATTACTGCATCTTCCTCCTGCAACTTTAGAAAGGACTGCCTATGTAGCATCATGAGGCTGACCACAGAGTTTGGCTCTTCTTCTCCATCTCCTAAATCTGGCCATATAGGGGTACTTAAATCTAGCTGGGGTTGAGCTGGAGGATATAGTGCTAGCTTTTTAGTTGCTTGCCCATCTGAAATTGTCATATTCCTTGATGTACAACTAAGGTTTGCATCAGTTGTTGCTAACCATGGATGTCCTAGGATAACAGGGTAACCAACAAGAATGACCTTTGGTGATAAAATCATGAAATCAATAGGGTATTCCAAGGAATCTAGGGCAACTATTATGTCTTCTATCATCCCATTAGGGGTGACAGTAGAACTATCTGCCAGCTGCAGGATTGTTGGGGTGGCTCGCAATCCTTCTATGCTTAGTTTATTCATAGTATCCTTAGTCATTACATTAATGGAAGCACCTAAGTCTATTAATGAATTTTTGATAGACTGACCATTAATAATAATATTAACAACTAGACTCCCTCGATCAGAATATTTAGGAATTACAAGTTTTCCCAGCATGATATCAGCTAGTTGTCCTATAACATGGACCATTTTAGGGTCTATTTTCTTTCATCTAGGATTTTTAAGACAAGCCTCCTTTATTTATTTTCCATAGATAGGGACATCCTTGATGGCTTGAAATAGAGGAATCTACACATGCATGTTCTTTAGTTGGTTAAGGATATCAAATGACTAATCCTCTTTTGGTATCAGTTTGTTCAGGGTGAGCCTCTAAGGAAAAGGAGGTTCAATTGATGTCTAAACATTAGTTGAATTTGATACATTAGCTAGGGAAACTATATTTGGAAAAGCATTTTTTGGGAGTGGTACTGATGCTACAGGAAGGTCTGGCACTTCAGTAATAAGAGGCAGTTCAGGTGCAGGCAAGGTAGTACCCGATCTCAAGTGTATATTAGCTATGTTGAGTGAATAAGCAGGGTACTGCTGAGCATCAGTAGCATACATTTTCTATTGTTATTGTTGACTATTGGGATTTGGTTGTGGCTGAGTAGGTAACTATGTCTACTTTTTAGGACCTGTATTTGTAGGTGGTGGCATAATCACAAGTGTATTCATTGGAGGTGGAAAAGTTGGATATGTAGGATTCTGATTAAGCCATGGTTGAGGTCCTTTCCATTGATTAGTAGGCTTCCAGTTCCCTAGTGGTGATTTCCATTGGTTTGGAGGTTGTGGCCACTGGGGTTATTATTGTGGAAACCATTGTTTATGTTGATTATTGGGCCAAGCATTATTCCAAGTAGGTTGAGCATACTAAGGAGGGATTTGAACGTTCTTATTTTGCCACTGACTATTATAAGGATTTGAAATTTGTAGTGGGTCTTGAGGCATACCTTGTCTCATGGCCCATGGCTGATGTTGAGCAATGAAGAACACTTGCTCATCCTCTCCTTCTATCTTTAGCTACTTAGTTGGAAGATGTTGATTCTCCAGGTTCACGACTAGCTTGCAATGACAATCCTTTTGCTTGCAGCCATGAGGACAATATTCAGCTAGTTGTGCCTCCATGTCTAGATGCTTCTTCTTGGTAGTCATCATGTCCAGATGTGTAGAAACATCATTAATGATTCCTTTCTTGAAGTTTGATAGTAGGTTTGAGATTTATATCTTGGAAATGCTGGAGCCACTTCCTTTTTCCATTGTTGGTCGGAATCCTCTTCCTTTCTTTAATGCTACTCTGGAATAATTCAAACAAATCTTTTTGATGTCATCCCAAGAAGACTGAGATATTTTCCCTCTCATCATTAGGTCTAATGCTTCTAGGCAGTTATCCTTCACTCCTCTTATAAAGATTAGCTTCTGTGAATCCTCTTGCAGTGCATGTTGAGGATTCCTCTGCAGATTGTATAAGAAGTGTGATATGGAGTCCTCCAGGGTCTCATCTTCTTTCTGTGACATTCGAAAGATGTCATCTCCTTTTGAATCACCTTCTTTGTAGTATTCCTGATACTTTCATAGAAATAAGTCTCTCATTCCATCCTAATCATTTACTACATTTGCTCCTAAGCCCATGAACCATCGGAGAGCTGACTCCTTCAGTGTTATTGGAAACAACTTAAGCTTATGACTATCAGTGTTATAGTCAAAAATTTGACACAAAATGTCAAACTCGAACAAAAAGGTGTTAGGATCCTCTGTAATAAGGCCATAGAATTTTGGTAGGGCTGAAGCAGGTATGTTCTTGAGATTAGGGTTGTTGATAAGACTTGGATAGGAAATGGAAATGTAGGAGCTGCCATTACTAGAGGTGTTGGATAATGAAACTGTGGCTAGAAATTATTACTAACCAAAAGGTTCTGGTCAACAGGTGGTCCTGGATTGGAATTATTGAGGAAACTAGCTAATATCTCTACAAAAGGGTGAAGGTCAAATGGATCATGAGGATCTTCTTCTGTTGAAGATGATGCAGCAAACTCAAGACTTGCATCATGAAATGCTAACTCAAGTTCTTCAAACTCTTCTTTCAATTTAACAGGTTCTTTTGGTAGAAATCTGCCATGAACATCTCACGTTCTTCAATGCATGCAAGTGAGTTGATTAACTTGTGAAGCAAGCTCACAACTACTATGTATTCACTAAAAATAGGAAACTAATCTGAAAAATAAATGACTCATCAAGGTTCATATTTTGACACCATCCTCGACAACAACGCAAAAAATGAACAGTCTCACAATAAGTAATGATAATCGTGCCATTGTCTCTCTTAGGAATAATGTATTCATACTAAATATTACTTTTCCCATCTGTCAACCCAAGGACGTAGACTTGAAATGGGACAGTACAGTTTGTGCACTAAGTTCCTCAAAGAGTCGTACTACCTATGCTACAGGAAGATAAATTGCATGAAGGAAACCTATGCTATTGCTATAAGAAAGAAAGCACATTCAACTACTTAATGAAGTTACTACAGAAATCTTGTAAACTTATTCTAAACCTGTTTAACAACTCAAAGCGTTCACTATGTCTTTCTCTGCAAGTGTTGTAGGAACATTCACAGTAGTAATGTTGCAGGAGTAAAATAGTAACTTCTACTTGAGAGCACAGAAAAAAAAAAAAAAAATTCTACTCTATCCTAATCTAGTCCACCTCCCAAGTGGGCCCCCTTGGTTGGCTTCTGCTAACTACTAACACAAAAGATACTCTAAAACTACTCTTTCATTATATTCTCAAGAACTGATTACAGAGTAATTGAACCATACATGAAGAACAAAAAGAGTAACTCTATTACACTGAACACAACATCTGAATGTATTTTCTCATTACTAACTAAACCAATCAAATCCCTTTATATAGAGGGTTGACACTTATTGAAAACATGAAAGTAAAGTCTAACTAAATCTTGCCACAGAAAGAGGAAGTATAACAACCACGACATTTTACAATAAGTGCAGATAGTTTAGAATAACAACACTAAGGAAATATAGAAGAACTATTTCCTATATTCTTTGGAATGCAAGCGCCTTCCCAGTAGCAACATGATCCTAGGAATTGTGTTGGCTCCTTCTGTCAAGGTTGGATTCCTAATGCTCTTTATTTAATGTGGTTGCACCACTCTCAAGTTGCTCCTCATTTTCTTGGCAGGTTAGTAGCATTTGGTATATATATACAAGTCAACATTTCAACTCCTACCCAAATATTAGAACATATATTAAAGTAGCTATATGAAGTACTACAATATATATATATATATATATATATATATATATATATATATATATATATATATATATATATATATATATATATATATATATATATATATATATATATATATATATATAAAGCAAAACATGTCATTCTAACCACCCATAATCTTTACGGTCCTAGTTGTACTTATCACAAATTCACATAGGTATAGGTTCATAAATGTCTTGGAAATGTCTTATCAAAGCATAAAGAGTGTCAAAAAAGTGTAAAGATTATAACAAGATAGAGACAATAGAATGTCTCATCACACACCACTAGCATAAATCAAAGAAAAAAGGATGTTATCCCCCCAGTCATGAATCTCTAGTCAAGAAGACATTTTCAAGCGACCTTAGAAGACATAGAAAGAAAAAATCAATGATAAAAGACATCACACAACAAAATAGTTCAGCATAGCTCAAATGTTTTCAATTTTATAGGATGTAATGGGTGTTGGGTGTTAATAAAACACCTTTGTGCTAGTGTCAAAGTGCAAATGCACATTGAATAGTGCAAGATCTGATATGTGTTAAGAAACACAATGAAGCCCTATTAGTAGTGCTAAGAAACACTAAAGGATTGGGGTGTTGAGAAACACCAAGGATAATGTTAGTGAGAAAGTGTCCAACAGAAAGGATTTATAACTATCTCAAGTTAAGCACAAGAGGTTGACCAATAGGTAAAGAAATAACAACTGAGGTAAATGTAGGATTGCCCCTAGATGACTGATAAGAACCAAGGATAAGACAAAGACAAGTTCCAACCCAAGATGACACAAGGGAACATAAATCAAGATGGATTAAAGGAGACAAGATCTTAGCTATGCATTGATAGATGGAGCATTGATTGTAAGGTTTCACCACTTGGAAGATTTTTGGCTTTCCTAATTTTTTTATTTGGATTTTTTTAAAGATATTTTACAATTTTTAGGATTTTTCAAGAGAAGTATATGTTTTTTATAATTTTTTTCAAGATCATAGATTTTTGTATAGGAGAAAAATATTAGTTGCAGAACCACTATAGAGGAAGAGCATTGAGAGGCTCTTTGAGAATACTATCGTTTGTAGTAGTAGTCAGCTGAGAAGTTTTAGAATCAGAACCGGATGTTGTAGCAGTGATAGGAGGATCCAACCAGTAGTGTCCAACTATCGAGAGGTCCATAGTCAAGGAAATATCATTTAAGTGAGACTCACAAATATCCTCATGGATGCGTCTTAACTCTTTGTCATATTTCCCATGTTCTAAATTCTTAGGGAGAGTACGTTCTAGATTTCTCTTGGTCATGTCATTAGAAATGTGGAGATACCGATATGCACTTTTGGGAAAGGCGAGATGGAGTGAAGAGTGTGAAGTATGAGAAGTAATGATGGTGGAATGGAGTGAGTTATGCAAATTTGGAAGCTTGAATGACAACTTTTATTTTCCTTTTATAGCCAAGTCTTTTAACTTGGGAATCTACATAGCTTTTGATTTTTCTTTTCTTTGAGATGATTTTGATTGCCATTCTTGGAAGATGGATTTCGAGATCCATTTTTTCTATGTTTTTATTTTTCTCTTTGGGGACCTTTGTGGTCTTTTGAATATTGCATTTTTCTTTGTAGTCACATATCGATTAGACTAGAAATGGTGATCTTGAGATATAAGTGGATTTTGATTCTTATGTTGCACATCCAAGTTACTTCCAAAAGATTCAGGAATTATGGATGAGTGAAGCTGATATGACTAGTTTATATGGAGGCATGGATGAGAAGTGGGTGAAAAACTTAGCTCAGGGAGGAAGAGACAGGGAGGTCAACAGGTTCAAGTGCAAAGATACTAGTATCATCCTCATCGTTCATGAATAAATCAGATAGATCATGAAAGTTATCTTACATAGAACATTTTTTATTGTGAGTTATCCTAGAAGAGTCAGATGATTTTAGAGGAGTATTATGTGAGTCTAATTTGTAATCACCCAATAATAGTCAACTAGACTATTAGCCCCTTTCTAGCATTATTTACTAAAGTTATCAATTGCTTATTCTTGATCAAATCCTGATTTTATCATTTATTCGATTATATTCTATGGATTAACCATTTTATCCTAAGTCTTTATTTAATTAAAAGGAATTCCCTCCCCTTTTATTAAATAAAAATCCCCCACTTACCTTTTATCCTAAGTTGCACAAATGAAACATTATTCCTATTTTATAAATAAGAAGAAAAGGCTTTTGTCTCACATGGGGGACAAAAGTCAACACTTCTTTCTCATTGGAGGAGACTTGTGCACAAGGATTGCTCCCACTTTTAAACTCCACCCTTGATCAAATATTTTTCCTCTTAATCTCCATGGTCCATTCATCTTTAAAAGGAGAGCTCTCTTCTCATTTTAGGGATGCACTCTTGATGCTAATGTTGTGCTACAGGTTTTCTTGGTGACATTGGAGCTTTTGGAGAGCTTGTTGCATTTTAGTCTTCATACTTTCCTTGTAGCTTAGTTTTCATGGCATTCTTAGCTTAGTTTCCTTTCATGCTTTAGCTTAGTTCACATAGCTTAAATAGTGATGGCTTTTAACACTCTCATTTTCATAGTTTAGTTATATTCTTACATTCTCATACTAGCATAGCTTGCATTGCATTTCTCATTGGGATTCTTGAAGATATTGGCATTCTTTCCCTTGTCTCTTTGAATCTCCCATTGCATGGTTTACTAGCAAGGTTACATGCTTAATAGCTCTAGCTAAGATCCCTCTAAATACCCTTGCACTCCATGCCTAGGGAGCTCTAAGTCACTTTTTAAGGTTTCCGATTCATGGATGTCCTTGGAATCAATGGCTTAGAGAAGTGCACATTTTGAGCGTACATTTTTGGCGCCCACCGTAGGGCAGAACAACTCTATTTTGCCTTTCTTTTCTTGCATTTCCACTGCATTTTTGTCACTTTTATCTTGTTGTTTTGGATCTTTTTGTTGTATTTTATGACAGAGTATCGTACAAAATTTTCCAGTGTCGTATGACAGTTTCTTACATATTCGTGTGATACTTGGCCAGTCAAAAGTGTTGTACGCTCACACAGGACTCTGTCACCCAACTATATAACATTCTGTCATCTGGTGTAGTGCAAAGTATCATTTAGAACAGAAGTATCACACTCCTATACTACAAAGTATCATGCGAAACTCTGCTAGTAGAAACTATCACCCAAGCCTGGAAGTGACTATTTTCGGTTCTTTCTTTGCAAGATTTGGGTTTTCTGCTTTTTGTTTTTTTTGTTTGCTATGTTAAGACAGAGATTTAGTTGCAGCTTATATCTGATTTTTCTATACTAACCCTTGTGGGCCTAATGAGTTGTGCTTGTAGGTGTGCCCTAATTTCTTGCATAATTTTCTAAAAGAATGCATGTCAAAGCTTCAAATGCAAAAGGGCTACTAATCTTTCTTGCAGGGCTGGCTAAAGCATAAAAACCACCAAGTGCTTATTCTTTCATTTTTAAGTGCGACATTATACTAGTTCATTTTCTTAGGCACTTAATATCTTGTCATTAGAGTCTTTTGGTGGTAGGAGAGTACGCTCTTCATCCTTGTGGTGAACCAGAAATCTTGACCCACCTCTCAATTTTGAAAGCAAGAGGGTTAATTAAACATTGCTTTGTGTGTTTGGGAAAGACTTTTGAGATAGGGGAGTATGCTCTTCACCCTTGTGGTGAACCAAAAACCTTGACTTTCAAAGGTTGATCCGCTTCTTGTTTAGTATGGAATCTTTTAGTGGGCCTGCTCTTGAGCAATCAAGAGGAACGACCCAAGTGGGGACAAGCTAATACCTAGCTATTCTGACCCACTATAAACTCAAGGCTATCAAGGACACAAAACCTTGGTAGATGTGATACTTGTATTCTCTTAGTGTGAGTACTTGTGGGACTATGACCATGAGAAAAATGCCAAGCAAGAATGCTTAAGGTACTCTTGTGGCCACGAGGTTTGTTACTTGCTGAAAGGTAAGGAGTCCCTTCGAGGAGCAAGAGAGGTATTGCAAATGGAAGCCCTTATTACAAACCTTAGATAGAAGCTACCCGATTTTTCCACTCAACATCTTGGTGCAAGGATTGATCCTAGTGGACTACCTGGATGACCCCAAGATTTTACACACTCATCTATGTTCCTTTGGTTGTGTCATTGGAACTTCCATGACAAGCCAATATCTATTGTGGGCAACCACTTTGTGTGAGGCAATGGGACATCAAGTGTGGGCTAAGTTGTTGAGTATTGAGCCTTTGTCTTTCTAGGCTAGCACGTGCTTGAATTGTCTTCGCTGTGATCTACTTGTGTAAATGTTCTCGAACATCAAACATCATGGTAGTGTTCATAGGATCTTTTTTTGTTTCGATATCCCAAGTGCATGTCTTGGAAAGGTTTCTTTTTCCCTTGTTCAAGTGTTTTATGACACATTTGATCATTCACTATTTGCAAACCTATCTATTTTCTACTATTACTATGTTCCAAACTGAGAAATTGAACTTATCAAACTACAACTTTGATCAAATTACCTTCAAAACTAGGTCTTACACATTCACTGGTCAAACATCATACAATACTGAACAATCATCATACCATCTACTTGGATATTATCACGCAATACTTCGTTGCTGACCTTGTATCGATCGAGCCTTATACATTCTATCACATCAACTACCTGGTTACTATTGCACTACTGTGCTTGAAATATCATCTTGCCAAATTGTATCCTCCTGCTATCCTACAAACTATCGCATAGAATCATTTTTTTGTCTTACTGTTGTCTACAATCCAGAGCTATCAAATTTGAATCTTAGTTTGTCGCAGAGTGTCCTTTCCTATTCTTACCTGAATCTGGCTTGTTATTTGCATGTTTAAGTTTGTTCTAGACTGAGAAAGATGAGTTAAAACTATTGGATTTGACCCTATCAAATGCTACTTTTGATCACTTGTCACACTCCAGTTACTTCTCTAGCTATTTTCTAATCGAGATTCTTGCTCATATCTTGGCTTGAGTCAATTGAATCCTGTAAATTCTTGAGCACCTTTGACTAGAAATCTCTATTTTTTTTATCTCAACAAGTGATCTTTATTGGCTTTGATCATCTCAAAATTTAAGAAACTTTTCCTCATTCTATTAGTCAAACAACATCTCTTTTCATGCCGGTTACAACTTAGTTTCAATTTGATCAAGGGAATCACCCTCCATTTAACTATATGCAGTTACCCTCTCCTACAAGATGCTCAAAAGTGCTAGTTAGTGATGATAGTTCTAGCCCAGACAAATCTAAGGACTCTAAGGATTCCAAGGTCACCACGTGGTATAAAGGAGGCTTCCTTTTTTCTGCATTCAAGACCCCCAAAAACATGGACAATGTCTCACTTACTATGACTGAACAAGAGAAATATTGTCATTTGCAAGAACACTTTGAGCATAGAGACAACCAAGGATACTTAGATAAAGAGCATAATAAAAGAATAATGGATGCTGCTAGGCACATGGCTTCAAGAGGAATGTCTCACGATCAAGCTGACACTAGTGGTTATGAAAATAGACCTTTTTTTGGTGCTAGTGGCAATCATGGTAACAATACGCCACCAAGGTCTCCTCCAAGATGAACTTTTTCCACACCTTCTTCACCTCCTAGACCTCCTCCCTCTCATCATGAGGAAGAGGCCAATGATGAGGTTTCTATTGAAGAACTTGTGAGGTTTGAACAAGATGAGGCTTCCCAACGTTTGATGCATAAACTTTTAGAGCGTAATGGAGATCAATACTTTCAATACATGACTTCTAGAGGATACAAGCTCCCTCCTGGTTATGATGTCTGCCAAATCATTCAAGAAAGAGTGCCAACTAAATTGGAAATCCTTAGAGATGAATTACAACAAGCGAACAAGCATCTTGCTCAACTTGCAATAGAGAAGGAACCTCCAAAGGTCTCTTTTGTAGAATCTATTTGTCCTCTCCCCTTTGATAGGAGTCTATACATGGTCCCATTTCCTAAGGATATTGAGGTTCCCAAATATGATAAGTATGATGAAAATGGTGATCCCCATGATCATGTGCATCATTTTTATGCTCTTAGCATGGACTTCCTTCATGAGGACACATTTCTGCTATGGTTGTTCCCTAGGAGTTTAAGGGGACAAGCTCTCAAGTGGTTCACAAAATTGACACCCCCTCTCAAGACCTTTGATGAGTTGGCTAGGTGTTTCACTCAACATTATTCATACAACATTTAGCAGCCTATTACCATGATAGATCTAAGTGCTCTTAGGCAAAATTAGGGTGAACCATTCGCTACCTACTTGTAACGTTGGAGGTCGTTATATTCTAGATATCCTCATCAACTCCCCAAGAGGGAAAAGATTGACATCTTTGTCAACACTCTTGTACCTAAATTATATTACGATCTAAGGAAACAACTATTTTCCTCTTTCAATGACATGGTTGAAAGTGCATATCGTATTGAGGATGTTGCCATAAGGAAAGGGGATATTGTCATCAACAAAGATAACAGAGGTAATGGAAAGGAAAAAAACAAACCCTGGAACAAAAACAAATATCTTGTCAATGATGGGGTTGTGGATGTTCCTAAGGCTAAAGAGTCCTCTTTCCACCTCTCCAACACTGTCTACACAACTAAACAACAAGAGGCTGCCAACACTCAAAGTGCACCTAAACCTCAATATGTAGACAAACCCAAGAAGTCATATCAATGATGAGTCTACACCAAGTTGGTTGAACCTTATGATGTGATTCTTAAGACCTTGGTTGCCAACAAGTATCTTACGCTTCCTGAAAATTCTCGTCCCTTTAATCCACTAGTTAAGCTTGACTGGTGGAGAGAGGATCATTTCTGCAATTACCATAGAAGTAAGGGACACAACACAGATAATTGTTTCAAGCTGAAAGATTCTATTCAAGATCTTATTGATGGAGGCATAGTTTTCATAGATGGCTTGGTTAAGAATTCTTATCACAAGGCTTTAAAAAACCCTCTACCTGAGTATGAGAAAGGGGAGTCATCTCAAGCGGACAAGAAAAATCATGATGCCAAGATCAATTATACATATACTCGCAATGAAACTATGATCAACATGATATAGCCCATTGAGAGTGTTTTCATGATGATATCTCAAGGTAATGGTGATGACAATCATATGCCTAAGTTGGTCTTGCAAACGCTTGATGGTTTATCTTCCCGAAGTGAGACACTGAATGATGTTACTAGGGGGAAAGCCAAAATTGTCCTTCGAACTGCTCATGATCCCAAACAAGCCTCATCTTCTAAGCAAGTGGCTCCTTCAACCATATCTAGCTATGATCTTGTTCACCAATTGCAATGAACACCGGCCCAAATATCCATTTTTGAGTTGCTTGAACTATCCCCCTTGCACAAAGAGATCCTTGAAAAGGCTCTCTGCACAACAAATGTCCCTAATAACATTGATCCAAATAAGTTCCAGGTTATGGTTAATCATATCTCATCTCCTCACCATCTCTCATTTTCCATAGAGGATGACACATCCCTTAGCCACCCACATAATCTTGCTTTACATATCGAGGTCCTTGTCTACCATACTCGAGTATGCCGAGTCCTGATAGACAATGGTGCGGGGTTCAATATTGTTTCCTTTCATGTTGTGAAACAGTTGGGATTGTCTGAATTTGTCATAGATCCTAGGCAAAAGATCACTATCGAAGCATACGATGAAGTGGAGAGGTCTTCAAAGGGTCTTATTGTGCTGCCTGTTAGAGTGGGTCCAGTTGTGAAAGATATTATGCTTCAAGTATTAGACATCCCACTCACATACAACATTCTCCTGGGTTGTCCTTGGATCCATGACATGCAAGCTATTCCTTCTACCTACCATTAATGCATCAAATTCCCATACAATGGAGCTAAAATTGTGATTCCTAGGGACAATGCTATTTCTATTAATACTCTCACTACCATTGAAACATTTGTCCCTCACAATAAATCTTCTCATGATCCTAGTGCATCCCTTGTTGCTACTGAGAAGAAATTAAAAATGATGAGTATTGGTATGGGTGAATACACATTGGACTCTATTGCTGCTATGCCTACCTCTCCTAAGTCATATGGTAGACCTTCAGACAAGATGAAGCCTTCTTCTTCCACCATGATGGTTTTCGGTACCTTTGTTTAGGCATCTGTACCCTTAGAGGTAGAAAAAGAAGAACAAGCTATTAGAGATTAGATCTATAAAGAGGAAGAAGATAGTACGATAGTTGCTACTCCCATCTCACCTAGATGCTATGGTAAAGGCTACACATTTTTGCAGCAAATGGGCTATCAAGGTCAGGGACCTTTAAGTAATAATGGACATGCTCTAGTTGAACCTTTGAGTCATACCGATGGTCGACACTCTGAGGATACTACGGGTCTAGGATACAGTGCCAAAGATGAATGTTCTAGAAATGCTCCCATGATCAGTGACTCAGATACAAATATGGATGAATCACCACTATACACCATGGCCCAAATGGGAGACGTTCTCCCTTCTACTTCACTTCTTTGGGGAGAAGAAGGAATACCTAATGATGACACAGCTAAAGCCTCTACGTCTAGAAACTATGTGCCTAATGAATCATTATCCTTTGATAGACAACATAGAAATATTGTGTGGTTACTAGAAATACAAGGTCTCACACATAATGGCATGGGTGCCTCCACTTCTAGGCATCCTAAACATTCTTGGTGCAAACAACCCAACAGAAGTTCAATGATAGATTCAAATGAATATGAATGGGATATTCTCTTAGACGGCTCTTCCATAGTGGATATGGAAATTGATGTGATTCATACTTATAGTGCCCAACCTGACATGGTTGATAAGTCTCGCGTAGGGTCTGATGAGTTCAATCCACATATTTCTTTAGTGAACCATGTTGGTTCTTCTATGCCAAATCTAGATCTTGATACTTTTGGAGCCTACTCTATAGGCTTGACTTCTCTCATCACCAGAGATGATACCTCTCACATCAATAACCTTGAGCCTGTCACTTTGCTTCCTCTCATACACTTAGATCTCATAGATTGGTCCACCCAGGATCAAAGACCTACATTGGCTTCCTTCCAAAACAACTATGAGATCACTTGTTACCTCATTGCCATTGAACCTGTTACCTCTTCCACCAGTGAACCAACAACAAATATGACAGAATCAGATATCAAGTACCTTAGTCATAAAATCAAAAGAAAAAAGAAATGGTCAGATGGTGAAAACCACATTGTGGCGGTGTCTGAACCCCAAAATAGTAAAAATAAAGACATATCTAAGGGTGAAAACCGCTCTGAGGCACCTAAGGATGAGGTACTTGGTAGTTTGCCCAGCTATTTCCAAGAAAGATCTTAAGTTCTGATAGAACCTACATAGTCAATCAACTTGGGAATAGAGGAGTCTCCTAAGATCATCCATGTAGCTCGGTCTCTCTTGGCAGAGGAGAAAGAACAATTTACCACATTTTTTCACGAGAAAAAGATCAACTTTGCATGGACATATTTGGACATGCCTAGTTTGGACACTGAGCTTATTATGCATCACCTCTTTATTGCTCCAAAGGTAAAACCTGTCAAATAGAAACTCTGAAAGATGCATCCTCATGTGGCATTATTGGTTAAAGCCAAACTTGAAAAGCTTCTAAAAGCTAACTTCATAAGGGTTGTTGATTACGCTGAATGGATTTCTAACATTGTTCCTATTTCTAAACATGACAAGTCCATTTGTGTATGCAATGACTTCAGAGATTTAAACAAAGCATGCCCTAAGGATGATTTTCCACTTCCAAACATTGATATGATAGTGGATATGACATCGGTCTATGAAATGTATTCCCTTATGGATGGCTTCTCTAGATATAACCAGATCAAAATCACCCCTGAAGACCAAGAGAAGACAACTTTCACATGTGCATGGGGTACCTTTTGTTGGAATGCCATGCCATTCAGTCTTAAGAATGCCAGTGCAACCTATCAGAGAGCTATGACTACCATATTCCATGATATGATGCATAAATACATGGAGGACTATGTTGATGACACACTTGCTAAATCACAACAAAGAAGGACTCATTTCTCTAATTTGAGTTTGATATTGGACCGCATGGAATGATTTCAACTCAGATTGAATCCTAAGAAATGTGCTTTTGGTGTCACTTCTGGGAAACTACTAGGCTATATCATATCAGCAAAGGGAATAGAGGTGGACCTGGAAAAGGTGCAAGCTATCATGGAGATGCTACCTCCTTGCAACATAAAATAATTAAGGAGTCTCCAAGGCTGTCTCCAATCTATTAGGTGGTTCATTTCTCAATTAGCTGATAGAGCTCAACCCTTCAACAAGAATTTGCATAAAGGGGCTACTTGCATATGGAATGAGGAGTGTCAAAATAACTTGGACCAAATCAAGGATTACCTAGCAAAACCTCATGTCCTTATGCCGCCTATCCAAGGGAAACCTTTGATACTCTACATATCTACCACAATAAATTCTTTAGGAGCTCTCCTTGCACAACAAGATGATATGGGAAAAGAATGAGCTCAATTATACCATCATTGAAAAAGCTTGTCTAGCAGTAGTGTTTGTGTCCCAAAAACTCAGACATTACATGCTTGCACATACTACATAGCTGATCACCAAAATTGATCCTTTAAAGTACCTCTTAAGTAAAGCTACACTTATTGGATGACTTGCTAAATGGATGATGATTCTTTCAAAATTTGACATTCAGTACGTCAAAAGGAAAGCCATTAAAGGACAAGCAATCACAGATCAATTGGCTGAATTCCCATGACTGATGATGCTCCTCTTCAGATAGACTTCCCAGATGCTTCGATCATGAATGTCATAGGGCGTACATGGAAACTATTCTTTGATGGTTCTCATACACAGAATGGGGCTGGCACTAGAATCTTATTTGTTACACCTCATGGATACATGATTCCTAAATCTTATAAGCTTCTCTTTCCATGCACCAATAATATCACTGAATATGAAGCCCTTCTCAATGGTGTTAAGCTTGCTCTAGAATGGAGGATTACAGAATTGCATACCTTTGGAGATTCCCAGCTTGTCATAAATCAAGTAAACAATGATTACCAGACAAAGGATGACAAGTTGATTGCCTACAAGAAGATGATGGGCTCGCTTAGGAATTATTTCACATCTGTTACATTCCAACAAATTCCTAGAGCTGAGAACAAAGCTTCTGATGCCATGGCTACTTTTGCATCCATTCTATAATTGGAAGAACATGAGTCACACTTTAAGTTCCTAGTGGAAGAGTTGCGTTATCCTGCCTATGATTCCCCTGATGACCGTGTCATTTACACTATGGTCGGTCATGATTTATCCCGCTATGCTACTATATTTTCCTATCTCTGAGATTAGATTATTCTTGAAAATCTAATGTGCAATGAGAAATGCCAATTCATCCACAACGCCTCCCATTTTACCCTCATCTCTGGTGACTTGTATAGGAAGAGTCTAGACAAAACTCTCCTTAGGTGTCTAGAAATAGAGGAGTCAGAAAAAGCACTAGCTGAAGTCCATGATGGCATATGTGGTTCACACTCTAATGGTCTTTCGTTAGCTCATAAATTGCTTAGGGTTGGTTACTATTGGCCTACTATGCAAGCTGACGCTATTTGATATGCCAAGTCCTGCAAGAAATATCAACTACATGGGAATCTCATTCATGCTCCTGGACATGAGCTTATTCCCTTTGTTACATACTAGCCATTTCAGAAATGGGCCTTTGACTTGGTAGGCAATATTTATCCTAGTTCTTCAAGTGGGCATAAGTTCATTATTATAGCTACTAAATATTTTACCAAATTGGTTGAAGCTGTCCCACTGTCTGCAGCTATGGGAAAACATGTTGCCTTGTTTATTTTGAATCACATCAGTTTTTGCTATGGTATTCCTTCTTCCATAGTCACAAATAATGGTGGCTAGTTCAAGAATAAAGACCTAAAATAATTGTGCAAAAAATTCAAAATTAAATAATATTGGTCTTCTATTTACTACCCTCAAGGGAACGGCCAAGCTGAGGCCTCGAATAAAACATTGGTGAAAATCCTTCATAGGACAGTGCACAAATTGGGCAAGGATTGGCATCTACAAATCAATCCTATGCTATGGGCTTACAAAACTTCTATTCACACTCCTACAGGTGCCACACCTTTTTCCTTGGTCTATGGTTCTGAGGCTATCTTACCATTAGAGGTCAAAATACCATCACCGAGAGTCTCTCTACATGGTTTGATTATCGAAGAAGACCATAGGGCCATGAGAGTTCATGAGCTTACTACTTTGGAGGAATGTCGCAAGGCCACCTTTGAACACATGCACACTTATCAAAAGAGAATGTCTGCTGCCTATAATAAGAAGGTTCATTCGAGAGAGTTCCAAGTGGGTGAATTAGTCCTAAGAGAAAATCCTAAAAATCAGCAGAATAGAGAGCAGAAAGGCAAGTTCGAGCCAAATTGGTTAGGACCTTACATGATCACCACAACATTTGGGTTTGGGGCCTATCAGTTATCTACACTTGAGGGAGAAGAGCTTTCCAAACCTATTAATGTTCTACATCTGAAGAAGTTCTATGCCTAAGGTTCTTGAGCTCTTTGTATATATCTTATTGATCTTGAAAAAATTCCAAAAAAATTCATATATGATGCTGAAAAAATCCTAAAAAACATATAAGGTCCTGAAAAAAGACCATCCTAGTGAAAACCTAGCAATAGGCACTTTGATGTCTCACCGAAAAAATCAGAAAAAAATAAAAAAAGTGCCTTGGTGAAAACTTGGAAACAGGCGCCCTGGTAGCAAAAATATAAAAAATATATAAAGTCCTAAAAAATATGCCAAGTGGTGAAAACCTGGAAACAAGTGCTGCTTGGGACCCTTGCACCTATGTCTATCAGTCTTGTGTGGTGCTCCTTCGCTCCACTTCTCGCTTTATCTCTCCTAGCCTGGAATTGACTCTTGTCTTCATCTAGGGGGCATACGTTGTTTTAGTTTATCTTGGGTCTCTTTGTGCGTCGAGGTTTCTTGGGCAACTTGGTTCAAACATTGTTTCTCAACACTTTCCAACTGTGTTTTTTAACACTTCCCTAGTGTCAAGTGTTTCTCAACACTTCTCAGATATCCTACCCGCAGTCTAGAATGATACGATATTTCTCACCGGAAGATGCGATACTCAAAGTTTGACTCTATGGCCTACACACACGCACTTAAACACTTGACTGGCTGAGACTTCTTGACTCTATTTCTTTGTGTGCTATCTATGATGATTTCTTTTGATGAGTGTTCTTTTCCTAATAGTCTTCGATGATGCATAGCTAGAAAACTGGGGGCACGAGGACATGTTTTATTTATTTTTTTGCTTATGGATATATCTTGTTGGTCCTAACTATCATGAGCATTTATGCTTGTTACACTTGACACTATGGATCTACAATGTATTATCCTTGACTATTTTCTACAAGTGCATGCTTATGGTCATCTTGAATTTCTTGTGTCTTGATGCGAGCATAATCTTGCCATACTAAAACTTAGGGAACCTCACTGCACTAGTCATCTTGACCTACATGTCTTTGATGCTTAGGTGGGATTCCCACATACCTATCTGATACAAATCATATTCATATACCCATAGTTATACTAGTTCATATTGTATGATCTTGCGATGCTACCAATAAAGCTCGATGATGATTATTAGAGTCTAACAACTTTGTAACCTTGCAAGTAAACCACTTTTTCATAGTAGCTTGCATTCTTAGGTTCATGTTAGTTTAGTTTTGCATCTTGCATATGGAGAGAGCTCTCCTTTCATCTTTCACAGACTTGTCAGTCAACTGCGCTTGCCTTTTGCTTCTTCTTGATCATGTCTTTTGCTTCTTGTGTTTCATATCACATCCTTTTCTATTCCTGTCATCACAAGGGGTTAATATTATCATCATAAAAAGATCATTTTCAGAAATATGAGTCTATATCATAACATGAGAACTAAACATACATCCCTGAGAGAACTATACATGAGCATTTATAAGCATATATCATACATTTGAGTAATATAACAAGACAATAATATGGAAACATCCATCATAGTGAGACAAGTACATAAGATATATCATAATCCAGTCATCTCATATATATATATATATATATATATATATATATAGATATATATATATATATATATATATATATATATAGATATATATATATATATATATATATATATATATATATATATATATATAGATATATATATATATATATATATATATATATATATATATATATATATAGATATATATATATATATATATAATGATACAAATACAATGTGAGATCCCAAAATCTAGATCAAGTCTCAAGACATGTCTATACATAAAAACCCTAGACCTATGACTGACTCTCCCCCTCATGTGGAGGAGGTGCTGGTGGAAACGGTGTCTCCATCCTGTTGGCTCACATGTATGACCTCCCTGCCCTCTTAGAGTAGAGTGGCACTTGCTGACTCGCAGGCACAACTGCTATGTATAGTCCATGGTAATATTCCACCCATGATACCTCCCTCTAGATCTATGCAACATCATCTCATGCTTCTCTCTCCCACTGAGCTATCTCAGCATGTGCATCCATAAGCTATTGATCGCGAATAGCGATTGTGGTCCATAGCTGCTGTATCTCAGCCTCTAAAGTCCAGATCCTAGCTTGGAGATCATCCCTCCTCCTACTGCAGGCTGCTCCTACCCTACCTCAACCCCTCAAAAAACTAGTCTTTCCTCCTCATCCTCCTCATCCTCCACCTATTGGTGTGACCATCTGCGGCCACCTGATCAAGACCCCTAGCCTCTCTCCACTCTCCCTTTGCCTCCCCCTCCTCCATCATCTCCATCCCCACCTTGTGCCTGTGGCTGTGCATCCGAGACTATGAACCTAGGGAAGGGATGCCTCTGATGCTCTTCTATATATGTTGCATCTGTACCTGCATCTACCATGTCTGATAGGTAATCCCATGGCTCCCACTGTAACCCTATTGTATCTTGTGCTACCTGTTGGTAATCTACCATCGACAGCCATCCCAGTGTCTCCTCCTCCTGAACCCTGGCATATGTGGTGGTCTCTACTACCACTCTTTGTTACCTACCAAACTACCTCCATACTTGGGTGATAACAAAACACTCTATAATATCTGCATGCCTTCCAAGTAATGGCTGACTGCATAACATATACTCGAGCTCCCGATCCTTATCACTCCACTACTCACACAACCTGTATGGTCTCCACTCAAATGTTGTTAGCTCATCTAACAACCACTTGTAATATGTCAAATCCCCACTGTATGGTTGTGTGATGAACTCGATATACCTATATATGTAGGGAGTCCTCTGCTCCCAAGGCTGTACCCATGGCCACACAACAGCTATGTGGTCCCACGCCCATATCTATGCCAGGACAGCCCCACATGCCCATGATCGGCCATCCGTCTAAAAAATCTCATGCAGCTCATGATACATATTTGCAAGGATCACTGGTCCCCATGCCATTCGTCGAGGTCATGCCACCAAGTCTGAAACCAATCTCCCCCAGCCTAGTGGGAACCCTCTCTGACTCTGATTAGTGATCAGAGCCTATGCTACTATGGAGCACACGATGCATGGCATTAGATAATCCTGACTATACTCCTCTATCAGATGGTCCCAACTGAGATGTCTGTCTATGATGGTCACATCCTGGAAGAGGTCCTGAATTGCTTGCCTCCCCTCTGTGGGAGTCTGATCATAGTACACCTGTGCCAACAAAAAATCATGTTAGTTTTCATCATATGGAAATACTACATTAATGAACATCTCTACAAACATGATTATGCTCACTGCATCTCCATGGCTTAGTACACGAAGGATCCGATAGACATCCTCCAGTGTGATGGTGGCCCCTCCGGTTGGTAAGTGAAAGGTGTTATGCTCACTATGCCACCTCTCTGCCAGTGTCATCAGTAACCCATGGTTTTCCCGTATATGGGGCATCTCCTACAAGTAACCAAAACCCATTCGAGTCAAAGCCACTCTCCTTGGATCATCCAGATCCCAAACATAGTGCAACCCGACCACCCTCAGTGCTCTAATGGTGAGCACCACCATAACCTCTTGCAAGCCTTAAACCCACAGACCAGTTGTTAGAACATGTCATGATGGATGTCTAAAATCAGTACAAGTAATCTCAAAAGAAAAAATTGTCTCTACACATGTTATATTGCTCAAATTAAATTCATGTGATACTTCTTATTATACTGGTGTGAAACTATTTTTTGATACTGTATCATGCGATACTTTCTTGAATAGTGGTGCGATACTTTTTCTTTGTGTGATAGTTTGCCCCTGGTCGCAAAACATTTCATCCAAGCTCATGCGATACTTTCCTGGACGGTCGTGCGACACTTTGTGGCCCCACGAAGTCTCGCATGATATAGTCTATAGTAGGTGTGTGATACTTTAAAAGTATCACATGATGTTTCGCTAAGGAATAATTTGAAAATTCAAAAAACATGTTTTAAATGCAGAAAATGACTCAAACGGCTAGTTTTTATGAAAACTTACCAGGGCACCATACTGAGGAGGTCAGTTTTGCAATCGACCGCACTCAAATCGATGTGTGTGGACAAGAATCACTGCCTGCTGAACCATAGTCTCTCTCAGATCTCTCAAAATTCTCAAAACTCACATAAGACAAATGAATTTGAAAATGACCTCTTTACCCCTTATATAGCATTTTGACTTTTTGGCTTAATTTTCAAAACATCTCAGAATTTCACAAAAATTGCACCCCTGGCTAATTTCGACGTCCTGGATCCATTTTCAGGATCAAAATCAAAATCTAAGTTCATATTGATGATCAAAATTACATTTCAAATTTCTCCTTCTTCTGTGTAGTTGGCTAACCGTTTGAGGCCTAATCCTTCGATCTTTGCTGGGGCATTTTCCTTTCTTCATCTCCATCTCTCTCAACCTTCTAGTCTTTCATTCATTTCCTTCACTTCATCTCTCGTAGGTTTTGGCTTTATCTTTATCCTATATCATTCTTAGTCAAACCTAGTCAAACTAGGGCATATTTTCATTGCTTGATGGTTATTCTATTATCTTTCATCTTCAATTATGATTTATGGTGATTTGATCATGATTCTCTCATATTGCTTCTGCATTCTCAAAATCTCATTTCAATTTTGATCCCGAGGGGGCAGACATATCCTATCAACTATTCTCCAAAGAATATGCTTGACCATTCCATTTGCTCTGATCTATCTATCGATCTATTATGCTTGACATGTTAGTTCTCATCTCAAGTCCTGATATTGTCCACCTTTCTCCTAAGTGTTCAGTACTGTCGCTACTAGGCTAACCATGTAGGATTTGCTATCTCTCTGCACTTCATTCTTTGGAGTCAAATCTCTATCTATTGCCTTCTTGGCTGATCTATTCTTTGATGTAATGTGTTCCCAGATCGATCACACATTAGTCAAAGAGGGGCAAATGTAATCACCCAAAAATGGTCATCTAGACTATTAGCCCCTTTCTAGCATTATTTACTAAAGTTATCAATTGCCTATTCTTGATCAAATCCTAATTTTATCATTTATTTGATTATATTCTATGGACTAACCATTTATCCTATGTCTTTATTTAATTAAAAGGAATTCCCTCCCCTTTTATTAAATAAAAATCCCCCACTTACCTTTTATCCTTAGTTGCACAAATGAAACATTATTCCTATTTTATAAATAAGAAGAAAAGACTTTTTGTCTCACATGGGGGAAAAAAGTCAACACTTCTTTCTCATTGGAGGAGACTTGTGCACAAGGATTGCTCCCACTTTCAAACTCCACCCTTGATCAAATCTTTTGCCTCTTAATCTCCATGGTCCATTAATCTTTAAAAGGAGAGCTCTCTTCTCATTTTAGGGACCCACTCTTGATGCTAATGTTGTGCTACAATTTTTCTTGGTGACATTGGAGCTTTTGGAGAGTTTGTTGGATTTTAGTCTTCATACTTGCATTGTAGCTTAGTTTTCATGGCATTCTTAGCTTAGTTTCCTTTCATGCTTTATCTTAGTTCACATAGCTTAAATAGTGATGGCTTGTAACACTCTCATTTTCATAGTTTAGTTGCATTCTTGCATTCTCATACTAGCATAGCTTGCATTTCATTTCTCATTGTGATTCTTGAAGATATTGGCATTCTTGCCCTTGTCTCTTTGAATCTCCCATTGCAAGGTTTACTAGCAAGGTTACATGCTTAATAGCTCTAACTGAGAGCCCTCTAAACACCCTTGCACTCCATGCCTAGGGAGCTCTAAGTCACTTTTCAAGGTTTCCAATTCATGGATGTCCTTGGAATCAATGGCTTAGAGAAGTGCACATTTTTAGTGTACATAATTGACATGGTTGATTCTGAGGACTAGGTCCCTCTTCAGGTGGTAGAAGTTCATGAATAGGAACCATTTCAATTCTAGATCTTCCTATATACCATGAAGCTATGATAGGATGGGGTCTTATGTACCCATGATTTTTTGGAGCAGTTGAAATGTTTCTTGAAGTAGATGGCCTAGGAGCCATAGGAATGATTTCCACATAAGGGTGGAAAGGATTGTCATCAGTTTCTTGATCTTAAGAATTAAAACTTTCTCCTCTTTCAAAGTTGGTAGGAGGAGAATATCTATGTATAACATCAACTGGAATTTCTATAGTAGCATTAGATAAGGAATCCCACTCATATTCATTTGTGTCGGTCTTGCTATCATGATACTGCCTTATGTAGTCGGTTAAAGACATTGTAGGAGGTTAATTTTCTTCATCACTATCATCTATTATAGGAGAAGTATTCTCAATAGCAGGAGCTTGTTTAGTAGCAAGAGTAGCGAAGTAGTTCAGAATAGGCATACCCTGAGGCATATCCAAGATGTGGGAGATGTCAGCTAGTTTCCCCCAATTAGGATTAGTAGTATGTTCAACAATAGTAGTAGTTTGGATGAGATCTTCCTAGGTAGGACCAAGGTCATGTTCTTGAGGTACCTGAGTACGTAGATAAGGCTCTCCTTGATAATCTAGATTAGAATTCTAAATACGTAGGAGCCTTTCATAAATCATAGGTTAGATTTATGCTTCTTATTTGTTGTCATCCAAGTCCTCATATGCATTAGTACTGCTGCTAGGTTTTCTAAGCTTGTGTTCATGATAACCAACACTAGTTTTGTCCTTAGGGTCTTTGAATTCAGTGTGTATAGGTTCAAGAAGACCTTTTACTTTTTGAAGAGGACTTTTTTAGTCATGTCCCATTTTTTGCATAAGATGATAACCCATACCATATTTTTGAGGGGAGATTTTAGAAAGTTTATCCTTTAGTTCATACTCTTTGTTCTTGAATAGTGAGGTAGCATTTTCATTCCTTTCCAGTTCTAGGGGAATTGTATCTTTGATCATCCTAGTACCCTTATGAATAACAAGTTTTAAATTTAAGGGAAATGATTTAATATATGATTTCAAAGAGAGAGAGAAGGTGTCCACTTGATAGGTTCCCATGCAAGTAGGTCTGATAAATATTCTTTTTCCATGATCTAATAGAGATTTTGTTTTAGGAGGTGATCCTTCTTTGTTGTGAGGAACCATTCAATCTGAGTATTTAGGATTGTTAGGAGCACATGTTGATTCTGCAAGAATAGTGATCTCATTTTTTTCATGAGGGACCCAAGTATATGTTATAAGCCAAAGGAATTTCTAGGACTTGGTAGATGATGTCCCACTGAACAAGACCCACTTTGATTGGTAAGAATATCATGCCTTTAGAAGACTGTTCTTCTTCATCATATGCTTTGATTTGTATTTTTCATCTAAGGTCAACATCATGTTCTGAAAAACCAAGGGTGTTAACCAATTTAAAATTATAGATTTTCAAACCCGCACCTCTATCTATCAAAATGTGCTTGACTCTAAACAGGTAAATGGACACTTCAATGCGGAGGGATTGATTATGAGGGTGACTGACAAAGATGTCATCTTTTTCTAAGAAAGTGAGAGAAGGAGGTGAAGTGAGGTGTCTAATCATGTACTGGAACTTGTCAACATCTAGGTCCCTAGGAATTTTTATCACAAGAAAAGATTAAATAAGAATCTTCTTATAAGTAGGAGAGATATCAAGTAGGTTAAGCATTGAGATCTAAGTTGTAGTGCATTGAAGTTGGTTAACTAAATCAAGTTCTTGTGCAATCAACAGGGTAGCTAGTTGAGTTGTTGATATTTTAATATACTTAGGAGCAGAGGAGGAAGATGAACCTTCTCCTGATGGAGCCTGAGAGTTGGTTTCCATATTGGATGATTCAACTTTAGCTTTTCCTTTAGCATGATCAGAAGATTCAAGAGTGTTGTTCACATTGTTGTTGTTAGACTAAGTATAGGAAACTTTGTTATCCTTTGCCTTAAAAGATTCTCCATTTTAAACTTTAGGAAAAGGCTCCTTGAAAGCCTTATGATCATTGTTTTCTTATGGGGAATCAACCACAATATTCTCATTGTCAATTAAATCTTAAATGAGATTTTTTAGTTTCATGCATTTGTTAGTTTTATGGCCTTTATTGCAATGATAATCATAATAGTGGTTGTCGTTCCACCATTTAGGCTTGATTTTATGATTGTAAGGTCTTGAATTATCAAGAAAAGTAATGATCTTGTTAGTGAGGAGAGTCTTTAAAGAATTTTCAAGTGACTCTCCAAGAGGGGTGAAATTTCTTTTAGGCTTAGGAGCCCAAGGCTTATCAGTTTTAGTCTTCACAACAATAGATAGATTAAATGTTGGTTCTTTAGTAGTGCTAGATTGTGAATTTGAAGCCATGATTCTGTCATTGATGACATCCTTAGTTTTGTTCCATAATTTTCTTTTGTCTTTGTTATGATAGTAGTTAGAAGAGGACTTTGATTGAAGCATAATATTGCCCTTACAAACAAGGACATCCTCTATATGAATAGATGTTTCAACTAGTTTATCGAATGAGTCATGAGTTTGAATTTGTAATGCATAGTTCATTTTAGGAACTAAAGAGTTGATAAATATGTCAATCTTTTTAGTCTCAGGAATCTATTAGGGATAGCATAAGTATAGCTTCCACCATCATTGAAGGAAGACCACAAAGGATTCACCTTGATGTTGTTTTATGTTGTAAATATCAAGCTTGGTGATAGCATGTTGAATGTAATAGGAATATTGTTGGATAAATCATTGCACTAGCTAGTCAAATGATTTGAGAGGGGGAGATAGTTTGGTGATCCATTCCATAGCTTGACCACTAAGACTCCTAGGAAAGAGTCTCATTAGATAGGTGGGTTCATGAAAGAACTCCATGCTAAGTGTGCAAAATTCCCTAATATGATCATGAGTATCTTTTCTACCATCATATTTTTCATATTTAGGAAACTCAACCTTGTGAGGAAAAGTAGTCATATGTAGATCTTTGTCAAAAGGGAATGAGCATATAGCCTCAAGTGAGAAAGATGTTTTTGGTTGTTCTTTCTCTTTTTCCAAGTGTTGCATATGTCTCATGATGTCTTCCATTTGTTTCCTCAAGATTTCCATTTTAGATGGTTATTCTTTCTTGATTAAGTTATCAACATCAAAGTTGTGGGGTAGTTTAACTCCTTGAGAGGCCAAGTGCAAGAAGTATTGATCTTTGTTTTGACTTAGAGTCAACTTCATGACTTTTTGTAAGAGTTCATCTTGCTAAAACTACAAGATATCTTCCTCAGTTATTTTGTTGTCTGAATCCCCACCTTGTGAGCCATGTGATCCATGTCTAGTGTGTTGGGAGCCTTGTTGAGAGTTACATTTTGAACCATGTCTAGAATTAGGACATTCTTGGTTTTGTTGTCCAATTTTTTTATCACTGAGTTATTTTAGGAATTATCGAATCCTTTTACTTCGTGCATCCATAGTTGGAGTGTAAGAAAAACTATGTGGAAACTTAGGAGAGGATATAGTAGATTGACTAGAGATGTTAGAAAAGGTTTTGAAACCCCAAGTTATAGGACCTTCTTTAGTTGGGTTGTCAAAGATAGGTTCGGGTTGTTTCCCCTCACGAAACTAAGATCTAGTTATGACTAACATAAAAGAAAGTTGTCAAAAGCCAAATAGGATGACTTATGATGACTTGATGTTCAAGCTAGATAAGTAAGGATGTTCACTTTTCCAAAGTGTAATAGTGTAAGAGAGATAGAGAAAAGATAACTTTCCACAAAGTGTCCAAGATGTGGGGAGATCCCTGTAAAGGACAAAATGTGGATGGGGTCCTAGGACAATGGTTTGCACATAAAAGAGACCCCAAAACCAATATTTTAGACATACATGAAATTGTATTGATATAGAAAGTAAATATAGATGATTAATGTTGAAATGAAGAAGTAAAGGTACTTACCTCCGAAAAAGAACCTACTGAAAACCCTGTCAAACAATCTCAGAAACTATTGATTTTCATGATCTTGAACCAAAACTGCAAGATCTATAAAACCCATAAAATTTTTCTAAGGTCAGGTTGTCTCTGCCCTAGGTCAGGGTCAAGGTCATCTTTGACCTAGGTCAGGGGTGAGGTAGTCTCTGACCTAGGTTGGTGTCTAGGTCATCCTTGACCCAACTGCTCCGACGGAAATTATATTTGCGGATCCTGGAAGTTCGTCGAAAAGGGTATCCAGATCTGCACTCCAATTCGCAGTCTTGTATCTATACCTCCAAGAAAAATGGTTTTGTTGTTTGTTTGGGGGGTTTGCCTTGGTCAAACCCTAGTTTGGAATCAACCTTAATATTGAAATTGAAATGGAGAATGCTAGCAAGTAGTAGAAGTAGATCTAACAACGAAGCTATGATATTCAATAGATATGCAAATTGTACTTGAAATGTAATCAAGTATGTTAATATGAAAGCTTGAACATAACATCAATAAATGTAAATCAAACCTCTATGATTGTATGCATGGAATCCACCTTGAGGGAAGAATGAATGGATCTTGAAGATGAAAAAAAGAATCTTGAAGGAAGATCACACCATCATGATGGCTAGATCTAAGGTTTGAATGATGAATCTTGAGTGCTTGAACCAAATCCCTTCAAAGGATTGAATGCTTGAATCCTTGATCTTCAATGGAGAACTTGGATGGAGAAGAGGACTTGAATTCTTGAATGGAATGCTTGATCTTGCTTGAGGGAGAACTTTATTGTGAAAACTTGATCACCAATGTCTCCTTGAGAGTTCTTGATGCATGAAGGAATGAGATGGAGAAAATGAGAGAGGAAGACTTCCTTTTATAGTGATCTAGGGCACAATCTTCTAGAGGGGCTACCTTGGGAAATTAAATTCCAATTAGGCCTAAAAACTATAGGAATGGACCTAAATTAAATATAATTTAATATTTTACCATTTTGGATACCAAAACAACCAACCTGAAAGCAGGAAAACAATTATTTTCGAAACCCGACAACCGGAGATCACAGGACCTTGAAACTTGAACCCAGTGTCAAGAATGAGCTCAACCCCAACCTAGGTTGGGATCAAGGTAAAATTTGACCCCTTTAGGTCTTCATTGATCCCTTTAGGTCTTCATTGACCTTGAGGTTATATATTTTAGGGTTTGAGTCCAGAGATGCCAGAATCAGAAACAAGAGGTCTCGGGAGTGCCCGGAGACCTAGAAATGATGTCAGAACATGGCAGAGTTCCAGGGAGAGGCAGAAAATCCTATGATGAACATGATGAAGGCTAGGAGAATCTATTTTTAAGTCCTACCTAGAAAATAGAGCCATAGAAGAGGGAAATTAAGGAGAATCCTTGGGATCCTAACCCTAATTTCACTTAGAATGAAGGAATCAAGTGCAGAAAAGAAGTGGAAAATGGGGAAAGACCTAAATCCAAGAAAAAATCAATTCAAGGTGTTCAACATGACCCCAAACCACTTAATCAGAGGTCTAAATGATCTTAACATGAAAGTGCTTCCATTTTAAGATGATACATTAAGCCCCCACTTTAGCAAGAGTATGGACTCGATGCAAACTTTTGGTAAAGGAGAAGGAGGAGGAGATCCAAGTGGATTCTCAATGAGATAAAATAACAATTAGCTAAGGACACAAGTCCCCAGGCTAAGGATTCTAACTCCAACATACACACATGAGGGTGCAAAAAGAGAAAACCAAAAGAACAAGGGTTAGTACTAAACAACCCAAATCAATTAGCATAAGAAACCTTGCTAAGAAATATTTATCATACTAATATCATATTTGGAAAGCTATCATAAAAGCATAAATTATTACATATGGAAAAAGAAACACTATAAATAACATAGCTTCGTGATCCCATCCTACTAGGATGAAAGAGAAAAGAGAGAAAGGAGAAAGTGATTACCTTGCCCAATAAGATCCCCACCTTAGAGTGAATCACCTTGGAGGGAGAGCCCAATTGGTTCACCCATAAACTGTGCCTTGAAATTTTAATGCATCTTCTAATGGCTTTTGGAATATCCATAGATCCACCTTCTTTTATCACTATGAATATGAAATGCATGTCTCCTCAAGATTTAGCAACTTATGTGCGTTACCTTCAGAAGATTTAGCATATTGGAAATGTGTGTCCCTTTAGGATTTAGCAACTTATGTGCATTACCTTCAGAGGATTTATCATATTCAAAATTGGAAATGTGTGTCTCTTTAAGATTTAGCAACTTATGTGTGTTACCTTCGAAGATTTAGCATATTGAAAATTGAAAAATGCATGTCTCTTCAGGATTTAGCAACTTATGTGCGTTACCTTCTGAGATTTAGCATGTTGCAAAACAAAAGGTTAGAACAAAAATACATAATATAGAATGAGGGAGGCCGTATATATGCCCCCCTCATTAATATGACAAAAACATACTATTTTGACATGTTAAGAAAAGAAAAGAACAAGGATAAAGCCTTCTTCAACATCAAGACAATATCCACAAACAATACCCAGTCCAAGCCAAGAAGGTCACAGCTGCTATGAGGCCATGGAAGGGATGAATGTAAAGAGATATCATGTAAGAAGTGAAAAAGTCACCATTGTGAGGGATAGCACACTATTAAATTTCCAAGGTGAGATATATATCAACCATGGAAACCCAATGTCAAACAATGAAATCAGTTGTGATCAAGGAAAAAGATCCTCAATGCAAACCAAAATGTTCGTGTATAATCAGATATCACATAATAGATAGATAATACTTAACCAAGGAAAGAGGTGAATCCTGAAAAGATAGAAAAGAAGGAGATGACATCCTTGCCCCCCAAGTGTAGGAAAAAAATGAAAGGGGACCTATTATATTGCTCGCAACACTATGCAAGACAACGAGCCCCCAAGTATTAGGCTACCATTATTTACATAATGTGGAGCTCCATAATAGGAACACAAATGTTATTTAGAGAAAATAGGATTGAAATACAACTCATTGCCACATGATATATAAATAACATTACTATCAATGAGCTGCCTAATCTTATAATGTAAAGCTGGACATTCATTAGTAGAGTGATCATGAAATCTATGATATAAACAAAAAGGAAGAGTCTTCAAGTGTGGACTATGTTTCTTTTTGTGTTTAGGTCTAGTAATCATCTTAGTATGAAGGAGTTTAGGAAAAATAACTTCTTGGTCAAATTCCTTCATAGTTTCATCATGTTTTCAAGTGTTATTTGAGATGTTGTTAACATTGATTTGTTGTTGAGGACTAAATCCCAATTCATAAGAATACTCATGCCCCCCAGTGTGTAAGGGCATTTGAATTCCTTGTTTATGCTTACCACATCCTTGACCATTAAATCCTTGTTTAACTAGGAAATGATAACCAAGACCATAACTAGAAGCCATATCAGAAGGAGTCAATGGAACCTCAGTAGTCACAATATCATCCTTAGTAGATTTGATAGATTCA
This sequence comes from Chamaecyparis obtusa, assembly GCA_027943335.1. NCBI lineage: Eukaryota > Viridiplantae > Streptophyta > Pinopsida > Cupressales > Cupressaceae > Chamaecyparis > Chamaecyparis obtusa. The sequence continues at coordinate 820,088 of BSBK01001115.1, read as the reverse complement.
TCATGGGTAGAAGCAATGAAAAATTTATTACAAAGGGCTTTAGAAGTAAAAACTCATTGTTCAAACTCTCTTTATTTCTTCATAAAATCAAGATCATTAATCTTATACTCTCCAATAAAGGTAGGATTAAAATCCAAGGTTCCCCAATCATTATCAGGAAGAGAATTAGAGGAAGAAGGATTACTATTAGGAGTAGGAGTAGTGTGGGTTTGAATATTTAGACAAGGATTAGGTGCATCATCTGCATGAAGTGTATACATCCCATTTTTATGTATAAACTTGACTTTTTGGTGAAGGGTGGAAGGAACGGCATGCATCTCATGCAACCAAGGTCTACCCAAGAGAAGATTATAATTGAGAGGTCTAGGCATAACATGAATAGGTGTATTCAGGATGACTGGTCCTACTTTAATAGGTAAGGTAATGATGCCTAAAGTTTTCTTAGCAATGTTATCAAAGCCACGTATAGGAACATTGTCAAGTTGAATAGTTGAAAGATCGGCGTTGATCTCTTTGAGCATGTCCATGCTACAAACATTAAGCCCAGATCCATTATCAATCAAGGTCCTATGAATGATACTTTTATTGATAGAAACAACAACCATAAGAGCATCATATTGATTTTGAACTTCTTTAGAAGGTAAATCCTTTTGAGTAAATACAATGTCAGGAGGACCCAGGGTAGCATGCATGCATTGTAAGAAGTTATTGATGTTCTCTTGATTAGGAAGTGGAGTAGAAAGAGTTGCTAGAGCTTTTTGCAAGGCTTAATAGTAGGCAGGTGAAGTTTGAAGAAGCTCCCATAAAGAAATCTTGGTAGGAGTATTTTGCAATTGGTTTATCAAATCATACTCCTTGCTAGGAAGATGAGGTGGAGGAGGAAGAATAGGTTGAGAAGGTGGTAAAGAAGTAGAAACCACCAGATTAGGTTGAGGATTATTCCTTGTACGATATGTGTGAGCTATTGAATCTTGATCATTGAAAGAATCCATAGGTTTATCTTTGATAGTAATATGAGGGAAACCTTTGACAGTCAACAAGGGTTTGGGATAAACCATTTTTGTTGTCTCAACACTACAAATAGATTCACAAGAAGGAAGAAAAGAGGACATCCTAGGAGGAGATGAGGTAAGATCTTCATTCTCTATAGGATCATTACTAAAAGGGTGAGCATTAAGGGAATTCATATCATTTTCCACTAATGCATCATCACTAGAAGGAATCTCAAATGGAGGTAAAGTATCTATAATATCATCTTCTTTCACTAAAATGTCTACATGTGTTTTAGAAAAAGAATTATCATCATGTATGAATATTTCATCCATTAATAAATCACCCTCTTGTATCAAAGCTTCTTTGAGAGGATGGGATAAATCAATGTCGTTATCAAAGAGATCATCCACAATGGTGTCATGAGGAAGAGAGTAATCAACATCCAAATCCAAAGGTTCATCCCAAATAGGAGGATTATCACCCCTAACAATATAGTACATTGTAGGATCCCTAGAGGGGAAAGAAGGTAAATTATGTTCTAAATTAGGCTCATAGAAAAGACATATATTAGGAGAAGAATTAACATCAATCCTCAACTCATCTCCATAAAGAGAAATATGATGGAGAGATAGATTAAAGTCATCTTCTTGCTCTAATATATCCTTACAAGGAAATTCAAAAGAGGACAAAGCAACATCACACACACTACATAAAGTCTTTCTAGGTGTAACATCATGCAATGGTAAGGTAAGAGGAGAATGTTGTGTAATCCCAAAAATTATAGAAGAATTTTTGGAAAATATTTGAAACAACTTGTGCAACATGATAACAAATAGATCTAGATATATCCAAATGCATTCAAATGAACTTTATAAGCATGAAAAGGAAATCAAACACACAATAGGGCATCTAAATCCACAAAAGAAAGGGGTAAGTATGTTGGGTTCACAAAAATCTATAGTGAAGGTGAACACACAAGATAATAGTAAGGGAGATCTAACACAATAAGGCATCTAAATCCACAAAAGAAAGGGGTAAGTATGTCGGGTTCACCAAAATGTAAAGGCTAAAATGTGGATGGGGTCCTAGGACAATGGTTTGCACATAAAAGAGACCCCAAAACCAATATTTTACACATACATGAAATTGTATTGATATAGAAAGTAAATGTAGATGATTAATGTTGAAATGAAGAAGTAAAGGTACTTACCTTCAAAAAATAACCTTCTGAAAACCTTGTCAAACAATCTCAGAAATTGTTGATTTTCGCATTCTTCAATTGATACTGCGAGATCTACAAAACCCAAAAATATTTTTCTAAGGTCAAGTCGTCTCTACCCTAGGTTAGGGTCGAGGTCATCTCTGCCCTAGGTAAAGGTCGAGGTCATCTCTGACCTAGGTCAGAGGTGAGGTAGTGTCCAACCTAGGTCAGGGTCTAGGTCATGCTTGACCCAACTGCTCTGACAGAAATTTTGTTCGTGGATCCTGGAAATTCACTGAAAAGGGTATCCAGATCTACACTCCAATTCACAGTCCTGTATCTGTACCTCCAAGAAAAATGGTTTTTTTATTTGTTTGGTGGGGTTTGCCTTGGTCAAAACCCGGTTTGGAATCAACCTTAATATTGAAATTGAAATAGAGAATGCTAGCAAGTAGTAGAAGTAGATCTAACAACGAAGCTATGATATTCAATAGATATGCAAACTGTATTTGAAATGTAATCAAGTATGTTAATATGAAAGCTTGAACATAACATCAATAAATGTAAATCAAACCTCCATGATTCTATGCTTGGAATCCACCTTGAGGGAAGAATGAATGGATCTTGAAGAAAGATCACACCATCATGATGGCTAGATCTAGGGTTTGAATGATGAATCTTGAGTGCTTGAACCAAATCCCTTCAAAGGCTTGAATGCTTGAATCCTTGATCTTCAATGGAGAACTTGGATGGAGAAGAGGACTTGAATGCTTGAATGGATGCTTTCTTGAATGGAATACTTGATCTTTCTTGAGGGAGAAACTGATTGCCAAAACTTGCACACCAATGTCTCCTTGAGAGTGCTTGATGCATGAAGGAATGAGATGGAGAAAATGAGAGAGGAAGGCTTCCTTTTATAGTGATCTAGGGCACAATCTTCTGGAGGGGATACCTTGGGGAATTAAATTTCAATTAGGCCTCAAACCTATAGGAATGGACCTAAATTAAATATAATTTAAGATTTTACCATTTCAGAGACCAAAATAGCTGACCCGGAAGTGGGAAAACAATTATTTCTGAAACCCGACAACCGGAGATCACGAGACCTTGAAACTTGAACCCAGGGTCAAGGACAAGCTTGACCTCGACCTAGGTCAGGTTCAAGGTCAACCTTGACCTCTTTAGGTAGTCATTGACCCCTTTAGGTCATCATTGACCTTGAGGTTACAGATTTCAGGGTCTCAGTCTAGAGATGCCAGAATCAGAAACAAGAGGTCCCAAGAGTGCCCAGAGACCTAGAAATGATGTCAGAACATGGTAGAGTGTTAGGGAGAGGCACAAAATCCTATGATGAACATGATGAAGGCTAGGAGAACCTATTTGTAAGTCTTACCTAGAAAATAGAGCCATAGAAGAAGGAAATTAAGGAGAATCCTCAGGGTCCTAACCCTAATTTCACTTAGAATGAAGGAATCAAGTGCAGAAAAGAAGTGGAAAATGGGGAAAGAGCCAGATCCAAGAAAAGATCAATTCAAGGTGTTCAACATGACCCAAAACCACTTTCTTGGAGGGATAAATGCTCTTAACATGGAAGTGCTTCCATTTTAAGATGATACAATCCCTATGTACGAAACTTGTGAACAAGCAAGAGGCTGGATAGAGAGTCCAAGAGAGTTGATCAAAGAGATGGTGAATGAGTGAGAATTCTACTAGCTAAGTATGTAATAAAGAGACCAAAGAAATATTTTATAGCTAAGGACAATTCCTAACATGATGGAATGTACCAAAGAACAAGATAAGTTAAGGATAGCAATGGAGAAGCAATTTTGACAAAGTTTAAGATTAGTACAAGAGTTCAAGTTTGAAAAGTTGCAAGGTGATTGACAAGATAAGAGCATTTCCTAGGAAAGGTTTGTTTTGAAAGCATGTAGTGAGAAAAAAATAGTTTTAAGACAATCCAACAAGGGACAAAGAAACCTTGTGGTTACAAGCATATGTGAAGTCTTTGTAAGGTGTCAAATATACCAAGTGTATCATTTGTATGTTCAACAAATGTTTCCACAAGTCTTAGCACAATAAGACACATCAAGAAAGATACCTAAGGTCAAGCGAGTAGTGTTTCAACCTTTTCCCACAACTTGGTACCCCTTCACCTCACACAAAGTGATGTTGGCTTTGTCATGGATTTTCATCCAAGGGATTACATATGGTGAGTGTCTTGGGGTGATCCAAGTTAAGTCTTCTTGGATCAATCCTTGCACAAAGGAAACCACATGGCCAAAAAGGATAGCTTCTAAGTCCTAAAGTATTTAGTAAACACCTCCATTTATGACCACCCCTCATAGTTCTACAAGTGGAATTAAGATCTTTAGCCCCACAAGGAAGCAACTAAGTCTTCTCTCTCTTTGGATTGAAAGAATATTTTTATTATAGTGGGGTGGAGTAGTTGGATTTTGTTGTTCCCCACTTGGGTCATTCCCAAAAGATTACTCTTTTGGTAGGCCCTCTAAAGGTAAATGAAAGAAAGTAAGGATGGATAGCTAATGGAGGTCTAGATTTCTAATTTTCCCATAGGGGAAAATAGCATAGTCTCCTACTCCATAGTTTCTCCCAAACACATCAAGCACGTGTTCATTTACCCAAGGTGAATTGCAAATGATCAACCAAATAGGTCTAGATTTCTGATTTTCCAAAATGAAAAGAGCATACTCTCCTACTACTCAACCAATCGCAAAACAATAAGCCTTCTAGTTAAGCTAGGTTCCTAGATATTTAATGTAAGAAAACACATAGTTTATTTGTATCTCCAAGGCAACCTACAAGACACAACATTAGTAGCTTCAAGATGAAGCCTTTGAAAAGCGGATCCTACATTGCAAAATGTTGGTAGCCATGAAGATATTGAGATCTTTTGATAAGAAAGACCCTATAAAACCACAAGTTAGATCATAAAAGCATGCAAAATGAAGCAATATCCCTTATGTTCGCGTAAAATTGTACCTTCTTGTGGACACAACACTTTAGTAAAACATTATTGGTTAATAAATTAGAGAATTTGCAATGAAAACAAATATCATTAACCATGTGATTTATAGCCTTCAAGTAGATGTGATTATGGTATTCTCAGAAATAACCGAGATCGGTGACGATGCAACACCTAAATGAAGGATTTAAATGATGAAAGCTATGAAAATGAATGCAGATTTAAACTATATTTTTGAATTTTTCTATGCAATATGGATGAAAAACAATGTAAAAGTGATCTAAAACTAGATGAAATATGGATTCATATCTAAACTAGCAATGATATGAATGCTATAAAATGAAGAAAACAATGATTAGCAAGAATCTCAACAATTGCACAATCTCTTAATTCACCAGATCACACGTGCAAGAATTGTCCAAATTCGCCCTTTGCTCGAGTTGTTGAAGGATCATTTGTGAAGGATTGAGGCCTGTTTATATAGAAATCCATGGTTTTGAGAACTCATGGAAAGCCAAAAATCTCTCCCTGATCTACTCAGATTGATTGTTGAGTTATCAGGAAATTAGAAATGGTTAACTCACAAAATCATGCAAAGTCATCTTTTTAACTCTTTTTAGAAGTTCAGATCACTCAAATCTTCTTTTCAACTCACAATCACATGTTGAGTTCAAAAAGTTAACAAATTGATTTTAATAGTTGATTTAGAGTTTAACTGCTTTTCTGAGTTGTGCATGGATAATCAGGAATTATTTAATTTTCCATGTGCTTTGTTCTCAACTTAACCAATTTTTGAATAAAATAACTGATTTATGGGTTAATCAATTATTTAATCACACTTTATCCCAAATTAAATTATTAAATTTGACAATTTGATTTTAATCAATTAAATAAATATTTAATCTATTATTTTTAAATTTTTTGATTTATTGTCAAATAAATAATATTAATTAGGAATAAATGTAATTAAATCCAATTAAATAAATTAAGTGGCAGAATTAAGTTTAATTAATTAAATATTCAACATATTCAATTAATTGCCTTTAGGATAAATAAAATAATATTATTTATTGTCGAATAACATTTAATTAGAAATAATTAGGATAAATTAGGAATATTTAGGAATATTTCTCGATGCAGAATTAAGATAGGATCAATTAGGGTTTTGATGATTTGATGTTTAGATGTACCTTAGGCTAGGACTTTAGAGTCAATTTCAAGCGATTTGTGGACGTAAAAGGTCAATGGTACTGAAGCCCATTTTTGGGGTATTACATTTTGCCCCTCTACGAAACATTATGCGAAGTGTAGTGGTTCAAAGATTACTCTGTTCTTGATGATGTCTCGACTCAATTATATGGTGGAGAAACTAATCCTGAAAGATTTAACCGATTCTGAGACAGAAATTGATTGAAAGTTTTGAAGATATTGATTTAGGTCCTGGTTGACCAATGAATCGAAATGATGTTAACGGTACCAACAATGAACCAGTGATTACGAAGAAGTGATACAACACTTGATTCTAAACCTATGATTATGAGGAAGTGACCATCCTGACTCCAGACCTAATTGTCCAAAGGAATCGAAAGGATGTCAAACCCAAACCCTTCAATTACGAAGAATCAAGGAAATAACACTAATAAATCGATGGTTACAAAGAGCTAATACAGTTTACAAGATTAAGAGAATACCAAATTGGTATGAATTTCGATGAATCTGATATGCCCCAAGCGACGAGGACTTTGATGAATCAACATTAGATGTGATTGTTGTCTTGATTGCTAAAGGAAATTTGATTGACAACTTTTATTAATGATGTGTAATACCATGCCCCCTTCGGGATGAAAATCAAAATCTGGCTAGAAAGCCAACGTGAAATGATTAGAAGTAATATAATTGATTGTAGAAGTGGTTGTACACATCTGGGAATGCCTTCTACATCATTTTACAGGTCTTGTTGACCAATTTTGACTTGGTTTGACCATGAGTTGACCATGGTTGACTAAGTTTAAAATTTTGAAGAGTTTGATGTTACGTAATTAGTTAAGTTGAATACTAGATTTCTGTGATGTTATGAAGCTCGATTATGCAAGCAGTCGGTCGTCCTGGGTCCAAAAATTTTAAATTGCATTTTTGACAAAGTAAACGATCTCAGATTTTGATTTCGATCTTGAAAATGGGTTTAGAATGTTGAAATTAGCTAGGGGTGCAATTTTCACGCAAAACAAAGCACTTTGAAAAATTAGGTCAAAACCTATATAAGGCCCAAAAGGGTCATTTTCAATTCATTTCAAACCTTTGACTTCAGAAACCTTGTGGAACCCTCCGAGAGAAAATGAAGGTTCCTGTGTCTTTGCATTGTTTCGAGTGCTCCAGGTGGTATCAGAGACCTCGACAGTATGGTAATTCGGTAAGTGGACCTATGTGCTTCTCTGTGAATTCAATTTGATATGTTTAAATGCTTTCTAGGATTTTTAGGACAATTTTTGAATTTTTGCCTCACGAGATGCCGTATGACAACCTATGGGGAGTCGTATGACATTTCAAGTCCAATTGATTTGTCATGGGTGTTGTTGTAGATTATCGTATGGGAGACGCCCATCTCTCGTACGACATTTTGTCAGGTCCCTCAAGTGTCATGTGAGATCTTGCAAAGTGTTGTATACCTATCAAATGTCATATGGGTAGTTGTATATTATTGTACGATAATTGGCACCAGTTCGAAATGTCGTATGGAAAATAGTGAGCATTTTTTAGGTCCTTAGGCAAATTTTCCAATTTTTTTGATTTTATAGCTGAATTCTATAGCCTTTAACACACTTACTAATATGTTCATTTTCTTGTTTTACATGCATATAGCCTTATTTTTGAGAAAATTACTGATAGTTGTCTCTTTTTCTTTTCTTTGTAGGTTAAGTACCCTGATGTCCATGTCCGTATATCTCATCCTGCGATACAGAGACTTTGTTTGGCCCTTCTTGATCCCATGAGAGTGCACCTTGCAGCTTATGGGTTTGAGTACCTGATCAGTTTACCTATCATTCAAGTGAACAATGGCTTGATCACTACACTTCTAGAGCATTTTCATTCTGAGATGTAGACATTCCATCTTCCGACAGGGGAGATCACAGTTACTACAGAGGATGTGTATAGGATTCTTCACATTCCATTTCATGGCCCTCACCCAGACTATTTTAGTGTGGGTAACACAGGTTTACAGGCATTCCAGACATTGTTCGGCATAGATGAGTAGATTGCACAATAGATTTCCTAGGAGGTGCTCATGCAACAGTATGGGCAGACACATAGACTAGAGTGCATCATTGCGAGTATGATCAGTGGGATCATCATGCCTGACTGTCAGCAGAATGGTCTTTTGATGGGCTGGGCTCCTATGGTGCAGCAATTGATGGCACAGATAGGAAAGTTTAGATGGGGTCAGTATTTGCTAGCTCACATGTTTTCGGAGAAGCACGAGATTGTCTCCCATCAGGGGAAGACATTTGCATAAGGAGCTCAAGTACTTCAGATATGGGCATGAGAGAACATTACTATATGCAAACCCATTTCCAATGATGAGAGGTAGGCTCAAGAGCCTCTCATCTATAGGCACTTAGGATTCGTGACACAGGTTAGGATGGGGTGCACAGAGTACTAGCACCGAGTGTTGGATGACATGATAGTTGTTACTTGGAGGCCTTACCTACAGATAGAGGCATGGCCATCACTGAGGGCTCAGTTTGATTTCTCATGTAGAGCTGGATTTTGATAGGGCAGTCTACCACCGTCCTTGAGATTTTTTTGATCACATGGGTCTGGAGATAGTATGGTCTCATTCAAGATGAGTTGTAGGAGTTTGCCTCATATGTCAGGTGGGTTATGGAGATTGGTTTGGTATGGTCACCTAGATTATGATTTATGTTGTGTAGCCAGGAGTATAGCGGGCTATAGAGTAGGGACTAGGACTATCGAGCCTAGGTGGTTGATGCAGGAATCACTGATGCATACATTGCATATATTGCAAAGCATCCCATGAAGTGGTTCTCTGATCTGACAAAGCTAATTCTGATGATGGAGGAGGTTGAGGATGTGACAAGTACCCCTATGGGAAGAGGACACAGGAGATGAGAGGTATAGATCCTGATTGTGTAGCCCATACATCTGATGGCAAGAGTGGTAGGAACTCCCCCGAGGTCAGCATGGTAGATGAGACCACCTTCTATACCATGAGTAGCTCCAGTAGGTAGACCAACAGTTTTGTAGTGTCGGTATAGAAAAGGTGAGGGTGGGACACTAGGCGGAGTTAGTAACACTGTAGGTGCAGAGGAGGTGCTTGGTGCCCATTATGATGCACCTATGGAGGAGGCACATGATGCCTTAGATTTTGATCTAGGATCTGAGGTTCAATGTCGTAAGGCGCAGATAGATACAGGTTGTGGTGGCGATGAGGTGATGGAGGATGCAGAGGTGGTGAGAGAGGCAGATCCTAGATTGAGGCAGACACCTCAAGACATTATCAGGTGGGTACATCACTAGCTCCAGGATCAGAGAGCACATAGCTTATCACTAGAGGTATAGCTACATGAGTACGATAGGCAGCTGAGAGAGCGGGATGCTAAGGTCTAGTGGTTGCAGGCTGAGGTGATTCACCAAATGGGGCGTGTTGCGTAGTATGTTTCTGCATATTTTTAAGTGGTTCCACCTGGGCATAGAGTTACATCATACTCTCAGTATATGTTAGTTTCTGAGGGAGCTAGAGCCCACATGTCGATCCACCACCTGATGCACCTACAGGAGGAGGAGCAGTGCCTGATTTTGAGGACCAGGCGGGCAACTGATACCATGTGTTCCTCATTTTTTATATTTTGATCTTTTGTACCATATAGCTCATTAAAGCTCATTTTTTTGTATATGCACATTGTGCCCCTTGTACTATATCAACATTTTCATATATATATATATGAGATCATGCGTATTGGTTTTGACTTCATTGTACTTGTCATTTTGATTTGTGATGTTTTATCATGTGATGCAAATGTATGAAATATTTCCTTTTCACCGTTGAATGTATGAATATGCAATGCATGTTTACTTTTGAATGGATGATTATGCAATGTAAAATGCAATGATAGATGGTAGATGAATAAATGCAATGTATTTTTTTTTTTATGTTTTATGGATGCACATGTACGTATGCAATGGAGATATGAGATGTTTATGATATGATATGTAATATACATGCAGCGATACACATGATACATTTTTGTAGGTATATATGAAGATTTCAAGTTCTCAGTCATTGTCAAAAAGGATGTTTAACCCAGAATGACAACTGCTTGCTAATTAGTTTGAAGGGACCTTCACACGATGCTCAGTCCTTGTGATGTGTTATTATTACAATTTTGGAGAATATCAAACATCATGTTTTATTCAAATTATGAGAAAGATGCAACCATCAAAAGTACAAAAATGCAAATGAAATGCAAGAACGAGGACTTATTCACTGATCATATGTCAGTTTTTATCATCACTAAATATTTTTAGGTAACATCGGATAGTTGATACAATGTTCACTAGTTAGGCGACCATGAACATATGAATATTGACTTTTAGTTTAAAATGTTGGATTAGATATAAGCACCAAGGCAAAAAAGCTAGGATGACCTGATTATCATGTCCATTTTGATTTAGCAATTTGTATAAGCATCAAAACATAAATGTTGTGATGACCTGAATACGCCTTGCATACAAATACACCAAGCAGTGGGGAGATCATTCTGATTCCATTGTGAATTACCTACAGTGACCCTTTTTTGTTCACATATTTGGGTAATGTTGCATTCCATAATAGAAATAAGAAATCACTCAAAAAGAAAAAGCTAAATTAGACTTCCCTGAAGTATCTAGGTATCAATGGTTGAGGTACACATAGCCATCCAATCCTTAGAATTTCTAGAGTTGTTAGATTTTTACTTACAAACAGAAGACAAAGAAAAGATTATGCCTCAAGTCATCACTCTCTAAATCCTTTGAAAAGACATCATTGATGAGCTCGAGAGAACATAATATGAAAAAATATTAATGTGAATCAGTTAGCATACAAGAAGATAAAAGCATGTCACAGAGATTGTTTGTGTTTGTTGTTGTAGTTTGTTTGTGTTGTTGTTAGGTGCAAAATCATTTTCTGGTAGGGAGACTGACTGACTAACTCAAATATAGATTTGAAGGACTTTGACTGGATATGACTCATCTAAGGTATACTGAGGACTGTAGGATAAGTCATTGGTTGCCCCCAAGTTTGAAACATTGATAGGATGCAGATGCTTTTGTGTTTGGTGCACAGACTGACTTTATTGAACATTGGATGTGAAAGAAAACAAGGAGATATGTACAAGATAAAGCAGACTGAAAGCTAGGAAATACCAAGATTGCACTGATAGATGGAGTGTTTTTTACAAGTGGCAGCTATTTGCTGGGTTTTCACCATCTTGGTAGAGATTCTATTTTTTCTACCAAGGCGCATATTTTCCAGGTTTTCACCAAGGCACTTTTTCTTTTTCTTCATTTTTTTGTATTTTTCCTGTTTTCAATTTTTTTTTGTATTTTTCCATTTTTTTTATTTTTTTGTGAATCATCAAGGCGTCTATTGCTAGGTTTTCACTAGCATGATCATTTTTTAGGACTTTTTTTAGTTTTTAGACTTTTTTCAGGATATTTTTGCAGATTGAATGTCTGAAGTATAGAATTTCTTCAGATGGAGAACGTTGATTGGTTCTCAAAGCTGTTCTCCTTTAGTCATTGAGAGTTGATAGGCTCCAGAGTCAAAATTAGTAGTGACAAAAAAGCGACCCAACTAGTTGGGTTCAAACTTCTTGTTGCATTCTCAATGGGATTCATTTTTAGTATTTTCTCTCAAGACTAGATCGCCAACCTGAAATTCTTTGTGTCTGACCTTCTTGTTGTAGCCTCTAGAAATTCTTTTCTAATATACTATGCGATGATCATACACAGCTTGCCTGCACTCATCTAGTAGTTCAAGCTCTTGTATCCTAGACACTATGTAATCATCATCAATTACTAGACCATGCATTCTGATTCTTAGTGATGGGATTTCAACTTTAATAGGAAGTACCGCTTCAGTCCCATATACTAAAGTGAAAGGAGTAGCCCCAGTGGGCATTATGATACTTGTTATGTAGGCCCAAAGAGTTAGATTTATCATCATATGCCAGTCTCTTCCTATTTTGTTGACTGTATGGTGTGGAATTTTCAATAAATTCTTGTTGGATGCTTCACCTTGTCCATTCCCTTGTGGATAGTAAATGGATGACCAATGTTGAGTAATCTTGAATTTAGAGCATAAGGAATCTAGGTCCTTGTTCTTGAATTGGCCTGCATTATCTGTGATGATGGAGTGTGGTATACCGTACCGGCAAATGATGTAATTCAATATGAACATAGAGATTTGTTTTCCAGTTGCTTGTGTCAAATGAACTGCTTCTAGACATTTTGTGAAGTTATCTGTAGCTGTGATTATATGGGTATCGAATGTGGATAAATAGCCCCTATGAGATCAAACACCCATTGTTGAAAGGCCATTGTGTTGTGAATGGAATCAAATCTCTCCCTAGCGAATGAATCAAGTTTCCATGAGCCTAACATTTTTGACAATTCTTAGCATATTTTATGGCCTCTTTTTCCATATCTGGCCAATAGTACCTTGCCCTAATGAGTTTTTGAGCTAGTGTCAAATTGTTGGAATGTGATCCACAAATACCTTCATGGAATTTCTCTAATGCACATTGTGACTCTTCACATTCTAAACACCTAAGAAGTGTACCATCCAAATTTCATTTGTATAAATCATTACGAACAATGACATACCATGATGATTTTTGGATAAGGTAGCATTTTTCATGACGGTTAAAGGTATCGAGAATGATTTGGTCTCTAAGGTAGGAGTATATGTTTTCTTAGCAGGACTAATCATGACCAACAATGATGTAGATCATGCAGATTTCTGGACAATCATATGTGGGAAATGATAGTGCTTCCACCAGGAACTCGTAGTGTAGCTCATGTTCGGGCTGCTATAGTAAAGATGATAGCATTTCCATAGCATCAGCAGCCTTGTTCTCAATTGTAGGAATATGTTCAAATGTGACTGTAATGAAGTACTTCTTTAGATCATCTACCATGTGTTTATATGGAATAAGTTTCTCATCTGTTGTTTGATACACATCATTGACTTGGTGTATGACTAGTTGCGAGTCTCCATGAATATGTAATTCTATTACTCTCCATTCGATTGCTATTTTTATACCATTTAGTAAAGCTTCATATTCAACTATGTTGTTGGTGCAATGGAACTTGATCCTGAATGCCTTTGGAATGGAGTAACCTTGTGGTGTTATGAACAATATGCCAACTCTAGATCCATTTTGTATATAGGATCCATCAAAGAATAAATGCCATGTTTTGGAAGATATGTGCATGATAGAGGAATCTTCGAATTCCATTTACATTGGTTGGTCATCAAACATTGGTGCTTGAGTTAACTGATCTTAAATGACTTGTCCCTTGATAGCTTTTCTTTCTACATACTCGATGTCAAATTTTCTCAGTAGCATTACCCATTTTTCTAGTCTACTTGTGAGGGAAGCTTTGCTCAATAAGTACTTCAATGGATCAATATTTTCTATTAAGTGTGTAGTATGAGATAACATGTAGTGTCTCAGCTTCTGTGATGCAAAGATGACAAGTAGACACACTTTTTCTATCATGGAATAGTTCTTCTCATAAGCTACCAATGTTTTGCTGATGTAGTAGATAGCTCTTTCCTTCTTATTCTCATCATGTTATGCTAGTAATTCCCCCAATGATTTATCTATATCGAAGACATAAAATATTAATGGCTTCCCTTGAATAGGAGGCATGAGAATTGGTGGATTTTCCAGATATTGTTTGATATGATTGAAGTTCTTTTCACATTCCTCATTCCATGAGAAGGTCACACCTTTATGTAATGTTTTTGTGAAAGGTTGTGATATATCTACTAGTTGAGATATGAAGTGTCTGATTGATTGTACCCTTCCTTGTAAGGTCCTCATTTGACTCATGTGCTTAGGAGGTTGCATCTCCATGATTACTTTAACTTTTGTTGGATCAACTTTAATACCTTTCTTTGAAACAATGTACCCTAGAAGTTTCCCTGAAGTGACACCAAAGGCACATTTCTTAGGATTTAGTGTGAGACTAAAATTTCCATTATGTCCAGTATTGTACCCAAGTTAGCTAGGTGTTCTGATCTTTTCATTGATTTAGCCAAGGTGTCATCAACATAGTCTTCCATGTTTTTATGCATCATATCATGAAAGATAGATGTCATAGCTCTTTGATATGTAGCACCATCATTTATAAGACCAAATGGTAGGATGTTCTAGGAGAAAGTACCCCATGCACAAGTAAAAGCTATCTTCTCTTGATCTTCTGGAGCTATCTTGATTTGATTCTATCCAGAGAAACCATCCATTAAATAGTACATTTCAAAGCTCGTAGTCATGTCCACTATCATATCGATGTTTGGTAGTGGAAAATCATCCTTAGGGCATGCTTTGTTTACATCTCTAAATTTTGTGCATACTCGGATAGATTTATCTAGTTTTGATACTGGAACTATGTTTGAGATCCATTCTACATAATCAATGACTCAGATAAATCCATCTTTTAGCAGTTTCTTTAGCTCAGCTTTGACAAGGAGTGCCACATGAGGATGCATTTTTCACAATTTTTTATTGATTGGTTTAACTCTTTGAGAGATAGAAAGATGATGCATGATGAGATTGGGATCCAACCCAGACATATCTAAATATTTCCATGCCAAGTTGATCTTTTTCTCTATTAAGAATTTTGTGAATGCTTGTTTTTCTTCTTCTGATAGAGATTGAGCTACATGAATCAATTGTGGTTCCTCTGTTGTGTCCAAATTGATAGACTGAGTTAGTTCTATTGTTCTATCAATACTAGAGATCTCTCCTGTAAATGACTTGGAAGGACATCAAATATCTCATCCTTAGGCACCTCAAAGAGGTTTTCACCTTCAGATACGTCTTTTTTTTTTACTATTTTAGGCTCTCAGACTGCCACATAGTGGTTTTCACCCTCATAACTCTTTTTCTTTTTTATTTTATCCTTTTGACTAAGATATTTGATATTCGACTCTGTCATGCTGACGCTAGGTTCACTGATGGAATTTGTCATGGGTTCTATGGTGTGTAGGTAGCATGCGAGAGTGTAGTCTATCTAGAAATTATGGATATCTCAGTTTGGATAATTGGATGTTTGGTCAATAAGCTTGGGATATTGGATAATAAGCATAGGAAATGATTGACTAATAGTGTTTACGCATACAGTGTTGTCATCATTGGCTCTAATCTGACTCTCAAATTCAAGGATGATATTACTGTGTGTGTGAGTTATTGACGTGCAAATCTACAACACAACACTTCAATAAGACATTATTTTGTTAGCAAATCAATCAAATAAAGCATGGAATAATACTAACAAAATCCTCCTATTGCTTCCTAGTCATAGAGAGTTTGGTCTATGTTAGTATGCTCTCAGAATTATGCATAGATCAGTGACATTACATGTATGAAATGGAAGATTCAATTAAGATTCATATTCATTAATGCAATTAAGAAGAATTAAGCTAGAAATAGAATTGAAGAATTAACACAAGAAGTAGAAGAAATGATCTAGATTGAAAATTCAAAATAATAAAGTTTCCTTATGCAAATGATCTAGATATGAAATGAATTAAATGAGCTTGATTTTATAGATTTCCTCTTGGAGGGAAAGATTGAATTTGAATTCAATGGTTGAGATTCATTCTTGATGAATGGTGGAGATTGATTCTCACTTGGTCCATGTGAGTAATCCATGTGATTACCTCTCATTGGTTGGAATTAACTCGTTTGTCCTTTTTAGGGTTAAAAGGATAATAAGACAATTAATTAATTCACATTAATTAATATCACTAGCCATAGGTATTTTTTAGTTTGATTTGATTAAATGACTAGGATAATTAATTAAGGAATGATTCTTGATGATTGATAATAGATGCTTGATTATTTATGAATTATGTAATTAAATCTATCTAACTCAATTACATAATTATGCTTAAGATTAGCTTGATTTGAGATTTAGGGCATATAGTTTAGCTAGACCATTTTTAGGTGATTACATTTATCCCTCTTTGAATTGATGTGCGAGCAGCACGTTGGTTCAAATAATATATGATGTTTGATGTCGATATGATTATGATGGAGCGAATAGTTTGATATGATGTGATGAAACTATTCTTGATTAGAAATCAATTCCGAACTTGATTGAATGAAACACAATGAGATATGCAATAATATTGATTTTGAACTTGATTGGACAAGAACCGATCATACTGACTCTGGGCTTGATTGAATGAAGATCAATAGAATATTTGGATAGATTAAGAATATTCAATTTGATATGGAATTTGATGAAGTTAAGATACCCCTGGAAATATGATTCTGTTCGATTTAAGATTTGGATTTAATGATTTCAGATTGATTCAATTTTGATTTGAAAAATTTTATACATCAGATTTGGTTGACATGATTTTTGAGGATCTAGATTAGAAGATTATGATATATGATGCCCCCTTGGGAGTGAGATCAAAATTTGGTAGAAAAGATTGAATTAAATTGGATGATAGTTAGATTAGATCAGAAGAATTTTGATAGATTTAGAAGAATTTTGATTGATTTGAATTTTAATTGGATTGATGTAGCATTGAGAAGGAAGATTGATTTAGAAGAAATTTTGATTGAACTCCCGATAATGATATTGCAAAAATAGTGATCAATAATGAAAGCAAGGATCTTAGATTTGATAATCAACCATGTTGAAGATAGATTTCCCTCCTTGAGGTGATTTTGATCAAGTTAGATAAATTCAAGAATGAAAGAATGAATGTGAATTCCCCTAGAATGATATGCAAGCTTCCATGAGTGTCACTCTTTTGATCTTTTTGTTATGCTTTTTCTCATCATAGAGCTTTTGTTATCAATAAGTACAAACATCAGTGACTTTCAAAGTCGATGATGAACCAGAGTACTCACTTATGTTAGTACTAGTTACACACAAACAAACAAACAAGAGTTCCTTCTATTCTTGTGCAATGATTATGTTGTCCATAATGACCCGTATGTTCATATCCTTGTACTAACTTTTTGATGTACCCACAATGACCCTTTATCGTTCATATCCTTGGGAAATTTTTTTCAAGTTGCACAATAATAAGAAATTGCTCAATGAAAAAATAAACAAGGAAATAGTTCTCACAAATTACAATCAAAGAAATATATTATGCCCCCTGTCCTTTTTCCCCTAGTCCATAGACATCATTGAGTTACTTGGGAGGTAAAATAAGCACAAGTTATGATAATTTTGTTTGTGATAAGTGGTGTTGAGGAACATGTTTGATTGATTGTGTTTGTTTTTCTTTTTTCTTTAATGATCATTGTTTATTTAATGAGTGTTGAGAAACACTAATGTTTGAGTGCGTGGATTGTTTAGAAACATCATTGTGTATTGAGTGGTATTGAGAAATACCATTGTTTTCATAGTTTAACATCTATTGCAGACTAGGGATAAGCAACAGCTTAGTAGGAAGTCTTAATCTGTGTGTTTAGTGAAAGAACACCTGATAGTTGTGAGATAATGTGTCTAACTCCACTCAAGAAAATGTTTGCTTCTGACTAGGAACTGACTCCACAAGATGACTAGGAACTTGCCCCTAGCAAGATAGGATTGTCCTCAGGATAACACACATAATGACTTGCAAATTGATTGAGCTAAGCAACAGGATGAAAAGAATATACAAGATATGTACAAGCCATGAAGATAAATGCAGATGCAAATGTTGAGCAATTGATAAATATTTTTTGGATTTTTTATTTTTTGATTTATTTGGATTTTTAAAGATTTTTAGATTTTTTTGAATTTTTAAGATATTTAGATGTTTTTGGATTATTTTAGGAACATTTTTCACATTTTAGATTTTTAGAATCTTTTTACCATTTATCAAGCAAGACCACATTGAAGTGCCCCCAATGTCTAGCAAGGTGTAGGACATTTGTAGATGGATGTGCAAGCTGATGGAGTAAGAGTGAATAGGTAATGATGGATGAAGCATATGAATGTAACCCTCAAGGATAGTCTCATCAAGATTACCCAAGCTAGGTAAAAGGATATAGCAACATGAAGCATGAAATTGGAATAGCAATGAAAGCCAATTATGTAGTGCCAACACCAGTAAATTTTAGCTTGTTTTTCGACAAGGAATAGTTGATTTTTTGATGCAAAGTGGTCGATTAGATGACCATCACTATTGTCAAACTTTTTTCATCAATTATTTGACACATAATATGTTTGTCATAAATGTGACCTGTATAATCTTCAAATTATCGACTAAACGAACATCGAAATGATTACTTCAATCTGGAAGAATTGTCGACATATGTTTCATCTTCTTCGACAAATGTTGGTCAAAATAATCACATAATTCTGGTCGCAATAGCGACGATAGATGGTTGAAACATTTGTCGAGAGTATAACATTCTCATTGAAACTACATTGCTATGATGGTCAAAAATTTGACAACAAATTCTATTTTTTATTTTTTATTTTTTAAATAAATTATCAAATCTATTATATTAATATATTATCAAATCTATGGTTCTTGTGAATGGATATGAGTTTTTCTGATACATTTTGTTCCTTCCCTCATTATTTTAAACTATATTATGGACCATAGAAGATGTAAACCCTTCATTTTTGTGTTAACTATCCCTGAATAGTGAGTAGGGGTCATAGTCACTTGGATTGTTGCAATATTGGATTTGTATGATCCTCCACTCTGAATATAAATGAGTAGGATCGATCAGAACAAAATGTATCAAAAAAACTCATATCCATTCACAAGAACCATAGAGAAATGAGTTACTTAATTTACATCTTCTATGGTCCATAGTATAGTTTAAAATAATGAGGGAAAGAACAAAATGTATCAAACAAACTCATATCCATTCACATGAACCATAGAGAAGCATTTTTACCATCAAATCCTCTGACTGTACCCTCATGGGTTATGCCTAGTAGAATAGACTAACTTTAGATGCTTCTCTATGGTTCTTGTGAATGGATATGAGTTTGTCTGATACAAAAAAGTCGATGGCCCTAGTTTATAAACTATACTATGGACCATAGAAGATGTAAAACTTCATTATTTTAAACTATACTATGGACCATAGAAGATGTAAACCCTCTTTTTTGTGTTAACTATCCCTAAAGAGTGAGAAGGGGTCATAGTCACTTTGATTGTTGCAATATTGGATTGGCATGATCCTCCACTCTGGGTATAAATGAGTAGGATGGATCAGAACAAAATGTATCAGAAAAACTCATATCCATTCACAAGAACCATAGAGAAATGAGTTAATTAATTTACATCTTCTATGGTCCATAGCATAGTTTAAAATAATGAGGGAAAGAATAAAATGTATCAGACAAACTCATATCCATTCACAAGAACCATAGAGAAGCCTTTTTACCATCAAATCCCCTCACTATACCCTCACGGGTTATGCCTAGAAGAATACACTAACTTTACATGCTTCTCTATGGTTCTTGTGAATGGATATGAGCTTGTCTGACACATTTTGTTCTTTCCCTCAATATTTTAAACTATAATATGGACCATAGAAGATGTAAACCCTCCATTTTTGTGTTAACTATCCCTAAACAATGAGCAGGGATCATAGTCACTTGGATTGTTGCAATATTGGATTGGTATGATCCTCCACTCGGGGTATAAATGAGTAGGAAGGATTAGACAAACTCATATCCATTCAAAAGAACCATAGAGAAATGAGTTACTTAATTTAAATCTTTTATGTTCCATAGTATAGTTTAAAATAATGAGGGAAAGAAAAAATGTATCAGACAAACTTATATCCATTCACAAGAACCATAGAGAAACAAGTTACTTAATTTACATCTTCTATGGTCCATAGTATAATTTAAAATAATGAGGGAAAGAACATAAAGTATTATAAAAACTCATATCCATTCACAAGAACCATAGAGAAGCATTTTTACCATAAAATCCTCTGATTGTACCCTCATGGGTTATGCCTGGTAGAATACACTAACTTTACATGCTTCTGTATGGTTCTTGTGAATGGATACGAGATTGTCTGATACAACAAAGTCGACAGCCCTAGTTTATAAACTATACTATGGACCATAGAATATGTAAACCCTCATTATTTTAAACTATACTATGGACCATAGAAGATGTAAACCCTTCATTTTTGTATTAACTGTCTCTGAACAATGAGCAGGGGTCACAATCACTTGGATTGTTGCAATATTGGATTGGTATGATCCTCCACTCCAAGTATAAATGATCCTCCACTCTAGATATAAATGAGTAGGATGGATCAAAACAAAATGTATTAGACAAACTCATATCCATTCACAAGAACCATAGAGAAATGAATTACTTAATTTACATCTTCTATGGTCCATAGTATAGTTTAAAATAATGAGGGAAAGAACAAAATGTATCAGACAAACTTATATCCATTCACAAGAACCATAGACAAATGAGTTACTTAATTTACATCTTCTATGGTCCATAATATAGTTTAAAATAATGAGGGAAAGAACAAAATGTATCAGACAAACTCATATCCTTTCACAAGAACCATAGAGAAGCATTTTTACCATCAAATCCTCTGACTATGCCCTCACGGGTTATGCCTAGAAGAATACACTAACTTTAGATTCTTCTCTATGGTTCTTTTGAATGGATATGAGTTTGTCTGATACAATAAAGTTGACAACCCTAGTTTATAAACTATACTATGGACCATAGAAGATGTAAACCCTCATTATTTTAAACTATACTATGGACCATAGAAGATGTAAACCCTCCATTTTTGTGTTAACTATCCCTGAATAGTGAGTAGGGGTCACAATCACTTGGATTTTTGCAATATGGGATTGGTATGATCCTCCACTCCGGGTATAAATGAGTAGGATGGATCATAACAGAATGTATCAGACAAACTCGTATCTATTCACAAGAACCATAGAGAAATGAGTTACTTAATTTACATCTTCTATGGTCTGTAGCATAGTTTAAAATAATGAGGGAAAGAACAAAATGTATCAGAAAAACTCATATCCATTAACAAGAACCATAGAGAAGCATTTTTACCATCAAATCCTCTGACTGTACCCTCTTGGGTTATGCATGAGAGAATACACTAACTTTACATGCTTCTCTATGGTTCTTGTGAATGGATATGAGTTTGTGTGATACATTTTGTCCTTTCCCTCATTATCTTAAACTATACTATGGACCATAGAAGATTTAAACCCTCTATTTTTGTGTTAACTATCCCTGAACAGTGAGCAAGAGTAACAGTCACTTGGATTGTTACAATATTGGATTGGTATGATCCTCCACTCCAGGTATAAATGAGTAGGATGGATGGTAAATGATAGGTTATATCCCTTAATGAATTTTAAAGGATCTTGAGGAGTTTTTGGTGTGTTGAAACACTTCTAAGGGTGACTATTCCTAAATAGTGTACATGATGACAGTGAATTGTTCCAGATAAGTTGGTGGAGTTTGGTGACCCAAACCTCCAAGAATGGTATGATGTATGGAAGATGAAGTCTATGAAAATGAGGAATGTTTTCAATGTTTTTGGATGCATGATAGGCCAAGAAAGTGAAAGAACATTCATTGATTGCTTGGGAATTGCTATCTGAAGGGTCACTTAAATTGGACCAATCATGGTCTTGATGATTTTCCCATTAGAGGATGACTTTTGTTTGTTTGGATAGTCATGATATGGTTAGGGGATGATGTTAGATCCCTTTAAGGGGTCCAAAAAGGAGGGGAAGTGTTTGTTTGAACAATCCCTATGGTATTTGGCCTCAAAGAGAGGGCTTGGTAAATGAAACATTAGAACTTGTTGGCCAACCTTGCAAATGTGAAAATCCTTAGTTTTGGAGGGTATCTAGACTTAGTTCATAGGTAAGGAAGTCTGGTTAGTGGAGGAGATAGTAGTTGATTTGAAAAAGGAGGCCTAGTGGAGGGGTAACCATAGCGCACCAGTCTTTGTTTGGGCAGTTGGTCCACAGGAGTCATATCTAGTTTTTAGATATATTAAACAACCCTGAAAAGGGTACTCAAATATATGATTTTTTTTTTTGAGTCCTTTCGGAAAGTTTTGCAGAATCATTGGAAAATGGGTTTGGTAGGCTACTAGGAGATTAGGCCTAGTGAACACCTGGTAATGGGATTGTGAGTTGTTGGGGCTTCCTGGTTGGATCAACCATTGATTGGATTGAGGGACAATAAGTTGTTTTCAATGATGTGGAGTGGTTGGTAGCACCACAAGTGGTTTGTGAACTCTGATAGGTCAAGGTGTGTACTGGATCAAGAGAAATGATCCTTGGAACCTTACTTGCTATGTGTGGAGATAAGTTGTATAACAATAGAAAATTATACAATTATTTGCATTAAAACTTCTTTTATTCACCAAAGAAAAGTGCATATCCCACACAAGCTATGAGAATAACTCAAAAAACATACATTTACAAAAGTAAACATATGCATGAAAAGATGAAATGGAAATAAAGAAATGGAACCTGTCATTGCCTAGAATGATGAATCCCATAGTTGTTGGCAGCGTCCCTAGTTTCCTCTTCAGCTTCAGCTCCAGTTACTTCACCATCCAAAAGGCCTATAGGGAGAGTTAAAAAATGATGTTAGAGCTCAAGGTCACATTTATTTATCTACATGTTTTTTTACATGGATAGCTTACTTGTACAATACATCAAATCAGAAAGAAAAATAGAAAATCATATCACAACTCCATCTTGTTATCTAATGAGTTTTCTTAATCTAAAAGAACAAACCATATCCATGCAGTCATATAGAATAATAAGTAGGTGTTTTTTACCATTGAATCTACGTCATTGGTTTAGTTTGAGCTTCACTTGGTTTTGAGAATAGTTAATATGTTGTACTTAACAAGGCCAACCACATGAACGTGGAAGTTCATTTGGCCCCTCCCCCCCCCCCCCTAACATCACTCTAAATTCCCCATTAACATCTAATAACATTCATTCATTCATTCATCCATTTTTTATATATAACATTCAATCATTATTATCACATAACATTCATTAACACATAAAATTCATTAACACACAACATTTATGAATAATTGATTAACACATCATTCATCAACATTTACTAGTACAAAATTACATCCATTAAGACAACGTTCTTTACTTAGCAAAAAATGTTAATTACAATCATTTCTTTTTTGGTTTCTTGCTCATTTTTCTAAGGTAACGGCTAAGCAGAGCATCAATATCCTCATGATTCCCCTCCTCTACTGATTCTAATACCAACACATGTATCCTCCTCATATGTTTAGGAACAAGAGGTGGCTGCACCAAAGTGGGGTCCGCTGCAATAACAACTATGTCATGGGTTAAATTCACACCATTTTATATTAGTGTTACAAGTATTTCATTAATTAAAAGAACTATAAATCAAAAAAGAAATCTAAAAGAACAAAATATAGATTTTCTTTACTTGAATGTGCCACATCATCTACATGGTGATCACTCTGAATATCCTCCACTTGTTCAGCATGACGTTCTGTATGCTCTAAAATATACACAAAAAAGGTTACACCAATTTCAATTTAAGATATTAAATTGTATAAATAATTACATAATTAATTTTAAATAGAAAATGAACACCTCCATCAACACTACGATGCACATCAGGGGCTTCATCATGTGGCATAGGTTTTGTGTTAGGATTATGAGGCTACATTGCAATGTCATGCACATTATTATCATTATTTGCTTTTTAAAAACAAAAATAGTCAATTTATGTTTGAAATTAACATCAAATAGATTGTTGCTCAAGTATTCAATTTCAAATATATTTTTTTTGGCATATTTACCTGTTCAACCGATGTAGGAGACTCTAGGGTTGGGCCAGTGGAAGCTTGGTGTAGGCATTCAACCACGGCTTGATAGCCTTCCTTGAAGGCAATTTTTTTGTGTTCTATCGTGGCCTCTAAATTAAATTTTGAGCCCTGCATTTTTTGGTTTAACAAAATTATTTGTATTTTATAAATAATTTTGATCTGGAATTCATTTACTACTACTTACAATTCGTGCTTTAATTTTTGAATATCCACTAGAGCCAAGTTTGTGCTACACAATCTTTTATAGTTTGGCCTTTGTTGCCTTTGATGTGTCTTGCAACCTATGAAAAGTTTGAAATATGTTAGATGATATAGATATAAAGATCACTAATTAGTGCATTATTACATTCTACTAGTAGTTAATACTATCACATACCTTCTTCTCTCATTTTCTGGTGTAATTCCTCTTTGAGCATCCCCTTTCTCCTTTGCATCCAAAATGAACTCATTCCAATCCCTCACTGGAATTAAGGGAGGACACTCATACTTTGGGTTTTGGACGAGACTGCTATATGAGTCCCTCATAGTCTTAAGATGTTTGGAAAATTTTTCTAAAATTTTCTTCTCATCAAAAATATTACTACCAAACTCATGCTCTAAATCTTTAATGAGCTTATCTTTTAATTTTTTGTCTTGCAAGTTCCACCTTTTAAGAAAAAACACAAAATTGTTAGATAGAAAAATAAAATAAAGTTGTGTACCTTGAATATAGTAAAAGAAAAGGCTCAAATTAATGATATGAAATAAAAACAATGGGATAGGGTTATTTCACTTATGGTTTTCCACCTTGTATGTATGGTGGGCCTGAATATCTTCAATGTGAAGTCATAAAGCTTCTTATACAAAGAATCATTTCCTGCAAAAATGTCATGGGATCATCAATCCAAAACTTGTTATGAATAGGTAAATGCAAATAGACTTGTGATATAATTTTCACAATTGTACATGTGTTGATGGGTAAGCTCCCAGTAGTGCTTAGGAAAATCTGCATGTTCACAATAGTACATGTGCATATAAGAGTCGATCAAAGAAGGTATATGCACAGGTGAAAAACATGCAGATTTATTGACCAAGCATTACTGGGAGCTAGAACCTACAACAAATGGACTTGTGATGATTTCTCACAATAGTACATGTGTTGTAGGGTAAGCTCCCAGTAGTGCTTACAAAAATCTACATGTTCATCACCTATGCATATGAAATGGCTCTAATGGCAGATATAGTTGCTGAACAACCATTTTGTCAACCCTAATTTTCTCAACAAAGAGGGACATTTATCATAGCCATAGAAACATGATTATTTTTAAATGGAATACACCAAGGAGTACCATTAGAAATATTGACCATTTACAATCATGAACAGTAAACTTAAATCAAATAGATCATCTTTTTATCAGCATGTGTAGTCTCTGTGTATATGAAAAATGAATGAAATATCAAGCCGAAATAAAAGAGTGAACAAAAATTCAAATTCAAGGCTTATTTTATCAAGAGCAACAAAC
Source organism: Chamaecyparis obtusa (assembly GCA_027943335.1). Classification (NCBI taxonomy): domain Eukaryota; kingdom Viridiplantae; phylum Streptophyta; class Pinopsida; order Cupressales; family Cupressaceae; genus Chamaecyparis; species Chamaecyparis obtusa. The sequence goes on along the minus strand of BSBK01001115.1, from coordinate 794,276 downwards.
AATGCGAAACCCCATGAAAATCAAAAAAAGAAACACACTTTGTCAACAATGTTCAAAATCCTGTCACCAAGCACAGACATAGGAAATAAAAAAGGGACAAAAGACAAAAAATAAGAAAAATCATTAAGACTATAGAAAATCAAGTTCTAGAAATGGACGGTTCTGATGTTTTTCCATTACAACAATTGAGCATTCATCATTTGGTACTTCTTGGTTTAATCCATTTAAGTATGTCAAGCACAAAGTATTCCATTTACATTTGACAAACATGCAAATTTGACCAAGCATTATTGGGAACTAGACCTGGCAACAAATGGACTTGTGATGATTTTCACAATATATAGTACATGTGTTGTTGAGTCAGCTCCCAGTAGTGCTTAGGAAAATTTGCATGTTCATCACCTGTTTCTTTGAAAAGTTTTCAAATTCTGAGAAGAGGTATGAGTGGAGGCCAAAGAAGGGATATTTGTGAAGGTTTCATAGAGCTATGTTACAGGCTTGTTGAATATTCTCATGTTGCAATTCCTCTCATAACTTCTCCGCTATGATTTTTTTTATTTTTTGAATTGTTTTAATATTTTTTAATATAATAATTTATTTTTATTAATTTATTTTTTATTTTATTTAATTTTATATTGAAAATCATAATTTCTTTTTTAAATGTTATAATTTTTCAATTTTTTTTAATAAGGTTAATTTTTAATTTTGTTTAATTTTATATTGAAAATCATAATGAAGTCATAAACAACAAAAAAGTTCATGAGTTTACAAAAATATGTCCAATGTATCTACTTGAAATTCTAGAAAACTTTCAGTATCTATAATAGCCCTTTGTTAACCGCATTTATGCATATGGTCCCAACAAAGTAGTGCACAAACTACACAAAGAAGACATCACAGAAACATGATTTCTCCTTTTTCCATTGAAGCAATCTTGGCGGTACTAGCTGCCTCTCGAGCCTTGCACAAGTTGCACTCATTTCCTACATCAAGTATACATGTAGATGGGGTAGATTTAAATGTGGTTTCATCGACCCACCGAAATTATTGACATCCACTATTTCCTTGCAATACCAAATGTACATCAGTTCTTCCTAAAATGATTTGTTGTCACATTATTTTTAAACATAAAATATAATTACATATCCAGACCTTTTTCCTATTGGGGCAACCCCAAAATTGACGTCCAGGATTAATTGTTATGTGTGACTTCTTCAACATGCATGGGCCAAAACCACATTGACACATATGCACATTGACCAAAGTCATCGACGCTATTTCGACAAATATTACATTATCACAAATATTGCATTGTCATTATTTTGTTCATTCATACTAATTATAATTGCAATAACAAGAAACATACTAATGTAGACTTTCATATTTTTTGGCTAAGTCGAAGTATTTGGTTTAAATCACTAGACACTCAAAACAAAATGACAAACCAAAGACAACCGTGCAATAAAAATAAATTACTAAGGAACCAAGGAACTAATTATAATTGCAATAAAAAGTAACATACTAATGTAGACAAAATCTCAAGTCAGATTGCAACATGAGAATGTTCAAAAAGCTTGCTACTTTTATTTTCATTTTTACAATTCCTCTCATAACTTCTTCTTCGCTTCATAGATTTCATAACTATTTGTCAAGGTTTCAACTTGACAACAATATTTGGTTTATTTTGTTGACAATCAGTTTAGACTATTTAGGAACAGTTAAAAAAATAGTTAGTTGGTGTTTCAGATTTCATTTGTACGGACTGTGTCTATTTGGAAGCAATAAAAAATTGATTTATGGGAATTTTTTGAAGTTTTCTTGATTTTATATTAACCATAAGCTTGGTTATGGTTGCATGATAGGTTTTAAGACATATTAGATCAAGTTTGGACCTCTGTAGCTTTATTTTATTGATTTAGAGTTGACTGTCCTGTAGAAGTTCACAAATTTGCTTTGGTTTCCACCATGGATTTGTAAGATCCATCCCCTTTTTGTACATACTATAACTTGGGGATGGATCCACTTTTGTAACATGTATTTCTAATATGAATAATGCAGAAACAAGAGGAAGATTGCAGTAATTAATTTTGGAGAGCTGAATGGATAGAATTGGAGGGTTACATGCATGGTGCATGGTTAATGTAGTAGGAGTTCGAGCCATTGGAGGGGGTCTTTTTGTGGTTGAATCCACTTAGTTATGGCCTAAGGATGGTGAATCATCCCTTTATTTGAAAGTATAGAATTGGGAGGTCATACATTCACCAATCCCTAGATTATAGGGGTTTTTAGAGGAGAAAATTAGGGCTTTTGCATATGGAGAGGTCAGAGGACCAAATTGGTTGTACAATCCATGGTTTGGGAGCATTTGGTAACTCTATTGAAAGTCTCAAGGCCTGGGATGAAGAACTATTAGGGGTTTGGAGAAGAGGGACAAATTGCTTGCAAGAAGGAGTTTAGATGTTTGTGTGAAGATGAATGAAGCATGTTGGGATCCTTAGGAAGTTAGGATCACCTTGTAAACAAGGTCCATGTGTTTGGTTGATGAACCCTATTGGTTGAGTTGTGCAATTTTATGGAGCATAAAGTAGGATTGACTAGTTTATATATATATATATATATATATATATATATATATATATATATATATATATATATATATATATATATATATATATATTATCAAATCTATTAATATATTATAGTGATTGGAATTTGAAATTCAATGGATGTCCTAGCCTACATTATTCTTAGTAGACACCTACAAAATGGGTGCTTCTATTTTAAGACCGCACACACACACACACGTGTGTGTGTGTGTGATAATATGGATATGAAGTTGATTGTTCTAGAAAAAAATTGTGTTCAATTTCTATGGCTGTGAATGATGAAAATGGCACAAGATGTAGAGCAATATATTTGTGGCATAATCCTAGATATAATTTAGATGTGGTTTTCTCTTTCCTATGTAGTGATGTAATCCAAAACCTTTAAACACATTGTAATAAATAAAAAGAGAAGGCATTGTATAATATTGTATCGTTAAGTTTTATTTTTGCATATACATTTCATTGGTGGTTTTTAATATATTGTAGAGGGCATTTGGAACATATGTGTAGTCATTCATTCAAAACAAAGAAAGATGATAACAGATTGTTAGAGGAACATTTAGAAGAAGTATGTTGTATGTATTTTAATCTAAAAAAACTAACTGTTAGTGGCAAATAACTAACTGTCAACAGTCCTCTAACTGACTGTTATGGTTAGTAGGGGTTATACTAGCCTTGAGAGGCTTATTTAATAGAGATAAGGGTGTGTTTCAAAGGGGAGAGAGTGAAGATAGGGTAGATAATCGATCCTAGATCATGAAGAGATCAATGTAATCCACTTTGAAGCAATAGAAATGTAAAGTTAATGTATTTTGGTAGGCATAACCTGTGAGGGTACAGTTAGAGGATTTGATGGTAAAAATGCTTCTCTATGGTTCTTGTGAATGGATATGAGTTTGTCTGATACATTTTGTTCTTTCCCTCATTATTTTAAACTATACTATGGACCATAGAAGATGTAAAGTAACTCATTTCTCTATGGTTCTTGTGACTGGATATGAGTTTGTCTGATACATTTTGTTCTGATCCATCCTACTCAGTTATACCTGGAGTAGAGGATCATATCAATCAAATATTGCAACAATCCAAGTGACTGTGACCCTTGTTCACTGTTTAGGGATAGTTAACACAAAAATAGAGGGTTTACATCTTCTATGGTCCATAGTATAGTTTATAAACTAGGGCTGTCGACTTTGTTGTATCAAACAAACTCATATCCATTCACAAGAACCATAGAGAAGCATGTAAAGTTAGTGTATTCTTCCAGGCATAACTTGTGAGGGTACAGTCAGAGGATTTGATGGTAAAAATGTTTCTCTATGGTTCTTGTGAATGGATATGAGTTTGTCTGATACATTTTGTTCTTTCCCTCATTATTTTAAACTATACTATGTACCATAGAAGATGTAAAGTAACTCATTTATCTATAGTTCTTGTGAATGGATATGAGTTTCTCTGATACATTTTGTTCTGATCCATCCTACTCATTTATACCCGGAGTGGAGGATCACACCAATCCAATATTGCAACAATCCAAGAGACTGTGATCCCTGCTCACTGTTCAGGGACAGTTAACACAAAAACATAGGGTTTAAATCTTCTATGGTCCATAGTATAGTTTAAAATAATGAGGGTTTACATCTTTTATGTTTCATAGTATAGTTTATAAACTAGGGCTGTCGACTTTTTTGTATTAGACAAACTCATATCCATTCACAAGAACCATAGAGAAGCATGTAAAGTTAGTGTATTCTACTAGGCATAACCCATGAGGGTACAGTCAGAGGATTTGATGGTAAAAATGTTTCTCTATGGTTCTTTTGAATGGATATGAAATTGTCTGATACATTTTGTTCTTTCCCTCATTATCTTAAACTATACTATGGACCATAGAAGATGGAAAGTAATTCATTTCTCAATTATTCTTGTGAATGGATATGAGTTTGTCTGATACAGTTTGTTCTGATCCATCCTACTCATTTATACATATAGTGGAGGATCATACCAATCCAATATTGCAACAATCCAAGTGACTGTGACCCTACTCACTGTTCAGGGATAGTTAACACAAAAGCGAAGGGTTTACATCTTCTATGGTCCCTAGCATAGTTTAAAATAATGAGGGTTTACATCTTCTATAGTCCATAGTATAGTTTATAAACTAGGGCTATTGACTTTGTTGTATCAGAAAAACTCATATCCATTCACAAGAACCAAGGTTTTAATAAGCATTAGATAAGAAAACTGATAATCTAGACAAGGTTTTAATAAGCATTAGATAAGGTTAGGGTTAAGAGATGAAACCAGTGAAGAGATAATCGAAAACACATGCTGCTGATTGAATTTGACCTCCTTCCCTCCTTCACCTCTCCTTTGTGTGTGAAGTAATTGCAGATGAAATAAAATGAATCCGTGTCTTTTTTTTTGAATTTATATTCCAGTGTTGGTCAGAATTACGACCACCTGTCATGGTCGTAATTCTGACCAACATAGGAATAGATTAAAAAAAATCAAACTTTTCCTTCTATAAACCAACCAAGGAAAATCATTTTAATGCTTGGTCAGAAATGTTGGTCTAAAAAGTGGGTCAAATGTACTAGTGCAAATAGCATATAGGATAATGACCCGATGTCCTGAAAGTGCACAGTCCAAAAGAGTGGACATGTCAAGAAGTTTTTGAGAAACCATATTGTATTTTATGTTCTTCATTTTAATCAAGACCAAGGGGTCAATTTGGATAAGACATGGATAGGATAGCACCATTAGGATAAGGGGTGAATGGAGTCTATGAGGGAATAGTGTGGAGTTATGGAAATGATGCTCAAGATAATGGGGATTGGCTTGGGATAAGAAAGATCATGATAGGGTAGCATGAATGTAACAAATGTCAAGAAGAATGATGCTCATGGATATTGATCAGCCTTGTCAAGATCAAAGGTAAAAGATGGAATATGAATGCATGTGGGATAGATGGATAAGATAGTATGGATGGAACTTGCCTCAAGGATAGAGTACAAGTAGAGGGAATTATGCATGACACTTGTTTGCCAGGTTTTCATCAAGGTACTTGTCCAAAGCACCACAAGAAGCGGTTTTCACCATAGGATGAATTTATTTATCTTTACTTTTGCTACCAAGGTGCTTGTTTACCAAGTTTTCACCAAGGCACTTTTTCTCTTCTTTCTTTTCTTTTCTTTTCTTTTCTTTTAGAAGGAACTCAAGCTTCTCATTCTTTGGATAATGCTCATTTTTAAGGATATGTTATGATGGGCCAAGGCTGCAAGAATGTATGCTTAATGATGTTAATAGGGTAATGGTAAGGAATAATATGGAAGATAAGGGAGATGGTAGGTGTTGGATATTGGATTAAGGTATTGAAAGGTTTGCATAGGGATACGTGAATAGGATGGTAAGATCAACATTGACACACACCTTGAAGGGTAGTGGAATGATGGAGGAAAAATGGATGGAATAGTTTGAGGCTTTGATGTAGGAGAGGATGAAAGGTGTTTGAAAGGAGATGGAGTGGAAGCCTTTAGAAGCTTGCATGCCAACTCTAATTTTTCTTTTGTATTCAAGCCCTTTAAAAGACACTTGGGAATCCACATAAATCTTGATTTTCCATTTCTTTTGTATTCTTTAGGATATACTTCTTTAATGATGGATTTAGGAACCCGTATTTTCTTTGATTTCTTTCTTTTCTTAGTGGACCCTTGTGGTCTCTTGAATATTTCTTATTTCTTTGTATTCACATGTCAATTAGAATGGACATAGTGATCTTGATATATAAGTGGATTCTTAGATCTTTGATTTCTTTGTTTGACATCCAAATTACTTCCAAAAGACTTGGGAATTATTGATGAATAGGGTTGATATGGTGGGTTCATATGAATGGGTTGATATGGAGGATTCAAGGATGCATATCTTTGTTGATATTGGGGAGAGATAGGGTAAGTGGATGACAAGTTGGGATTGTTAGGCATAGTGGATGGAGGGATATAAGGACCCAATATAGATGCAAGGTTTGAAGGTTTCAACTTTGGTATATAGGGACCAAGGATGGATTTGGAGGACAATGAAGATTGATGGATAGGGATATCAACATCTTTAGAATAAGTTGCATAGCCAAGGCTCTCACCTTTAGGATTCATCTTTATACCCATAGGCTCATGAGTAGCATTGATAGGAGCATTAGGAGCTTGGGGGTATTTATTCTTATTCCAACGATTAGGAAGAATGGGGGATTTTTGAGGTAGATATGGAGGAGTATGACAAGAGGGTGAGGGAATACTCTGATCTTGAAAAGGATCTTTAGATAGCATAGTAAAAGTATTTTTCTCTTGATTTTTAAAAGGAATAGCTTGATCTTTCTTAGGATATGGAGGGATATGTGGCTCTTGAGATGGAAAGGTATCATCTTGGAAGGAATAAAATGGTATAGAAAGGTCATCATGAGGTATGGGACTTTGGTCAAATATTGGATGAGGAAGGATGGTACCTTGATCTTGATCATTACTAATATTAGTTTCTTCACACTTTGAATTATCCTCTTGACATGGAGTCACTTCTAAGGATGAGGTAGGAGTTTCAATATGCATGGGAGATTCTCAAAGGACTAATGGAATAGCATTTTGAATAGGCATGGAAACACATGAAGGTTCATGATCTTTGATTTTGGAAGCATTGAAAAGATTTGAAACTAGATGCAAATTAGCTTGGATTTCTATTAGAGGTATCCCTTGAGGATAGACATAGTCAGCATGAAAAGAATTAGGTTCTTTGGTTGATGGTTGAACTTTAGATATCTTTGTTTCTTTATAGGATGTTTGCATGATAGAAGAAGTGGATGTGGAATGAGAACCACTACTAGACATAGGTTCATGAATTTGATCTTGCTTGAGTTTGGTATCTCGTTCTTGATTATTAGGATTTTCAACTTCAATTATGTCATCATCAATTAGATCTTGGATCTTGTGTTTCAACTCCATGCAATCTGAAGTCTTGCGTTCATTATTTTGATGATAGGCACAATAGTTGCTCAAGAATACAAAACCACGTGAAGTGATTTGAGGCAACATGATGAGATTGTGTTCAAGAAGTTCATGCAATGTTGATTCATAAGACTAACCCAAATGAGTGAAGATTCTCTCTAAGAGATGATTATGTTCTTCTTGATGTTCTTGCAGACACGAAAGATTATCAAGCCAATGTGACATGTCTATTTCTTCATTTTCTTGATCAAAGATAGGATTGTCATTAGATTGTGGCATCTCTTGATCAAAGATTAGATAGTCATTCATTGGTGTCTCAATGTTTGAAGTAGATGAAGACATGTAGATATCATCCTTATAGAGAAAAGGACATATTGATCATAAGGAAGACTTGTCTGATGGGGTCTCCTTTTCTTTCTTCATTTCTCAAATTTTTGATTGGAAAGCTTGACATTGCTCAATGAGGGTAAAGATAGATTCATCATCCATGTTTTGATTGTTTTGATTGTTTTGATTTTCTTGATTATATGATGGATGAGAAGATTTGAGACCTTGTTTCATTATTTGATTATATTGAGAAGACCAAGTGGATGAAATAGAAAAAAAATCAAAATCCAAATTTTTCATATTTTTTTTGGTATTTTTTTGATGTTTTAGTAATTTGGATTTTCGAAGGTCTTCTGCTCATTTCTGGGGGTTGAAAGTGTCGTTGGTCTCAAAAATTGAGTTGCCAAAGGCACGTGATTTTTGAGACTAAAACTAGATCTCTTGATTATCTTTCTAATGATTCAAAAGGTTCGTAATTTCAATCACCGAGTCAAAAGTTATGCTTTCTCCAAGTTGGGGTAAATGTTTACAAATATTTTCAGGATTTTTGAATGTTTTTATGATCTGATGGACTAAATGGAATGACTGAACCTAACAAAGAAGCCAAAAGGATATCTAAAAATATAAAAATCCAGGTTCTAACATGTGCAGAAGTGCTCTCTATCCCAGATGCGACACTTTACAGGCGATTGACAATCTTTTGGCCCCAGATGCGACCCAAGAAATATAGGCTGCAACTCTTAATTTTGCTTTGGTCCTAGACATGACTCGGGAAATCTGGGGTCTACCAGATGCGATCCTAAAATTACCATATGTGATCTAGAATCTGGGGTACGACACAGGATACCGAATGTGATATTATGTTGGAGTGTTTGATACAAATTTTAGTGAATTTTTGAAAGTGGGTCTTATATGTCAGATTCCAGTGACTTGTAGGTGCTTGAAAATGCTCCGTGTTTGTTCATTTGGGGGGAATTATCTGATATTTGTACTTGAAACACATCAAGAAATCATTTTTATGCAAACACACCTAACCTGCCTTATGCTAGGTAGAGATTGAGACCACTTGTTCACTGACTTAGGAACACACTCAAAGACTCCTCAAAATATGGTAGTCCAATAACACACAATGGATATTGGAGCCCATATTAGTCAAGTAGTAACATCAATGAGGGTTCGATATGGTGAATGTCTTGGGCAAATTACTATTTGCCTCACTCAAGTGATAATAACCTTTCAGGGGTGATCCATGTAGCATCTAACATAAGGTTTCTAATAAAGACATCCATTCATAACCATCTCCCATAGTTCTGCAAGTAGGATTTAGACCATGAGTCCTATAGGAACTTGAAAATGTGTAGTCTCACAAGCAAGATTTAAGCAGCTCCACTCTACATGAGATCCAAGTCTGTCATTAGAATTGATCATCAATCTTCCAAGACAAGATGAATTATGTCTTCCGAGGCTTTCACCTCAACGAAGCATCAAATTTTATAGTGGGGTGGAAGAGTCGGCTTAAGACTTGTCCCCACTTGGGTCATTCCTGGGAGCTTTTTTCCTCAACCGACATGCACTCTAAAGGTATGCAATAAAGAAATTGGATAAGTGGTAATGAGGTCTGATTTTTTATTTTCCATGAAGGATAAGAGCATAATCTCCTAACTCAAACCAAAAATCCCAAACACATCATGCAAATTTAAAGTTTAGTTACTGGGTATGTGCAAGATCATGGTATGTCAAAAAGTGGCGATGTGAAAAAAACCTATTTTCACTCGTCCAAAAGTGCACAAATAGATTTGTTGACTTTTTAGTAGGCCTAGGTGTTAGTACACCTAGCCAAAGAAAAATCCAAAGAAAAGGCCTAATCGGATATCTGATATTATCAGATATTTGATATTTGCCAGTAGTTTTAATTTATAAGGCTCGACCGCGTTCAACATTTTTCATTCTGAAGATGTTGAACGTGGCTTGGGGCTTTCAAATATTTGATCAAATCCTATATCCAATTTTCTCAAGATCATAGGTAAGTTCAATTTTTATGTTTTTAGTATTTGTATTATTTTTTAATAGAAATTTGTAGTTTTTTATATAAAAATTAGGGTTTAAATGAGTTTTTTAATTATTTTTTAAAATTAATTTTAATTATCAATTTGCGCTGTAATTATAATCAGACATGGACCCAAATCAATTAGAAAACCCTCCTAATGATCCCACAAACAATCTAGAACCACCTCCCAACAATCCCCCACTTCCAAAAGATGTACCAGTCTCAAACCCTCACCGTTAGGAGGATCTAATAGGAGACAATGTAAATCAACTTAGAGGATTTCAAACCACCTATGCCAATATCCCCTCATTGCGCCCCATGTTTATGACATTGAACTCAATTATTGAAAACATAGAGAAACTTACAGAGCAACATAGTGTTGCACTTCTTTGGTGCGATTCCATGCACACCCAGTTTGACAATGGGCTTGATTATGATTAAGTCATGAACCTAAACATAACAAAACATGACATATGTAATATTATTGTGGATCCTAAAACTGGTCTAAAAGTGGACCATAAAAAAACCAAGTTGTCAATCAAATGGTGCACAAATAGTGCAATACGTGACAACTTTTGGGATCGTTGGTAGATGGTTTTAGATAGACCACCTCACAACAATTTGGATGTCCCATTTTATTTTATTAAAAAATTATATGCTGAATTTTTGCTCAGTCACAAGGTCAATTATTGGAGAATGAGACCAAACTAGGGTGTAGGTTTAGGTGCTCCTCAGGATAGACCATGGGCACAATGGGTGAAATCCCACACATATGTCTCTCTCTCTCTCTCTCTCTCTCTCTCTCTCTCTCTCCCCCTTAGGTATAATATTGAACATATAATATAAATATTTAATAAGTTAATATTATACTATTGTAGAATACATAAATAAATAATAATAATAATATAATACATACTAATATAAAAATTTATATTATAATATTAATATTAAAAAAAAAAATTTGTAATATATATTTTAAAATTGAAAAAAATACTTAATTAATATTAACATAAAAAAATGCAGCTAAAGCTTTACTTGCTAAATTGTTTAAGCTATTTTTTTTTACTTGGTTTGGTTCTGATAGGGTGGATAGTTGTGTCTGTCAGTTCAGATGGTTATTGTAAGGGGAATCCTCTCTATTCCCATTATGGTTTTGGGTCCCAAGTTAAAACCTATTCTGGTTATGGGAGCCATCAAAACCCTTCTGTCTGATTTAGGGAGCCTGAAAACCCTAGATACTTGATGCGGTTGTAAAGCGTTGGCTTTACACTTTTGGCTTTAGCAGCTTGAGCCTTTCTGTGTATCTTTCTTTTGGTTGTTGTAGTTTTGCTAGAACTATGCTGCTAGTGTGTGTGTATGCTAAAAACCTTCATGAAATTAGGAAATTTAACTATCAAATCAAAGAAAATGCAATACAAATTTAACTAAGAAATGAAACAAAAATCCATGACATCTCATGGTTCTCTAATCATATGTGGTAAGTGAAGCTCTCAGCTTAATCTCCACTAGTGACACTTCTAAAATGAGAAAATATGGTGCTACAAATGCTTAATCTAGCTCACTATGATCCATTATGCTATAATAATTGAAATTATAATGCTAAATGCTCTTAATTGCTCTTGATTGCTCTAAAAATGTCTATAATAACAATGCTTTGCTCTCTAATTCTCTTCTCTCCTATTGCTCATAAAATAACTCTTATTTATAGTAAATTCCCAAGGGTAGGGGGTAGAGTGAATTAACCATGATTTACCTTTGGTTGAGTCAAAAAATTTGCAATGTTTTTAAATGGGAGGACAATTTAAAGGTTTGTCTCAAAGCTTTGGACAAAAGGACAAAATTGAGTGGTTGAGATTGAAAGGTTAGAATCAATGATTGAGACTCATTCTTTTGGAGTGATTTATGTCTTTTTGTCCTCAATTCTCATTGGTTGCTCAACTTTGTTGAAAGATATTAGGATTAATTAAATTCAATTAATTAATTAAGTTTAGCCATGTAAGGGAATAGGTTCATTTTGATTTAACAACTATACAACTAATGGATTAAAATCAATTATATAGTGTTTTTCACCCCTTTAAGCTTATATTTAATTATTTAATGTCATCATTTGATTTTTCCTTTGATTTTATGATTTTGTCCAATTTGATTTAATAAATGTCCATTTTAATTGATTTGATCCTTTTTTATGAGAATTAGTGCATTTTATTAAGATTTTTCCATTTTATGATTTTAAAACACTTGTGCATTTTTTTAGTGTCTACAACTAATAGTTCTACTGGCATTATGTGTTAGGAATGGGAACACTGAGAGGGGGGGGGGGGTTTGTTGGAAATTTGGCTGAGTTGGTTACATAGATGTTGTCATTATGGCAACATATGAGAAAATTGGCTAAGTCCTAGATTTCAGAATTTCAAAATTATGGCCATAATATAAAATATGTATATGATATCCTTATGACTCCAAGAAATCTTATCTCTATATAATACTCCCCCTAAGAGTATGAATCCTTATCAATTTTTTTCTATATAGCTCTCCCCCTTTGACAACAATGACAAAAAAAGGTAAGGAGGGTTACAAAACTGTCTTCGGGTTCACTGGCAAAAACACAATGTCTCATACTTAGACAATTTTGCATTGTTCTCTGACATACTAGCTTTCTAACTTGTGCAATCTTCATGTAGATCATATGAAAAACTAGTTGTAGCATCTGTTGGAGAGAACTAAATAGGAAAACAAAGCAAGATTTGATTGATGCAGCAGTGTTGCAGTATTGGATTTTTTGGAACATTGGATATTTTTCATCTATGTTTCCATCAAAGATAATGGGGGCGATTGTTAGGAATGATTGCTTGGAAATCATTCTATAGCAGTTGTTGTTGCATTCATGATGATGATTGTCATTGATCTCAACACAGTGATCTTCTGGAGACCTGCAGAGAAGCAGACAGTGTTTGGATTAGCGCATGTGGGATATTGCAGTTGGAGATATGCAGTGTTGAGAATATACTCTTTGATATGTTATATGTTGGTGGTTAAGAGCACAGAAAACAATTCATTTATTCATGGAAGTTATGAGCATTTTGGTGGAAGCAATATTCAGGCAGTGTTCCTGAGCAGCGGTTTGTGGAAATCGGATGATATCTCCTAATCGGGATGGAATCTAGTTTTTCACAGTTAAAGGGAAGTTAGAGACACATTGATAGTGATGTGGATGATAGTGCAAACTTTGAGGTCACATGAGTGGAGAATTATTGTATTTGGAAGCTGACAGTTTTGTGTAATTTTGATGTAGCGTGTGGAAACTTTTATTTTATAATTGTGTGCCAACTCATTTGTAATTATTTGAGTGTGATATAAAGGAAAGAATTTTATTCCTTGTTAAAATGGTTGAATGTGAATGTATGCTTGAAGTGAAGAAAAGAGCTAATGCAGTTGTGAAAGTGAAATTGTGAAAGAAGACATGAGAGGTACATAGATCTAAAATTGAGATCTAGTGTAGCAGTGAGTGCGGTTTGGCATAGTGAGAAAGGAGGTAACATATTTGATATTATTCTATTGAATAATCTTGACATCAGTTGGATAGTGTGTTCAGTGATCTTTCCATTGAAGTTGTTTGGGCAGTGGGTCCTTCTGTCTTCCATAACTCTTAACAGGGTTAGAATCTTTTAACAAGGATTCAAAATCTCCTAACCGGGATTCATATATACTGAATGTATTTCATAAGACTCCTAACAGAGTCCATCCTTTCACAAGGAATATTCATATTAGTGCATCTTTTGTGGGCATCATTCCCATCGGGGTTTACTCTTTGATCAACAGGTTCCCTAGTCAACATATCTTGTGTCATTGTGTTATTGTGTATGAATATCTTTCTATGGTTGGTAATTATATTGCTTACATGGTTAAATGCTGTTGAAATTGATAAAAGTTATAACTATCAGATAACTGATTCACCCCACCCTCTTAGTTATCTTGGTGGACTTTACTTTCTAACAATTAGTATAAGAGTAGCAGGTCCTTGAAAGAGAAGTTTAACAGCTTAAGGAGATCCATGGAGAATTTTAGGAAATAAAGCCCTAAGTTTGATGGAGTAAATTTTGATGGCTGGAAAGAAAAGATGAAGACACATCTACTATGTTTAGGACCAAGTTATTGGTTGATTACAAAGAATGATAAGACTATCATTGAAGAGGACAATATTGAGACATGTTATAGCGATGAGAGAGATCTATTCATGTGTAACATACTTGCAAGAGAAGGACTTTTGGCAGCCCTTCCAGAAAATGAGTACAGTCAGGTAAAGTATTTGAAGAAATCTTATGAAATTTGGAAAGCTTTACACTCTACTTTTGAAGGTGATGAACATGCAAAGAAAGTTAGATTACATGATTGGATATGTGCATTTAAAGATATAAGAATGATAAAAGATGAATATGTTAGAAGCTATATTGGTAGAATGTCAAAAATTGTTGCAGGGATAAAATCTTGTGGAGGAACAAAGATAAAGAATGAAGTGATATGGAAAATTTTGAGGACATTGAATCCTGTATTTAATCAGACAACATAGATGATTGAACAAGTTATACCTTGTACTTTGAACTCTACAAGAGAGACTCTTCTTGGAAGATTGGAAGCAGCAGAAATGAACCTGAGGTTATCAAGAGACTTGCCTAGAATGGAGATAGCATTCAGTGCTCTTAGTGTTCACCCTACTTTGTCAAGAAGCATCAATGTGAGTGGAGATTATGCTGGTGGTAGCAGATCTAGAAATTAAGAAGACAGGAAGATTGAAGATGGTATTGCCTTGCTTGTGAAGAGAGAACCAGATGGTAAGAAAATCTTTAAATGTTGGACTTGTCAAGAATATGGTCATTTTGCATCTAAATGTCCTAAGAGAGTTAAGAAGTATAGAGACAATTTCAAGCCTACAAGATCTAAGGAATGTTATTATGCTAATGATGAAGATCTTGAAACTAGTATAGAAAGAACTCTAAGTGAAAGTGATACTCAGAATAATGATGACATAGGATTTGTAGCAATTAAAGAAAAGAATCCTAAAACTGATGTTAAGGAAGAAAAAGTCTTAGTTTCCCAAGTTGAAAAGAAAGCTGATTGGATTATAGATAGTGGTTGTTCACATCAT
The DNA here is from genome assembly GCA_027943335.1 of Chamaecyparis obtusa. NCBI lineage: Eukaryota > Viridiplantae > Streptophyta > Pinopsida > Cupressales > Cupressaceae > Chamaecyparis > Chamaecyparis obtusa. The sequence continues at coordinate 779,162 of BSBK01001115.1, read as the reverse complement.
ATGACTGGAGATATGAAAAAGTTCATAAAGTTTAACAATTATGATGGAGGCATTGTGAGAGTTGGAAACAATGCACCTTGTTTGATTAAAGGTATAGGATCTATTACTCTTGATGGAAAGACTAATATTGATGATGTTTACATTGTGGATAGTTTGAAACATAATCTTTTGAGTGTTGGACAGTTAGTTGATAAGGGATATAAAGTTTGGTTTACTAAGAAAACTTGTGTGATAAAGGATAAAGATGGAAATCTGATTGAAACTGGATCTAGAACCAGAGGTAATGTATTTTAGTTGAATCATACTGAGATGACATGTTTAATTACTAAGATTGATGATAGTTGGTTATGGAAAACAAGGATTTGTCACATAAATTTTGATAACATTGTGAAAGTGAGTACTACACTTACAGTAAGGGATTTGCCTAAAATTATGAAACCTACTAACATGATTTGCAAAGAACAGGTGATGGCTAAGAAGAAGAGAAGATCATTTCCCAGTAAGAAGTTCACATAAGTAGAGAAGTTGGAGATTGTTCATACAAATTTGAGCGGTCCTACCAAGACTAGAGGATTCTATGGAGAAAGGTATTTTATGATTCTTGTTGATGATTTTACAAGAATGACGTGGATTGCATTTCTTAAAGAAAAGTCTGAGACATTTGATAAGTTTAAGATCATTAAGAATAAATTTGAGAATGAATCTGGAATGAAGATGAAACTTTTGAGATCTTATAGAGGTGGAGAATTTACTTCTAGAGAGTTTAACACCTTTTGTGAAGTGAATGGCATTAAGAGATAGTTTTTAGCCCCTATGACACTTGAACAAAATGGTATTGCAGAAAGAAGAAACAGATCAGTAACTGAAGCAGCAAGAGCTATGTTATTTGAGAATGATTTGGCAAAGATATTCTGGAGAGAAGAAGTGAACATAATGGTGTATATAATGAACATAGTACAAATCAGAGAAGATACAGACAAGACACCCTATGAATTATGGTTTGGACATGCACCCTCAGTTAAGTATTTTAGAATTTTTGGAAGCAAATATTATATAAAGAGAGATGATGACAGTGGAAATTTTGATCCTAGAAGTGATGAAGGTATTTTTCTTGGATATTCTTTGATGATAAAAGCATATAGATGCTACAATAAAAGAACTAAGACTATTGTTGAGAGCGCAAACGTTAAAGTTGATGAAAAGTTCAAAATTTAGGAAAGAATGCTTGACTATGAATCTGATGAAGGAACTCACCCTAAGCCTAACACTAAAACTACTGAACTATTCTATGAGAGTGACATTGATTTGGTGAATGAAAGCCATAGTGAACTCATTGAAGAACCGACACCTGAAGTAAGATTTGAGACAGTGACACCTAACAAGAATTTATCAAGAAATCATCTTATTGAGAAAATTATTGGAAGCATTAAAACAAGAGTTCTGACTTGAAATAAGGTACAAGAATAGTTATGTTTGATTTCTCAAATTGAACCTAAATCTTCTAGTGAAGCTTGTGAAGATGAACATTGGATTAATGCTATGAATGAAGAACTAGATCAGATTGAAAAGAATAAGACATGGGAATTGGTCCCTAGACCTAAAGATAAGAATGTTATTGGAACTAAATGGGTATTTAGAAACAAGATGAATGAACAAGGAGAAGTAGTAAGAAACAAAGCAAGATTGGTATGTAAGGGATACTCATAGCAAGAAGGAATTGACTATGAAGAAACCTTTGCACCAGTAGCAAGAATTGAAGCAGTAAGAATGTTTTTGGCTTATGCATCTTATAAGAAATTCAAGGTATATCAGATGGATGTCAAGTCCGCATTTGTGAATGGTGAATTGGAAGAAGAAGTCTACATTGAGCAGCCTGAAGGTTTTCCTTTGACTCAAGAAGGAGACATGGTATGTAAACTAAAGAATTCTATGGACTAAAGCAAGCACCTAGAACTTGGTATGGAAGATTGGATAAGTATTTGTTAAAATTGGGATTTACAAAAGGAACAGCTGATAGCAATCTATACACAAAAGAAATTGAAAATGGTTTGTTGATTGTAGTTATTTTTGTTGATGACATTATTTTTAGAGGAGAAGATGAAGCTAGTGAAAAAATTTCTTATGAAATGAAGATTGAATTTGAAATGAGTATGATTGGTGAGATGAAACACTTTTTGGGATTACATATAACACAAAATAGTGATGGTATTTTTGTAAGTCAGACAAAGTACCTGAATGACTTGTTGAAAAGATTTGGAATGGAGAACTGTAAACCAGTTGGAAAACATATGGTAACTAGACATAAATTATCTAGCACAGATGAAACACCGGTAGTTGAACAGAAGAAGTATAGATCTATGATTGGAGGACTGTAGTACTTAACACATACAAGACCTGATATAGCACATTCAGTTGGAATTGTAGCAAGATTTCAAGCTGAACCTAGAGAATCACATTATGTAGCAGTAAAGAGGATACTAAGATATTTAAGAGGCACAATGGACTATGGATTGTGGTATGAAAAATCTAATGATTTTACCCTATGTGCATACACAGATGCTGATTGGGGAGGCAGTGTTGATGATAATAAGAGCACCAATGGTGGAGCATTTTTCCTTGGAGGAAGATTGGTTTCTTGGCTAACCGAGAAGTAGAATTGTATCTCACAGAGCACAGCAGAAGCAAAATATGTAGTAGTAACAAACAATTGTAACCATATAATTTGGATGAAGGAAATGCTAAAAGATATTGGAATAAAGTTTGTTGATCCTATTATCATACATTGTGACAACACCAGCACAGTTAGTATGTCTAAGAATTTTGTATTATATTCTAAGACAAAGCATATAGAGATCAAGTATCATGTTGTAAGAGAGAAAGTTGTTGAGAGAGAATTCAGACTAGAGTACATAAGCACAAAGGAGTAGATAGCAGATATATTTACAAAGCCTTTTCCTAAGGATACATTTGAGTATCTGAGAGGTATGCTTGGGGTTATGCCCCAGCCTACTTTTGAGTAATGATTCAGTTGGTTGCATCTGTCTAGTGGTATATGAGGCTTATCTTTCTTCTGGACTGGATGTTGGTACTTCCTCTATGGGGGAATATGTGTATCTGAGCTGAGTCATGAGGACTCTAGTGAACGTATTTTCTGAATAGTGTCTTTTGACATTGGATTTTTTGTTGACATAATGATGAAACTTCTATCATTGATGTCAATGGGGAGAAGTGTACATGAAAAACTAGTTGTACCATCTGTTGGAGAGAACTGAATAGGAAAATGAAGCAAGATTTGATTGATGTAGTAGTGTTGCAGTATTGGATTTTTTGGAACATTGGATGTTTTTCATCTATGTTTCCATCAATGCCAATGGGGGAGATTATTAGGAATGAATGCTTGGAAGTCATTTTGTAGCAGTTGTTGTTGCATTCATGATGATGATTGTCATTGATGTCAACACAATGATCTTCTAGAGACTTGCAAAGAAGCAGATAGTGTTTGGATTAGCGCATGTGGGATATTGTAGTTGGAGATATGTGGTGTTGAGAATATACTCTTTGATATGTTATATGTTGGTGGTTAAGAGCACAAAAAACAATTCATTTATTCATGGAAGTTATGAGCATTTTGGTGGAAGCAGTATTCAGGTAGTGTTCCTGAGTAGCGGTTTGTGGAAATTGGATGATATCTCCTAATCGGGATGGAATCTAGTTTTGCCTAGTTAAAGGGAAGTTAGAGACACATTTATAGTGATGTGGATGATAGCACAAACTTTGAGGTCACACGAGTGGAGAATTATTGTATTTGGAAGTTGACAGTTTTGTGTAATTTTTATGTAGCATGTGGAAACTTTTATTTTATAATTGTGTGCCGACTCATTTGTAATTATTTGAGGGTGGTATAATGGAAGGAATTTTTTTCCTTGTTAAAATTGTTGAATGTGAATGTATGGATGAAGTGAAGAAAAGAGCTAATGCAGTTGTGAAAGTGAAATTGTGAAAGAAGACATGTGAGGTACATAGATCTGAAATTGAGATCTAGTGTAGTAGTGAGTGTAGTTTGGCACAGTGAGAAAGGAGGTAACATATTTTCTATTATTCTGTTGAATAATCTTGAGATCAGTTGGACAGTGTGTTCAGTGATCTTTTCATTGAAACTGTTTGGGTAGTGGGTCCTTCTGTCTTTTGTAACGCCCCTGCCAAGGAACCCAAAAGAAACTAACCTAAAACATGATACTAAGTTTGGAGAATAATTTTTTTTTCCTAAAGTTAACATTCAAGATAAACAACCACATAAAGCAATAACTATTATCTCACATAACACACATTGTAAACACAAGTTACAACTCTAATGGGTCCCATGACGTAGCATTACTTACTAACATAACATAACAAATAACATCAACAAATGATTCCATAAAATAAATACCACCATTACATCGTATTGTTTACATTTCATGAACAATCATTAAATCTAATAAACATACATCCACTGCACATGTTGCAGGGTGTGTATTAATCATTCTAACAACTAAATTACAATTATCTAGATTAGGTATCACATGCGATACTCTAATACAACATTTACATTAAAGAATAAGTACATAAGAATATCATAGAAGAAGTAACATAAGGAATCCATCTGAAAAGACACCATCAAGCACTGGTACCAGGACGTCAAATCTCAAATGGTAAAGAAACACTACCACCCATCCGTGTAGAACCACAAAGGTCTACCCCACCATGCTGAGGAGATAACATCAGACCCCAAATGGATAATCAAGTCCATACAGGAAACACCACTAGGAAAGGATTCTTGATAGCTTACTAACTCAAGGTCAACAAAAGTAGTGAAAAGTATGACTCGCTAATCCAGAGGCAACTGACCTTGTAGGATAACTAGACTATGTGTAGGTAGGTGTCATCATGTACGTCTAACCCTTGAGTCTCATCCTGGTAATCACTCTGGATTCCAGAACTCAAGTGACCATACATGGAATCAATGACTTCTCATACTGACGAAGCCATTAACTATGCTAGAACACGCACCCCAATAGGCGGCATGCATCATCTCATCCTCATCTCAGTCTATAATAGCACTCAAGCATGGGAGAGGAAAACTATCTTATTAGGTTCATTTGTTTCCCTTAATATAATTAGGTTATCACTTGTTTACAATAACTTACAATAAGTGGTCAATAGCAGCCACTTGTGGGCCCCGGCGCTTATTGCAAGCCACCTCCTAAAACATACCTAGGTAAACTACCCTAGGCTCATAGATCTCTCCTAGATCAAATCAGGTATACAACTTCATAACCTCATATCCAAATTCACACAAAAGAACTAGATATAGTCACAGAGATACCACGAATAGAAAACAAAATAACATGAGCCCAATGGTCAAACAGAAATGATAATCAGACAGAGTGCACACACACCATACATAACTGAAAAACACTACTACCTAACACATACCCTGGCCTCTGTATTCTCCTAGGTTATCTAAAACCCGACATCCCATAATGTCAAAGAAGACACGAAGAATATACAATCACATCAATTTGAACTAAAATAAAACCATAACTCAATATGTTTCATAATCATTACAAATGAATTCAAGAAAAATATCTATTGGAGAGTTTTCACAATAATCATGTCTAATTTTACCATAAGTAGTTCAGATAACCTAAGAAGTGTCAATTAATTCATCATAACCAAGATGCCCAATTCTAATAGAAAATAATCAAAACTTTGTTCTATGAATGGCAATAGATAAGTTGCAAGGTTAGAGTCTCATTTCTCTATTTTTGACATTCCTACGATTGAATGATTAAAACAAAACTGAGAAAACTTTATATCCCAATTACCCTTAATTTAAATCCCCTAACAAGATTGCGCTTCTGATAAATGAGAAATTTCATGAACAAAAATTAACCCTATTAAATGAAATTTCATTATTAAACTTAAGCCAAACATTATAATAAAATTTTTATTAATATTTAAATAGATCATATTAATAAAATAAAATTACTAATGAATTATAACACCATAAATTCATTACAAACTATATATATATATATATATATATATATATATATATATATATATATATATATATATATTTGGTTAAAGGATTATATATTTAATGTAATAATATAATAAACTAACATATAAAAAAAATTAATATTTTAACATAACATAAAAAGTAAATCAAATTAAATATTAATAAACAAAAAAAAGGACATATTTGGGGGGACCATGCCCGCACCCCAAAGCCCGCGCAGTGTACCTACGCCTACAGGTACTGCGCATGCGCAGTGTACCTACGTGCGCAAGCACCCTGCCAACGCAGGTACCCTACGTGGCAGGTTAAAGTGCAATAGCACTTTTTACATTTTTTTTTTAAAACAAATTTTTTTTAAAAACCAAAAACATAAAACATGCAAAGGTATAATTTTTTTTTAAAAACATTGCATTAAAATTCATTTAACAAAATAATAACTATGTATTATATTTAATTAAAAAAAAATGATAGATTTGACAGGTCTGGTATTTCCGAAAACGGAAATGGCAGACTGTCTTTTTTTTTATTTCCAGAATTGGAAATATGAAGACTAATTATTTTCTAATAAATTTTAACAAATAGACTTCACTTAACAAATTTCAACTTCAACCAATAAAAATCAAAAGCATCTTTTTTTTTTGTCTTTTACAGAATATTGTGTTTTACTGTATATTTTTACAGAGCAAGGGTTTTTTTTACACATAATGCATTTTTTTTAACTCAAATTAAATTTTAAAGAACAACCCATTTAATTAAAATCATCCATACTATAGAACTTACTATAAAGATTTAAATTTTTATTTTCTAAATGCCCTAGAATGGATTTTTCTCAAAAATTTCAGCAGCATAACATTTATATGCCAAGTCACAATATAAAAATCAATAGCATCAAACAAAGGGTTTCCTAATACCCAATATGAATTATAATTGAAAAATAGATTTGCATTCTCAAATCAAATCAAACACAACTATATAATGAAAATTTTATAAATAAAATGACAGAAAAATTAAATCAATCCCCTACCTCAATCCAATGCAAGAAACTAAGATGGAATTGACTGTAGAATGCTAAATCTCCCAAATCTGAATATGTAGAACTCAATCCTGCAACTTTGAATCACAGCATGTAGAATTCCAATACCAGATGCACTCACATTTCACCCAGAAAAATTCTCACACCAAATTCTCAAGAACACAAGAAAGCACAAAATATTCCTCCAATGCTCCCTCTCCAAAATTGAAAATTTTAACAAAACCTGGTTATCCAAAATGAATGCAAATTTTTTTCCAAATAGAAAAATAAACCCACTTATCATGCAAAACCCTAATGAGTCACCAAACAACTCCTATTCAAACTCCTCTTCTTGAGTTGAGGGAAAAATACCAATATTTAATTATAAAATATATTATTCATGCACATCCCACATGAAACTCTATTTACAAGTTATCTTATGAAATCCAATTTCACATAAATAAATAAAGAACATGCAAAAATAAAATTTCACATTTAAATTATTTAATAATTTATAACACAATTAAAACATGCACTAATTCTTCAACAATTTAATAAAAACATATTAAATCAAAATTTAGCACAATTAATTAATTAAATTCAAATATTCTCATATTTGATTTTTAATTAATTAATAATTATTCAACAACATAAGAAATACTTTAATCATTATTTTCCCACTATAGAACTAATTAAAATAACCATAGCAAAAATAATCAAATCAAAGCAATAGTTTCAGCAACATTCATGCATCATACAATCTCACAAGATGGGATCCATGAATTAGGTCAACCTGACCAAACTCGGGCAAGGTAGTCAAACGACACTTTATCCATTAATTAGGATAAATAGGCTAAGGATTGAGTTTTGGGTCTGAATACTATCTCCCCTCTTTACCATGAGATGAATGTATGTGGGCACGCTCACTCCTGCCAATTCAGGGAAGACGATGCCCTGTACCTACAAACCTGTCATCACCAAACAAAGCATGTACATACAACATATAACAAGCAATGATAGGGTATGGTTAGTCATGTGGATCTCGACAAAGCGAGTAACTACGCCTCCGCCCTCTACCATAAAGACACATAATACAGATATATGCATATGAACACCATACACATGCTAGTATGGGGTAAATATATCATAAACCAACTGAAACATGAAACATCACATCATAATAACATAACCATCTAAATATGAAGTCACATATCATCATAGCATGAACGTAATCCAGATAAATCCACAATCACTGAAACAATATCCATAAATGCACACATGCAATGTGGCCTAAAAGAGTACGGTACTGATAAAACTGAAAGCAAAAATATGGAGGTACTACATCTTTCATAACTCTTAACAGGGTTAAAATTTTTTAACATGGATTCAAAATCTCCTAATCGAGATTCATATGTACTGAATGTATTTCATAAGACTCCTAACAAATTCCATCCTTTCAAAAAGAATATTCATACTAGTGCATCTTTTGTGGGCATCATTCCCACTGAGGTTTACTCTTTGATCAAGAGGTTCCCTAGTCAACATATCTTGTGTCATTGTGTTATTGTGTATGAATATCTTTCTATGGTTGGTTATTATATTTCTTACATGGTTAAATGCTGTTGAAATTGATAAAAGTTATAACTATTAGATAACTGATTCAGGACCCTCCCCCTCTCAATTATCTTGGTGGACTTTACTTTCTAACAATTCTATCCTGGTTAACTCCAATAAATAGTAAACATATGTTGGAGAGAACATATTTACTTTAAAAATGTTTACTATTTATTCCTCTACCATTGTAGGATGAATTTGTGTAATTACAATGTATTTGTTGATAACGATTCATACTCTTAGGGGGAGATTGTTGGCAATTAGGCTGAGTTGGTTACATAGATGTTGTCATTATGGAAACATATGATCTACATGAATATTGCATAGTTCAAAAAGCTAGTATGTTAGAGCGCAATGCAAAATTGTCTAAGTATGAGACAATGTGTTTTTGCTAGTGAACCCGAAGATAGTTTTGATTGGCAATGTTGATTAGAGTAAGTTCAATGCTTGCGCACTTGAACATAGACATTATGATGAATATTGAAGACTCACCTTAGAGTGCAAATTAGTACGGCATGTAAGAAAAAATTTATGACAGTTTTACCGAAGACAGTGTCAAGCTGACATGACAGAATATGAAGACATAATTGATAAAGAGTTAAGGGATCATTTTTTTTATCAAAATAATGACTTAACAATATAAAGGGACAACATCCTAGATGTTCACCCTTGGGTAAAGATATTTTTTAATATGATAGCTGACTGGAAGAGTTATTAGCCTTAATAACTTGTATAAATGTAATTATAAAATGTAAGAAAAGATGCGAGATATGATGTGTATGTAGTAGCGATAGTGAAAGAGCAGCAAAGAGATATTGATGCAAGCAGTATAAGGTTATCTACCTTGACCTCTTTTTGTAATCAGTAAATATTGTATATTACTTGTTTGGGCAGTGGGCTCATCTGGTAATCACATTTTGTACTGCCAACTCTAACAGGGTTGAGGCTTCTAACAAGGCCTATAGTCCCTTAATTAGGACTGAGACACTATATGCATGTACTAGACTCCTAACAGGGTCAACATCCTTAATAGGATACTTTTGATTAGTGGATCTTTGTGGGTACCATCCCCACCGGGGTTTTCCCTTGGCCAAGGTTTCCTCGAGAACAAATAATGTGTTATGAGTTCTTTTGTTTTATTGCTATGCACATTGTTTAGCTTTCTATGTTATGCATGCATTAAGATTATCTGTTATATCCATAATTGGGAAAAAGTAAAATTTTGTAGAATACTGATTCACCCCCCCCCCCCTCTCAATTTGAAGACTCACCTCAAAGTGCAAGTCAGTACGGCATGTACGGAAGAAGTTATGATAGTTTTAATGAAGACAGTGTCAAGACGACATAACAGAATATGAAGACAGAATTGATAAAGAGTTAAGGGATTATTTTGTTTATCAAAATAATGACTTAACAATATAAAGGGATGACATCCTAGATGTTAACCCTTGGGTAAAGATATTTTTTAATATGATAGCCGACTGGAAGAGTTATTAGCCTTAATAACTTGTATAAATGTAATTGTAAAATGTAAGAAGTGATGGGAGATATGATGTGTATGTAATAGCGATAGTGAAAGAGTAATGAAGAGATATTGATGCAAGCAGTATAAGGTTATGTACCTTGACCTCTTTTTGTAATCAGTAAATATTGTATATTACTTGTTTGGGCAGTGGGCTCATCTGGTAATCACATTTTGTACTGCCAACTCCTAATAGGGTTGAGGCTTCTAACAAGGCCTATAGTCCCTTAATCAAGACTGAGACACTATATGCATGTAATAGACTCCTAATAGGGTCAACATCCTTAACAAGATACTTTTGATTAGTGGATCTTTGTGGGTACCATCCCCACCGGGGTTTTCCCTTGGCCAAGGTTTCCTTGAGAACAAATAATGTGTTATGAGTTCTTTTATTGAAAAGTAAATATTTACTTTAATGTTTACTTTCTGGAGGTAACATATTTACTTTTAAAATGTTTACTATTTATTCCTCTACCATTGGAGAATGAATTTGTGTTGTCTATGACTATTTTCCTCATGTTTTTCTTATTTAAAGGAATGGCTATCATATTACAAAATATCTTTATGAGAAAAATAGACAACACAAATGCATCCTACAATGGAAGAGGAATAGTGATTAGAAAGATACAACAAGATTATGTCAGATACTTGTGTAAGATCCTAACATAAAGGTTTATTTAACTCCTTGCTAAATAAAAATTGTTAGAAAGTAAAGTCCACCAAGATAACTAAGAGGGGGGGGGGGGGTGAATTAGTTATCTGATAGTTACAACTTTTATCAATTTCAACAACATTTAACCATGTAAGCAATATAAAGATATTCATACACAATAACACAATGACACAAGATATGTTGACTAGGGAACCTCTTGATCAAAGAGTAAACCCCGGTGGGAATGATGCCCACAAAAGATGCACTAATATGAATATTCCTTGTGAAAGGATGGACTCTGTTAGGAGTCTTATGAAATACATTCAGTATATATGAATCCCGGTTAGGAGATTTTGAATCCTTGTTAAAAAATTCTAACCCTGTTAAGAGTTATGGAAGACAGAAGGACCCACTGCCCAAATAACTACAATAGAAATATCACTGAACACACTATCCAACTAATGTCAAGATTATTCAATAGAATCATATCAAATATGTTACCTCCTTTCTCACTGTGCCAAACTGCACTCACTGCTACACCAGATCTCAATTTTAGATCTCTATACCTCGCATGTCTTCTTTCACAATTTCACTTTCACAACTACATTAGCTCTTTTCTTCACTTCACACATACATTCACATTTAACCATTTTAACAAGGAAAAAAATTCTTTCCTTTATACCACACTCAAATAATTACAAATGAGTCGGCACACAATTATAAAATAAAAGTTTCCACATGCTACATACACAAAACTGTCGGCTTCCAAATACAATAATTATCCACTCATGCTACCTCAAAGTTTTTTCTATCATCCACATCACTATCAATGTGTCTCTAACTTCCCTTTAACTATGCAAAACCAGATTCCATCCCGATTAGGAGATATCATCCGATTTCCACAAACCGCTACTCAGGAACACTGCCTGAATACTACTTCCACCAAAATGCTCATAACTTCCATGAATAAATGAATTGTTGTCTATGCTCTTAACCACCAAAATATATCATATCAAAGAGTATATTCTTGACATCTCATAGCTCCAACTACAATATCCCACATGTGCTAATCCAAACATTGCCTGCTTCTCTGCAAGTCTCCAGAAGATCACTGTGTTGACATCAATGACAATCATAGTCATGAATGTAACAAAAACTACTATAGAATGACTACCAATAATTCATTCCTAACAATCTCCCCCATTGGCATTGATGGAAACATAGATGAAAAACATCCAATGTTCCAAAAAATCCAATACTGCAACACTGCTGCATCAATCAAATCTTGCTTCATTTTCCTATTCAGTTCTCTCCAACAAATGGTACAACTGGTTTTTCATGTACACTTCTCCCCCATTGACATCAATAACAAAAGTTTCATCATTATGTCAACAACAACTCCAATGTCAAAAGACACTATTCAGAAAATACATTCACTAGAGTCCTCATGACTCAGTTTAGATACACATACTCCCCCATAGAGGAAGTACCAACACCCAATCCAGAAGAAACATAAGGCTCATATACCACTGGACAGATGCAACCAACTGCATCATTACTTAAAAATAGGTTGGGGCATAACCCCAAGCATACCTCTCAAATACTCAAATGTATCCTTAGGCAAGGGCTTTGTAAATATATCTACTATCTGCTCCTTTGTGCTTATGTACTCTAGTTTGACTTATTTCTCAGCAACTTTCTCTCTTACAACATGATACTTGATCTCTATATGCTTTGTCTTAGAATGTAATATAGGATTCTTAGACATACTAACTATGCTGGTTTTGTCACAATGTATGACAACCAGCTCAACAAACTTTATTCCAATATCTTTTAGCATTTGCTTCATCCAAATTTTTTGGTTACAATTGTTTACTGCTGCTACATATTTTGCTTCTACTGTGCTCTGTGAGATACAATTCTACTTCTTGCTTAGCCAAGAAACCAATCTCCCTCCAAGGAAAAATGCTCCACCACTAGTGCTCTTCTTATCATCAACATTGCCTCCCCAATCAGCATTTGTGTATGCACATAGGGTAAAATCATCAAATTTTTCATACCACAATTCATAGTCCATTGTGCCTCTTAAATATCTCAGTATCCTCTTTACTGCTACATAATGTGATTCTCTAGGTTCAGCTTGAAATCTTGCTATAATTCCAACTGAATGTGCTATATCAGGTCGTGTATGTGTTAAGTACTGCAATCCTCCAATCATGGATCTGTACTTCTTCTATTGAATTGTCATTGTTTCATCTATGCTAGATAATTTATGTCCAGTTACCATTGGTGTTCCAACTAGTTTACAATTCTCCATTCCAAATCTTTTCAACAAGTCATTCAGGTACTTTGTCTGACTTACAAAAATACCATCACTATTTTGTGTTATCTATAATCCCAAAAAGTATTTCATCTCACCAATCATACTCATTTCAAATTCAATCTTCATTTTATCAGCAAAGTTGTCACTAGCTTCATCTTCTCCTCCAAAAATAATGTCATCAACAAAAATAACTACAATCAAAAAACCATTTTCAATTTCTTTTGTGTACCAATTGCTATCAGTTGTTCCTTTTGTAAATCCCAATTTTAACAAATACTTATCCAATCTGGCATACCAAGTTCCAGGTGCTTTCTTTAGTCCATATAATGCTTTCTTTGGTTTACATACCATGTCTCCTTCTTGAGTCAAAGGAAAACCTTCAGGCTACTCAATGTAGACTTCTTTTTACAATTCACTATTCAGAAATGCAGACTTCACATCCATCTGATATACCTTGAATTTCTTAAAAGCTGCATAGGCAAAAACATTCTTACTACTTCAATTCTTGCTACTAGTGCAAAGGTTTCTTCATAGTCAATTCCTTCTTGCTGTTAGTATCCCTTACATACCAATCTTTCTTTGTTTCTTACTACTCCTTGTTCATTCATATTGTTTCTGAATACCCATTTAGTTCCAATAACATTCTTATCTTTAGGTCTGGGGACCAATTCCCATGTCTTATTCTTTTCAATCTGATCTAGTTCTTCTTTCATAGCATTAATCCAATGTTCATCTTCACAAGCTTCACTAGTAGATTTAGGTTCAATTTGAGAAATCAAACATAAATATTCTTATACCTTATTTTGAGTAAAAACTCCTCTTTTAATGCTTCCGATAATTTTCTCAATAGGATGATTTCTTGATAAATATTGTTAGGTTTCATTGTCTCAGATCTTACTTTAGGTGTCGGTTCTTCAATGACTTCACTATGGCTTTCATTCACCAAATCATTGTCACTCTCATAAAATAGTTTAGTAGTTTCAGTGTTAGGCTTAGGGTGAGTTCCTTCATCAGATTCATAGTCAAGCATTCTTTCCTGAATTTTGAACTTTTCATCAACTTTAACATTTGCACTCTCAACAATAGTCTTAGTTCTCTTATTGTAGCATCTATATGCTTTGCTCTTCAAAGAATATCCAAGAAAAATACCTTCATCACTTCTAGGATCAAACTTTCCAATGTCATCATCTCTCTTTATATAACATTTGCTTCCAAAAATTCTAAAATACTTAACTGAGGGTGCATGTCCAAACCATAATTCATAGGCTGTCTTGTTTCTATCTACTCTGATCTGTACTTTGTTCATTCTATACACCATTTTGTTCAGGTGTCCTAGGGGCTAAAAACTATCTTTTAATGCCATTCACTTCACAAAAGGTGTTAAATTCTCTAGAAGAAAATTCTCCACCTCTATCAGATCTCAAACATTTAATCTTCATTCCAGATTCATTTCCAACTTTATTCTTAATGATCTTAAACTTATCAAATGCCTCATACTTTTCTTTAAGAAATGCAATCCACATCATTCTTGTAAAATCATCAGCAAGAATCATAAAATACCTTTCTCCATAGAATCCTCTAGTCCTAGTAGGACCGCTCAAATCTATATGAACAATCTCCAACTTCCCTATAGATGTGAACTTCTTACTGGGAAATGAACTTCTCTTCTTCTTAGCGATCACACTGTAGACTAGGATTTGAGCGTGCACCTAAACCTGTTTTGAAGGCCAAAGACAAACAAACGTCATAGCATATTATCAAATCAAATTTAATGGTAAACAAACTAAAATCAATAAGGGATAAGATAAGGAAGGCTTAAATGCATCCTTAAATGCATTTGCAAGAGGTGGCCAAGAGGTGGCCATCTTTGTTGACTAAGGAGGATGACTAAGAGGAGGTTAGCATAAGTTTTGGTAAACCTTTTGCTAATGGAATGTGACAAGATTAGAAAGGGGATTAGGATTAGGATGGGTGAAGAAGTTGGGTTGAGAAGTTTCTAGAAGAGTCTAGAGTTTTCTCCTAGGTTTTATGGAATAAAAGTTTATTCATTCCAAAAGCTTAAGTTTGGGAAAATTTATTGAAATATTTTCAATAAATATGAAAATTAAATATTTAATCTTAATTAAATATTTTGAGTTGAGATTAGGGTTAGAAAAGATGGGATTAGCCTTTTAATCAAAATTAAGAAGGGATTAGAAGATTTTGGAAGAGGTTAGTGGTCTTAAGAAAATTGGCCAAGTTTTGGTCAAAAAATAAATTAATTATTTTTTTGGGGGATTTTTGGTCAATTTATTAATTAAAATAATTAATAAATAGGGGATTAATGTTTAAATAAGATTTAAACATTTTTGGGAGGGATTTCTTAATTAAATATTTTTAATTAAAAAAAAAGGATATAATGACATAAAAATAAATTAATTAATTAAATAATTAATTAATTAATAAATGATGATGTCATCAGGGATTTTTCAGAAAATAAAAATACTTTATTTTCTAAAGAATTTTTAGGTGTCTACATTTTGCCCCTCTTTGATGCGATGCCGCAAGTGGCATGGCTTCAAAGACAAGAAAATAAGATGCCCAAGGCTAGAATTAGAAGAAGAGGGTACGACGCTCGGGTGGACTGGAAGAAAGAGGATACATGCCCCGGTGGGACAAAATCATGGAAGATGTGCCCAGTGGGACAAGGAGAAAGAGGGATTACGCCCTGGGACAGAGTGTGCCCGGCGGGACGAGGAAGGAAGGGCCTAGGAAGAAAGGGGAGATAAATAACCTCACTTCTAAGAACAAATATGGATGATATGCAAGATGAGATGGAAATGCAAGATGCAAGATGCAGCTATATGTAAAGATGCAAGATTAATCTATATGATAAATGCAAGGGACCAGATAGCTCCAAGTGCAAACAGGAGTGCACAGCCTAGATTTAATATAGCTATGTTAGAGACCTGCCAAGGATACTGGGATCACGAGGCCTGTCAACAACGTCGCAGAGGATTGATGAGGACTGACGCTAAACAAACACACAGGGTTGCCCCAACATCACACATGAAGCACAGAGGTGACATGGCGGATCCGATGCTGAAGGAACCACAAACACACAACTGACTCACAGGCAGAAGCGAAAGATCAAAAAACCTTGCCCCAGATTATCCACACACGCAGCACACCGTGATATAATGAATCGTGGTGACCCTGGTGGGATAAAGAGAAGCCAAAAAGATTAACAAGATCAAAAGGACAAAACCCAAGATCAAAATGATAACTCCAAAAAGACATCCTTTGCCAAGGAGAGAGATTAGGTTTGATTGAGGTGGGAAGATTGGTCGGACAGGAGGAACGATATATCCTCAAGGACCAGGATGGAAGATTAGGTCGGACAGGAGGAACGATATATCCTTAAGGACCCATGGGTTGGTGAGAGAATAAGTGTAGTTGTTCGCTGGCAAAAAGCTGAAGTTCAAGGAATAATCAGGATGAGCAAGGATAAGTCATCAATTGATGTTGCTGAAGCACAAGGCCTGAGTGGGACTACAAATTTTTTGAGGCTGGGGATGGGACAAGATATTTGATCAAATGCTGCTGCAGGATGGACAAAGGTTATGTACAACAAGGAGGAACGATATGCACAAGGGATATGTACAGAAGCTCAGGATTGGGGATAGGAAGATCACACTTGGTGGGACTCTCACTAGGACGGAGACAAGAAGGATAAATACAGGGAGGAAAGCATTGTACAGGAAAGGGAAAGGGATATGGTACAAGATATGGTACAAATCTTTGGAATAGGATATGGATTGCAGATGGGTTGGAGGAAGATGGAAGCTGAATGCTTGGAAGATAGGGGAGATGGAACTGCTGGGAGATCTGTTATGGATGGAGGAAGAGGACGGTAACTGAAAGGACTACTGAATGGATAAATAGCTCAGTTTACTATGTTGGCACCTGTTTGCCAGGTTTTCACAAACATACTTGTCCAAGGCGCTTGAATTGCCAAGTTTTCACCGTTGGACGATTATTTTCTCTTTCTCTTTTCTTTTTTTCTTTTTTTCTTTTTGCTTTTTTGCTTTTTTTTGCTTTTTTGAATGTTTTTGGATTTTCTGATATATGCAGGATCAGGTTCAAGCATAGAACCTCTTCAGATGGATGATGTTGATAGGATCATTCAAGGGCTCACCTTCTGGTGTTGATAGCTGATAGGCTCCTGAGCCGAAGGATGCGGTGACAACATAGGGGCCCAACCAAGTAGGCTCAAACTTGCCTTTCTTTTCTCTATTTGCTAGGACCTTTTGATTTTCTTTAAGGACCATGTCACCGATCTGGAATTGTCTAGGATGGACCTTTTTGTTATAACTCCTTTTGAGTCGATTTTGGTATGCCACCAGGTGATCGTAAGCTTGATGTCTCTTTTCATCTAGCAGATCTAGCTGTGTGAGCCGGGCCACACGATAGTCTTCATCAGTTGTATAGTTCTTCATGGAGATGCGCAAGGATGGGAGCTCAACCTCGATCGGTAGAATGGCTTCAGCACCATATACAAGAGAGTATGGGGTGGTGCCTGTGGGAGTGTGATAAGAAGTGCGGTAGGCCCAAAGGGCAGGATTGATTTGGAGGTGCCAGTCACGACCAGAATCATTGACAACCTTCTTGAGGATTTTCAAGATAGTTTTGTTGGTTGCCTCAGCTTGGCCGTTTCCTTGAGGGAAATATGGACTGGAGAAATGGTGATGGATGTGGAGCCTGGCACACAGATCATCCACATGCTAGTTTTCAAAAGGTGTGCCATGGTCTGTGAAAATGGTAGATGGTATGCCGAAGTAGCAAATGATACGGTAGAGGATGAACTTGGATATTTGGATGCCAATAGTAAGGGTGAGCGGAATCGCTTCAACCCATTTGGTAAAGTACTCTATGGCTGTTATGATATACTTGTGTCCATCCGAAGAGAGGGGGGTGATCAAGCCAACGAGGTCGAGGCCCCAACATGAAAAAGGCCACGGTGGTGCAATAGGCTGTAGATCCTGTGCTGGTGCATGTATCAAATTGGCATGTTGTTGACATGGGAGACATTTCTTGACAAATTCACACGCATCATGTTCCATTGTTGGCCAATAATATCCAACTCTAAGCAGCTGCTTTGCTAGAACCATGCCACTCGTGTGGGCACCGCAAATTCCAGCGTGAACTTCTTGTAAGGCCAGGATGGCCTCGTTTGAGTCTAAACATCTAGATAGGACATTATGATACCCACGACGATATAGGGTGTTGGCTACAAGAGTGTAGCGGGAAGCTCTGCGAATAAGGTTTTGGCATTGGTTATTGGTGAGATGGGGAGATATGATACCATTTTTTAGATATGCATGGATGTCATGGTACCATGGGGATTGGGGACCAACCAAGACACACACCATGTTTGCATCAGTGTTCTCATAAGCTGGCAAGTGTAGCTGCTCGACTAGAAATTCATATTGTGTTGCGTCACGTGGGATTTCCAATAAGGATCTGATGGTTGCCATTGCATCTGCTGCTTTGTTTTGAAGCCTTGGGATCTGATTGAATTGTAGATGTAGGAAATGCTCTTTCAATTTATCCACCAGTTGCTTGTAGGGTAGCAATTTGTCGTCCTTTGTCTGATACTCATCAAGGACTTGCTTGATAATGAGCTGTGAATCTCCAAAGACTTGTAGTTCTGTGATGTTCCATTGGATAGCTGTTCTGAGACCTGAGATGAGTGCCTCATATTCTGCAATGTTATTGGTACAGGGGAATCCCAACTTGAATGATTTTGGAATATAGTCACCTTGAGGTGTGAGGAATAGGATTCCTGTGCCAGAGCTATGGGATGTGTTGGAACCATCAAAGTATAGTTTCCACATGGGCTGCTCTTCAATCATGCATAAGTGTTCATCGGGGAATTCCATGATTAGTGGATAGGCATCCACCAGTGGTGCTTCTGCTAGCTGATCGGTAATGACTTGCCCTTTGATTGCTTTGCGATCTATATACTGAATGTCAAATTCACTGAGTAACATGACCCATTTTTCCATACGGCCTGTGAGGGTTGTCCTTGATAACAAATACTTAAGAGGATCCACCTTTGATATGAGCTTGATTGTGTGGCTAAGCATGTAATGTCTAATTTTTTGAGTGGCAAAGACCACTGCTAGGCATGCTTTCTCCATGGGTGAATAGTTAAGCTCATAGCCCACAAGAGTGCAACTGATGTAGTAGACAGCTCGTTCTCTATTTTCATCATCATGTTGTGCTAGGAGTGCCCCTAGTGCTGTAGCTATTGTTGAGATGTAAAGGATGAGTGGGCATCCTGGAACTGGTGGTACTAGGATTGGAGCGTTAGCTAGATACTCCTTGAGCTTATCAAAGCTTCTTTGACATATGGGATCCCACTTGAAGTTGGTGTCTTTGCATAAGAGATGTGAGAAGGGTTGGCACTTGTCTGCTAGTTGCGAGATGAACCGCCAAACTGATTGAAGCTTTCCTTGTAGGCTTCTGAGCTGTTTGAGATTTCTTGGTGGAGGCATCTCCGTTATTGCTTTTACCTTTTTAGGATCGATCTCTATGCCTCGTCTAGAGACAATGAAGCCTAGAAGCTTGCCAGATGTTACGCCAAAGACACATTTCTTAGGATTAATCTTTAAGCCATAACGATTCAGATGATCAAATACATGCTCTAGGATGTTGAGGTGCTCATCTCTTATTTTGGATTTTGCAAGGATATTGTCCACATAGTCCTCAAGGATCTTGTGGATCATGTCATGGAAAATGGCTGTCATTGCTCGCTGATATGTTGCTCCTGCATTCTTTAGCCCAAATGGCATCATGTTGTAGCAAAAGGTACCCCATGGGGTTTTGAATGTTGTTTTATGTTGATCTGCTTCTGCTATATGAATCTAATTGTAGCCTGAAAATCCATCCATGAGTGATAGCATTTCGTGACCCGCTGTGAGGTCTACAAGCATGTCTATGTTTGGCAATGGGAAGTCATCCTTAGGACATGCCTTGTTCAAGTCCCTGAAATCAGTACAGATTCTGATGTCGCCAGAAGGCTTTGTGACTGGCACCATGTTAGAGATCCACTCTGAATAATCTATTGCTCTGATGATCTTAGCTTGGAGGAGCTTCTCAAGCTCTGCTTTGACGAGCAATGCTACCTTTGGATGCATTTTCCTTAGCTTCTGCTTCACTGGCTTGACATTTGGATCTACTGATAGATGATGAACAACAAGGTTTGGATCAAGCCCAGGCATGTGGGCGTATGACCATGCAAAGTTGATGATGGATTCCTTGAGCAAGGCACTGAGAGCCATTTCTTCTCCTTCTGTTAGGTTGACTGCAATGTAGGTGATCCTTGGACATTCTTCTGTTCCCAAGTTGATTGGATTGGTCTCCTCTATGATGATCGATGACTGCTCTGGTCTATAATCTTGGATAGGGGGAAGAGGCAAGGCTTCATCTTCTAGCGCCTGAATTGCCAAGTTTTCACTAGAAGATACGCCCTTTATTTTTACTATTTTGGAATCAGAATGTGCCCCAAGGGGGTTTTCACATAAAGACTCATGATGTTCTTTTGCTATTTCTTTTTTGCGACTAAAGCTTGCCTCTTCCCCAAAATATCCTTCTGGGTGAAGCTGATAGACAGAGGTTGATGTTGGATCCTGATTGCTTGTTGGACCTGATGCCCCCATGAATTCTAGGAGTGCTTGTGTGCTTTGGAACTCGTCGATGTGTACGATGCTTGGTTGGTCCCAATCTATGAGGTCGGGGTTTGTGAGGGGAAGATCTATGAGGTTAATAGAGAGTTGTTGGAGAACAGAAGTCCCCAGGAGGGTGTCGTCGGCAAAGATATCATCGTAGGATTGGATGTCTTTCTCTTTGGGGATGTCTTTGATTTCCACGAGGTCATCCTGGCTATTCGAAAAGTTCACGTTGGTCATGTTAGTGCCCGCAGTTGTGGTATTGGGCTCTTCTTCAAGCAGGCGAGGGGTATTAAAGCCAAGTCCTTGCTGTTCTAGATTTTGGGATGGTATGATAGGAAACAAATTTCCGTCCTCTTGTGGTCCTAGACCACCACCTTGATAGTTATAGTGTTCTGTGACATTTTTGTAGGGGATTGGATATTTCTCTTTGAAGTACTCAAGAAGTTGTGTGTCACGTGATGGGGGATCTTTGTATAACCATTTGTTAATATCTGGATCCATTTCTTTGCTGTTGATGGTACCATGAGACTCAAAAGTCATGTTTCTGATTTGCTTGAGCTTATAATGTTCCTCAACAGGCTTGTTTTGACAACTTGGGTGCCCTTGAGTATGTGGATCACGTCGAAGAGCCCCTACAGCAAATGCATCACTGAGGCTGTATTCGCCACAACCCTGGTTGTTGATCTTGACGGATGATAAGGTGGAAGAGAGGATGGTCTCTGGATCGCGATGGGATCAGGATGAACTAGCAATAGAAGTACCAATATCGGTTCCAGGACAATGAGTAGAATGAGGGAAAGATGCTTCCATCGCACGGCAGTATGCGAAGGGGTTAGGATCAGCGTGGATGGTAACCTCAGTGCCTTGATGTGGAAACTTGATGCACTGATGGTAAGTAGATGGTACAGCCCTAATGGAATGGATCCATGGGCGGCCAAGAAGAATATTAAATGGTAGGTCAAGATCAACAACATGGCAGACAGTATCTTGCGTTGCTGGGCCTAGCTGGATAGGCAAGGTGATAGTACCTTCAGAGGTACGCTCCAAGTTATCATATGCTTTGATGGTGATCATCTCATGTTGTATGTCGGCCTCCGTGAACCCGATCTTCTTGATGAATTTTAATGTGCACAAGTTGAGGGCTGAGCCATTATCTATTAAAACCCGTTTGATGGCAAAGTCTCTGACCATGACGGCAATGCGGAGAGGGAGAGTATGGTCAGGAGCGACATCTGGTATATCAGATTCTTTGAAGGATAAGGCACATGCTGCTGATAGGTGTCCCACAAGAGTTTCAAACTGAGTTGTGTTAATGTCTGTGGGGACATGGCCTTCTTTTAGAGCTTTGTTCAGGATCTCCTGATGGATGGGTGATGTGC
Source organism: Chamaecyparis obtusa (assembly GCA_027943335.1). Lineage (NCBI taxonomy): Eukaryota > Viridiplantae > Streptophyta > Pinopsida > Cupressales > Cupressaceae > Chamaecyparis > Chamaecyparis obtusa. Next base: position 756,881 of record BSBK01001115.1, on the reverse strand, counting down.
GGAGCAAATCCAAGATAGATATTTGGGCTGGCATGTTCCCAAGATGCTCTATGATATTGTATTGTGCACTTGGTGCATTATGCTGTGTTGCGCATGCATTTGATGCTGGCCTGGTGTTAGACTGTGTTGTGGATGCAGTAGACGTTGGCCTTGGAGGAGCAGTTGACCTCGGAGGAGCACCGGCAACAGTTATCCTACCACTGTGGGTAGTTGCAGCACATTGTCGATCCGGCCCTCTGACGTGGATGGTATTGATGGTGGGCTCATCTTGGATGGGCTCAACCTGAGTTATGCATCTGACATACTTGTCATAGTTGATGTAGGCCGCTGTGTGATCTTCTTGCTTGCCTTTGCCATGATTTTGGGGTTGATTGGCGTTGGCTTGATTCTTCCCGGTATCATGTTGAGGGAACACATTTTGATATATTTGCAAACTGGCGTTGGGTGAAGCTTGAGCTGGTGCATCGACCTGGATCTCCTTGTGATCAATGAGATCCTGGATGTAGTTCTTAAGCCGCATGCACTTCAATGTTGTGTGCCCCTTCACACGATGGTAATCACAGTATTCATTTTCTTTATACCAATCAGACTTTGGTGTGTTGTCATCCTTCTGTGGGATGGGCGGATATGTGATCATATTTGCTTTGGCTAGCCGATAAAAGATCTGATCCAGAGGCTCACCCAAAGGTGTGAAAGTCCTCTTTGGATTGTTCTGATTATTGGGCTTGTTCTGCCTTGGGGCAACGTTAACCGTGTTAACAGGATTGCCTTGACGTGCTGACTGTTGCTGTTGGTATTGCTGCTCATACTGTTGCACAGGTGGCTAATGAGCTTGAGGAGGCTGCTGATAAATAGGTGCTTGATATGCGGGAGCTAGTGGTTGCTGATAGATGGGCGCTTGTGGCGGTTGGTATGTTTGAGCTGGTGTAGGACTAGCCACAATGAATTGTACATTCTTAGTGTCAGTGGCTCCATCTGTAACAACATTCTTGTTACGATTCCAGTAATGGGATTTATCATTGTTGGGTTTGTTCTTGGAATCATCCTTGAAGTGACGAATAGTGCCTTCGTCTAGGAGAGCTTTCTCGATGCCTATGCCTTTGCTCTTGATGTCTTGGTATGTCTGGAGACAGTTCATTCGCATGTGATGGGATAGCTTTGGATGTAGGTTATCAATGAAGATCTTTGTTAGATGCTTCTCTAGCGGCTGATATGATAACCTGGTTGTAAGATTCTGCCATCTTTGCAAGTATTCCGCAAGACTTTCTCCATCTTTCTACTTTGAGTTGCATAGGTCTAGCAAGGACAACTCATTCTCCACATTATGGGCATAGTGTGTGATGAACTTCTTAGAGAGTTCAGCAAAAGTTTTTATTGTCCCATGTGGTATTTTGTAAAACCACTCAACAGCAGTTCCTCCCAAGCTTTTGAGAAACAGGCGCATGAGATAGTTATCACTGTAAGCCACTTCTTGGCATGCCATGTAGAACTCTTTGATATGGTTTACTGGATCTCCTTTCCCCCGATACTTGTCGAACTTGGGCATCTCAAAATGCTTGGGGAAAGGGATAGTTGCTATGGACCGATCGAAGGGATATGAGCACACCTCTTCGAACTTGTATGTTTTATTCTCTGTTTCACTTTGTAGCTCCTTTAGAGCATTTTTCATTGCTTCCCACTCAGCATTGAGTGGTGAGGGAACTGGGACTTCTGCTTGTGATGGAAGCTGTGGAACTGGATATGGCGCTTGCTGTGGATAAATGGGTTGGAACTGATTTTGGGGCAATGGTTGCTGGGGATATTGCTGGTGTGGCATAGGGGGATATTATGGTAAATGATATGGGACCGCTTGATGTTGTTGGGCTACTTGTTGTTGTTGAACTGGCGGTTGTTGTGGGACTGCTTGCTGATATTGGACATTTGGAACTTGCTGTTGTAACTGATGGGTGGGAACTTGTTGTTGCTAGGGGATGATAGGGATTTGTTTCTGCGGCTGATAGCAAGGGACTTGTTGTTGTTGAGGAATGATGGTTGTTTGCTAAAAGGGGACATGTGGTTGCTGTGGGGGAGGCTGTTGGAATGATGCTACTTGCTGGTATGATGGTGGTAGTTGCTGAGGTTGGCTTTGGGTTTGGCTGATATAAGCTAGGTGCATGCCTGCGTTACTTAGAGGTGGAACAGATGTGGGGAAGCTAGAAGCAAAGGGTGATGGGGTAAGATAGCCGGAGAAAGTTGGCTGTTGAGGTGGTGGAACTTGCTGGAAGGTATTTGGGGTTGGGACGAATAGCTTGAAGCCAGCGGTGGTTGGGGTAGTTGCTGCTGTGCTGCTTGGGCGAAGGTGGTTTGTTGACTTGCAACCATAGATGTAGGGGATTGAGATGGGATCCCCCATGCCTTCATTTCTTCTTGCGTAAGGCCCCATTGAGAGCTTGTGTTAGGGTGCACTACAGTGGATGATGGAATGGTAGGAGCAACGGGAGCTTGGGACACGAATGATGGTTGAGAGAAAGGAGCTTGTTGAGGTTGTGGTTGAGCAGATGCTTGTGAGGAGGAAAATGAAGGAAACACCCAAGAGAAAGATGAGGTTGGAATAGGAAGCGATTGCGCTAACCCCAAAGAAGAAGGTACAGGTGCTTGGGGGGTGAAGGGTGACGGTGCTCCTTTGATGGTGAAAGGCGTTGCTTGACTTGCGGATGGCGGCGGTGTAAAAGCTTGTGTGAGAGGTGGAACCTGACTTTGGGTTTGGATTTGGGCTTGGGCAGCCATAGCAGATGATGAAGCAAAAGGGGTAGGAGATGGAGCGGATGGCGCTGCAGCTTGTGTTGTGGGACTGGCGAGGCTTCCTTGCAAGAAAAGGGGAATGGTGGAAAGCTCTTGGGGTGTTTGCATGATAGGATCAGGGAATGATTGGTCAAACGGAGAATATGCTTGTGCTGGAACTTGGATTGTTTTGATGGGGATGCGTGGATAGAGAGATGGTGGGATGGAGGTACTTTTTGGTAGATAGTGGGCAAATGTACTTTGCTGATGTTGCGGTACAAGGGCATTGGTCGCTGGTGGGCTTTCTGGAGGATTTACAAATGCTTGGTTTGCCAAGGGGGATGAAGGGATGTTTGGATCTTCACATGGGTTACTGGCTTGGATGTGGGGATTATAGGTCATCATGGTGTTGGTGAAAAGTTTGGGATTGGATGAGGTTGTTGGTGGATAAGGATTCATGCTTCTTCTTTTCCGAGATCTGGTCTCAACAGGCATGGAGATGCAAGTGCTAAATGTATGCAAGATGTTTGGCTAAAAGATGTTGATGGATGCAAAGTTGATGAACTTCTAAAGATGATGACTTCTAAGATGTAAATGCAAAGATAGGGATCAAGATGGCGATGATGGAAGCTAGATGGAACGGATATGGATCAAGATGGTGGAGGAAAGATAGGTTGCTGGTGGAAAGCTGGTGAAAGATTACTGAGCGGTCAACAAATGAGCTGCTATTTTTCCCAAATGGAGGATCAGAGATATGATGGGGTCAACCTAAGATAGACTGATGATCTTCGATCAACAAGTTTCTTATCAATGCACTCCAATCTCTTGCTCGAGATGATGGCTATGCAAGGACAAGGTTTGATTTCTTTATGACAACACGTTGTGTCAAAAAAGAGGATGATGGTCTCTAATCTTGGATATAGGATAGGAACAACTCAAAAGGTAGAACACTAAGTGTTGGTGGATCTCTAGATTTGGAACAAAAGATGATGGATCTGCTGGAAAGATATGGAAAGCTGATGGGGGGAATGCTGGTGGAAAAGGTTTTGTAGGGTGAAGGGACAATGCTCTAGAAGGATGATGCAAGTGCAAATGACAAGGACTGATTCTAAAATGCTGGTAGGAGGATGAATGCAAATGCAACTAAGGTTTTGATTAATGATGCAAAGATGAAAGCTAGAATGAAACTAAGATGCAAGGCTGTTTGAGACAAGATTTCAAGATCTGAAGATGGAACAAGACATGAACAAGGATTTGGCTAATCTTCTGGCTCAAGGTTGACAAAGTGATGGTTAACTCAAAAACGGAAGGTGAACTGTTTGATGCGGGCGTTATGGGCAATGTTCTCAAGTCTAGCTTGGGATTTTTCCTCTGCTTGGGTTGCTTGGATAATGGATTGATAGGTCTTGGTGTTCTTCTTGGCAACTTTTCGCTCTTGATAGGCTTGGGATTTGGGCAACTTCGCTTTAGGATGTTTGCTCTTGCTGGGCATCACTTTGGAAAAGAGGCTTCTGATTTTGAGGCAAAGGTTTCCAATGGCAAAAGTTAAAGTCAAAGAAATCTCCGCAAGGGACAAAGCAACCCTGCAGGATACAAACAAAGACAACTGACTCTGACAAAGCTTTGAAAGTGTATGTTTCAACAAGTGTTTTCACGGAGTCTTTGACTATCAAGCACTTCAAACAGATCTACCTAAGGAAGGTGAGTATCAAAATCACTTGCCCACAGCTTGGTATCTCCCAAAAGGGAATACAAATGGTGAGTAATCTTGAGGCGACCCGGTAAACCCCTTGGAATCAGTCCTTGCACAAGGATTTTGATACTTTCAGATGTAGATAGGGTAGCCTCTATTTTATCAGGTTTTTAATAGTTCCGTGGTGTCTCCATACCCAGTTTTGCTGATCATCCGTGACTCACCTAAGAGCCTTGCCAATTATGTTGGGGGAGAGGAATGTTTACCATCCCCAGACACGTGTTTGGCACGAATGCCCAGTGATTAGGAGATGTAAGTGATTATTTTGTTCTTCACTTATTTGTATACCGGTCGGAGGGGATACCGGTTTGAGGTCATTCTCCGAGGAGGAAGCGCTTCTCCTTGGACAGGCCTCGCTAAAAGTAGAATAGGTGAACTTGTCCAAGTTCAAATGTTCCACGTTGCTTACTCTAACAAGGATTATGCAAGAATTGAAAAACTCCTATATGCACATCAAGCAGATTTTGTTCATTTTCCCAAATTTGATTAAGTGATGTTTGAACTTTGAAATGAAGACACTCGTGATTAGATTTTGATTTGTTCCTTTCTCCAAAAAGTAAATCGAGCGTTTGCAAGTTTTTTGACTTGGGCATTCAAGATTGAGTGTGCGTGTTGATTAAAAACTTTTTAAAAAGCTTTGTTTTGATCTTTAAGGCATTCAAGATTGTGTTTGCTTTTCAAATGGAAAATGACGCTTTAGGACCTAAGTTCTTCCTTTTAGCTTCATTCAAGATTTTGTTTTGACTCGTTTGAATGCAGATTTGATGTTCTTTTTATGCCCAAAAAGATATGATCATTCCTACTTTGCATGAATGCATTGTTAAAAATCCTTGATGTTGCAAGGATGCAAATGCCTTGATTAATTTTTTTGTTTTGTTTGTTAGAACAAATTTTGCAAATTTTAGTCCTTAATGCATTCAAGAATGATTTGGGGGTTCATTTTAAGCACTAAAATAAGGTGTGTATGATTTTGCTTCCTTATGGATTTTATTATTATTTTTAAAAAAAATGGCCATGACCTCCTTGCTAGAAGAAGAAGAAGAAAGGAGACGGAATAGAAGAAGAATATAGACAAGAAGAGGAAGAAGAATATAGACAAGAAGAAGAAGAATGGATCTAAGTGCTACGTCCACCTATAAGCTTTGAAAAATCTGAAAATGGTCTAAAACTCATCAGAATGTTTGCAAAGAACCCGTGAAGTGGGTCCCACCGGACGTGCCAGAATGTAGACTAGGATTTGAGCGTGCACCTAAACCTGTTTTGAAGGCCAAAGACAAACAAACGTCATAGCATATTATCAAATCAAATTTAATGGTAAACAAACTAAAATCAAAGCCACCTCAGTTTAAGCCTAAAACGGATGCGCCCATGCACCGTTTGATATGCTTGGATATAAATGGATGTGGGTGTGCAAACTCAAGCACTTGGAGCATGCAAATAGGATGATTTGAGGATCAAGAAGACCCAAAATGACACAAAACAGGTATGAGGAACCTATTTTGCCTCAAAGGCCTCAAGAACACACAAATATGCAAAGCTAAAAGATGAACTAAGATTGATTAAACAAGAAATGAATCTATGTTAATCCAATTAAGCTAATTTAAATGTGATTTAAGCTTGAAAATGATCTAAAATGATGAGTTTATGCTTATGCTAGAATGAAAATGGCATTATAACTTTGCTATTGAGTTTGAGAGTTGAAAGATGATTTGCCTTAGGAAGTGAGGGTATTTATAGGAAAAGGGAAGGGCTTGGTTAAAAAGGATGAGTTAGAGTTAGGGCTAAGGTTAGGGTTGAGTCAAGGACAAGTGTCCTGACAAGTGTCAAGGGAGGATTGAGTTGAAAGTTTGAGGGCATGTGCACAATTTGGTAAATGTGCCCAAGGCTAAGAGGTGGCAAGGAAGGGATAAGAAGGTCTTAAATGCATAATGAATGCATGTAAGAAAGATAAGGAAGGCTTAAATGCATCCTTAAATGCATTTGCAAGAGGTGGCCAAGAGGTGGCCATCTTTGTTGACTAAGGAGGATGACTAAGAGGAGGTTAGCATAAGTTTTGGTAAACCTTTTGCTAATGGAATGTGACAAGATTAGAAAGGGGATTAGGATTAGGATGGGTGAAGAGGTTGGGTTGAGAAGTTTCTAGAAGAGTCTAGAGTTTTCTCGTAGGTTTTATGGAATAAAAGTTTATTCATTCCAAAAGCTTAAGTTTGGGAAAATTTATTGAAATATTTTCAATAAATATGAAAATTAAATATTTAATCTTAATTAAATATTTTGAGTTGAGATTAGGGTTAGAAAAGATGGGATTAGCCTTTTAATCGAAATTAAGAAGGGATTAGAAGATTTTGGAAAAGGTTAGTGGTCTTAAGAAAATTGGCCAAGTTTTGGTCGAAAAAATAAATTAAATTTTTTTTTGGGGGATTTTTGGTCAATTTATTAATTAAAATAATTAATAAATAGGGGATTAATGTTTAAATAAGATTTAAACATTTTTGGGAGGGATTTCTTAATTAAATATTTTTAATTAAGAAAAAAGGATTTAATGACATAAAAATAAATTAATTAATTAAATAATTAATTAATTAATAAATGATGATGTCATCAGGGATTTTTCAGAAAATAAAAATACTTTATTTTCTAAAGGATTTTTAGGTGTCTACACACACATTCTTTGCAAATCATGTTAGTAAGCTTCATAATTTTAGGCAAATCCCTTACTGCAAGTGTAGTACTCACTTTCACAATGTTATCAAAATTTATGTGACAAAACCCTGTGTGCCATAACCAACTGTCATCAATCTTAGTAATTAAACATGTCATCACAGTAGGATTCAACTAAAATACATTACCTCTGGTTCTAGATCCAGTTCCAATCATATTTCCATATTTATCCTTTATCACACAAGTTTTCTCAATAAACCAAGCTTGATATCCCTTATCAACTAAATGTCCAACACTCAAAAGATTATGTTTCAAACCATCCACAACAACATCATCAGTATTAGTCTTTCCATCAAGATTAATAGATCCTATACCTTTAATCAAACAAGGTGCATTATTTCCAACTCTCACAACTCCTCCATCATAATTGATAAACTTTATGAACTTTTTCATATCTCTAGTCATATGATGTGAACAACCACTGTCTATAATCCAATCAGCTTTCTTTTCAACTTGGGAAACTAAGGCTTTTTCTTCCTTAACATTAGTTTTAGGATTCTCTTCTTTAATTGCTACAAATCCTATGTCATCATTATTCTGAGTATCACTTTCACTTAGAGTTCTTTCTATACTAGTTTCAAGATCTTCATCATTAGCATAATAACATTCATTAGATCTTCTAGGCTTGAAATTGTTTTTGTACTTCATAACTCTCTTAGGACATTTAGATGCAAAATGACCATATTATTGACATGTCCAACATGTAAAGATTTTCTTACCATCTGGTTTTCTCTTCAGAAGCAAGGCAATACCTTCTTCAATCTTCCTATCTTCTTCATTTCTAGATCTGTTGTCGCCAGCATAATCTCCACTCACACTTATGCTTCTTGACAAAGTAGGGCGAACACTAAGAGCACTGAATTTTGTCTCCATTATAGGCAACTCTCCTAATAACCTTAGGTTCATTTATGCTTCTTCCAATCTTCCAAGAAGAGTCTCTCTTGTAAAGTTCAAAGTACAAGGTATAACTTGTTCAATCATCTATGGAGTCAATGTCCTCAAAATTTTCCATATCACTTCATTCTCTATCTTTGTTCCTCCACAAGATTTTATCCCTGCAATAATTTCTGACATTCTACCAATATAGCTTCTAACAGATTCATCTTCCATCATTCTTATATCTTCAAATGCACATATCCAATGATTTAATCTAACTTTCTTTGCATGTTCATCACCTTCAAAAGTAGAGTGTAAAGCTTTCCAAATTTCATAAGATTTCTTGAAACATTTTACCTGATTGTACTCATTTTCTGGAAGGGCTGTCAAAAGTGCTTCTCTTGCAAGTATGTTACACATGAATAGATCTCTCTCATCGCTAGAACATGTCTCAATATTGTCCTCTTCAATGATTGTCTTATCATTCTTTGTAATCAACCAATAACCTAGTCCTAAACACAGTAGATGTGTCTTCATCTTTTCTTTCCAGCTGTCAAAATTTACTCCATCAAACTTAGGGCTTTCTTTCCTAAAATTCGCCATTGATCTCCTTAAGCTGTTAAACTTCTCTTTCAAGGACTTGTTGCTCTGATACCAAATACAATAATTCTCCACTTGTGTGACCTTGAAATTTGCACTATCATCCACATCACTATCAATGTGTCTCTAACTTCCCTTTAACTGTGCAAAACTAGATTCCATCCCGATTAGGAGATATCATCCGATTTCTACAAACCGCTACTCAGGAACACTGCCTGAATACTGCTTCCACCAAAATGCTCATAACTTCCATGAATAAATGAATTGTTTTCTGCGCTCTTAACCACCAACATATAACATATCAAAGATTATATTCTCAACATCGTATAGCTCCAACTGAAATATCCCACGTGCGGTAATCCAAACACTATCTGCTTCTCTGCACGTCTCTAGAAGATCACTGTGTTGACATCAATGACAATCATAGTCATGAATGCAACAACAACTACTACAGAATGACTGCCAAGCATTCATTCCTAACAATCTCCCCCATTGGCATTGATGGAAATATAGATGAAAAACATCCAATGTTCCAAAAAATCCAATACTGCAACACTGCTGCATCAATCAAATATTGCTTCATTTTCCTATTCAGTTCTCTCCAATTAATGGTACAACTAGTTTTTAGAAAGTAAAGTCCACTTCATTAAAGTAAATATGCTAACATAGATTATTTGCTTTTCAAGCCTATTTAAATTCCACCAACATAAGACATGCATTGATCTCTGATACCAATTGTTAGAAATAGGGAATACTAAGAGGGGGGGGTGAATCAGTATTCTACAAAATTTTACTTTTTCCCAATTATGGATATAACAGATAATCTTAATGCATGCATAACATAGAAAGCTAAACAAGGTGCATAGCAATAAAACAAAAGAACTCATAACACATTATTTGTTCTCGTGGAAACCCTGGCCAAGGGAAAACCCCGGTGGGGATGGTACCCACAAAGATCCACTAATCAAAAGTATCATGTTAAGGATGTTGACCCTGTTAGGAGTCTATTACATGCATATAGTGTCTTAGTCCTGATTAAGGGACTATAGGCCTTGTTAGAAGCCTCAACCCTATTAGGAGTTGGCAGTACAAAATGTGATTAACAAATGAGCCCACTGCCCAATCAAGTAATATGCAATATTTACTAATTACAAAAAGAGGTCAAGATACATAACCTTATACTGCTTGCATCAATATCTCTTCGATTCTCTTTCACTATCGCTATTACATACACATCATATCTCACATAACTTCTTACATTTTACAATTACATTTATACAAGTTATTAATGCTAGTAACTCTTCCAATCGGCTATCATATTACAAAATATATTTAACTCTTCCAGTCGGCTATCATATTAAAAAATATATTTACCCAAGGGTTAACATCTAGGATGTCGTCCCTTTATATTGTTAAGTCATTATTTTTAAAAACAAAATAATCCCTTAACTCTTTATTAATTCTGTCTTCATATTATGTCCTGTCGGCTTGACACTGTCTTCAATAAAACTGTCATAACTTCTTCCGTACATGTCGTACTAACTTGCGCTCTGAGGTGAGTCTTCAATAGTTGTCATAATATCTATGTTCAAGTGTGCAAGCACTAAAATTACTCGAATCAAAATTATCGTCGGGTTCACTGGCAAAAACACACTGTCTCATACTTAGACAATTTTGCATTGCGCTCTGACATACTAGCTTTCTGACCTATGTGATCTTCATGTAGATCATATGTTGCCATAATGATAACTTCTATGTAACCAACTCAGCCAAATTGCCAACAATCTCCCCCTTTGTCATTGGTGGCAACATATGAGAAAATTGGCTAAGTCCTAGAATCCAGAATTTCAGAATTGTGGCCATAATATAAAATATGTATATGCTATCCTTATGACTCCAAGAAATCTTATCTCTATATAATACTCCCCCTAAGAGTATGAATCCTTATCAATTTTATGCTATATATCTCTCCCCCTTTGACAACAATGATAAAAAAGGTAAGGAGGGTTACAAAATTGTGTTCACAAAAAGTTTCACCTTGATTCAATAATGTGAAGTCGGTAGGCTTGCAACACAATCTGTTAAGTTTATCTTCATCGCTTCTAACTATTTTTCCCATGACTTCTTAATTGAATTTGCCACACTAAGTAGTGCGCACAATCCATAAGATGCAATCTCGCATGCTTGGAGATTCTCAAAACTAAATTTCTAAAAAGATGTCTTGGCTGAAAGACATTCTTCTAGTTGCCCTTCAACAATACTCAAATTTGTAGAAATGTTCTATCTTAAAAGAGTGAATCTCTTTATCTTCCTATCCTTTTCATCTTGCAAAATTCTGATTTCATCATAAATCTTGTGAATTTTCTTCTCAATATCAAATACCTTCACATTGGGGCTTGAAAGAAGGTTTGTCTCATTCTAAATTTATGCTTCCTACATCTTTATCTTCTGATCTTCTTTTTCTACCAAGGTCTCTGATTTTGTACACTGAATGTACAAAGATTTACCTCTTTCTAAAGTCTTTCTCAAGTCTTTAATGCAGATATCAAGGGTATTGATATCATTCCTGATATTTTGACTAATGTTCAAAATAATTTTAGCCTCATAAGCTGCTTGTGCTTTTACCTTTGTTATCTCAGATAAGTTGGTAAACTCATCATCAAAAGTGTTCATTACTTTCTTTTCTCTTTCCAGAGGGTCAGCTTCTACAATTTGTGTAGTTACAACACCTTGTAACTTCTCAGTAAGCTCCTTTATGCATCCTTCAAGACTCTTTAATTTCTTGTTCTTTCCAATGATCTTGTTCAAAGATGTGATCAAGTCCATCTGATCATCATCATCTAATTCCTTTCCCAAATCTTCAATCATAGGAGATGATGATGATCAGATGGAATTGATCACATCTTTGAACAAGATCATCGAAAAGAACAAGAAAGTAAAGAGTCTTGAAGGATGCCTAAAGGAGCTTACTGAGAAGTTACAAGGTGTTGTAACTACACAAATTGCAGAAGCTGACCCTCTGGAAAGAGAAAAGAAAGTGATGAACACTTTTGATGATGAGTTTACCAACTTATCTGAGATAAAAAAGGTAAAAGCACAAGCAGCTTATGAGGCTAAAATTCTTTTGAACATTAGTTAGAATATCAGGAATGATATCAATACCCTTGATATCTGCATTAAAGACTTGAGAAAGAATTTAAAAAGAGGTAAATCTTTGTACATTCAGTGTACAAAATCAGAGACCTTGGTAGCAGAAGAAGATTAGAAGATAAAGATGAAGGAAGCATAAATTTAGAATGAGACAAACCTTCTTTCGAGCCCCAATGTGAAGGTATTTGATATTGAGAAGAAAATTCACAAGATTTATGATGAAATCAGAATTTTGCAAGATGAAAAGGACAGGAAGATGAAGAGATTCACTCTTTTAAGAGAGCATATTTCTACAAATTTGAGTATTGTTGAAGGGAAACTAGAAGAATGTCTTTCAGCCAAGACATCTTTTAAGAAATTTAGTTTTGATAATCTCCAAGCATGCAAGATTGCATCTTATGGATTGTGCACACTACTCAGTATGGCAGATTCAATTAAGAAATCATGGGGAAAAGAGTTAGAGGCAATGAAAATAAACTTTGTAGATTGTGTTGCAAGCCTACCGGCTTTGCAATATTGAATCAAAGTATAACTTTTTGTGAACACAGTTTTGTAACCCTCCTTACCTTTTTTTGTCATTGTTGTCAAAGGGGGAGAGATATATAGCATAAAATTGATAAGGATTCATAATCTTAGGGGGATTATTATATAGAGATAAGATTTATTAGAGTCATAAGGATAGCATATACATATTTTATATTATGGCCACAATTTTGAAATTTTGGAATCTACGACTTAGCCAATTTTCTCATATGTTGCCACCAATGATAGAGGGAGAGATTGTTGGCAATTTGGCTGATTTGGTTACATAGATGTTGTCATTATGGAAACATATGATCTACATGAAGATCACATAGGTCAAAAAGCTAGTATGTCAGAGCACAATGCAAAATTGTCTAAGTATGAGACAGTGTGTTTTTGCCAGTGAACCTGAAGATAGTTTTGATTGGTGATGTTGATTGGAGTAAGGTCAGTGCTTGTGAACTTGAACATAGACACTATGGTGACTATTGAATACTCACCTCAGAGCGTAAGTCAGTACGACATGTATGAATGAAGTTATGATAGTTTTACTGAAGACAGTGTCAAGCCAACAAGACAAAATATGAAGACAGAATTGATAAAGAGTTAAGGGATTATTTTGTTTATCAAAATAATGACTTAAAAATATAAAGGGATGACATCCTAGATGTTAACCCTTGGGTAAAGATATTTTGTAATATGATAGCTGACTAGAAGAGTTATTAGCCTTAATAACTTGTATAAATGTAATTGTAAAATGTAAGAAGTGATGGGAGATATGATGTGTATGTAATAGCGATAGTGAAAGAGCAGCAAAGAGATATTGATGCAAGCAGTATAAGGTTATGTACCTTGAACTCTTTTTGTAATCAGTAAATATTGTATATTACTTGTTTGGGCAGTGGGCTCATTTGGTAATCACATTTTGTACTGCCAACTCCTAACAGGGTTGAAGCTTCTAACAAGGCCTATAGTCCCTTAATCAGGACTAAGACACTATATGCATGTAATAGACTCCTAATAGGGTCAACATCCTTAACAAGATACTTTTGATTAGTGGATCTTTGTGGGTACCATCCCCACCGGGGTTTTCCCTTGGCCAAGGTTTCCTCGAGAACAAATAATGTGTTATGAGTTCTTTTGTTTTATTGCTATGCACATTGTTTAGCTTTCTATGTTATGCATGCATTAAGATTATCTGTTATATCCATAATTGGGAAAAAGTAAAATTTTGTAGAATACTGATTCACCCCCCCTCTCAATATTCCCTATTTCTAACAGGGGTGAATCAGTGTTCACTGTATTTTAACTTTTCACTTTAATCTTTATGCTGAACTTAAATGCTTAAGTACTGAATTAAACATTCACATAAACATGAAACATGAAATCAACACATGACATCAATATGGTTATGGGGAAACTAGAATAGGTAAAAACCCCAGTGGAAATTGATACCCACTAATATTTTGCACTAGTGTTTTGTGATCCTTGTTAGAAGATCTTTTACCCTGTTAGGAGTAGCTTTACATTGCTTTAAGTACAGTAGACCTTGCTAAGGGTTGAAACCTTTTAGGAGTCTTTTACAATAATCCCTATTAGGGGAGTGGACTCACTGTCCTAGACCTCACTGCTCAAATGGTGAAGGCTACAACCTTCTGATATCAGATACACACTATATTTGCAGGATGAACTGTCACTATGACACTACTTGTCTGATCAGTTCCTTTGATGCGTTGATGCTTTGACCTCTAGCAAAGCTATAATACATCTTCTTGACTCTTTGTAAACTTATTCTCTACTTATCACAATTCTCTCTTAGCTTCCATACCGAATACAATGGGCACATCTTATATTTATACGCTCATACAAAATAAACAATTAGGTCAGCCCTATAACTAATTACAAACAACACTTCCAAATGAATTGGCTTAAGTGTGCTTAAAATTATACATATAGACATTTTGACAACCTAAATACAATGGGTGCATGGCCTTTACAATATTACATTATCATCGCAAACAAAAATGCTAACTGTCGGCTCCATGCTCTGTTCTCTGTTGGCACACACTGGCTGTGCAACTTCAACTGACTATAACTTTCTCATCTTTGCATATCTGCTTATGCACTCATAGACTAAGCATGAGTATAGTCTAAAAAAATTAAATTCTAGGGTGCATACCATAATTCTTCCGTACACACGTGCGCTAATGCTCTGAGCTGTAGGAACTCTGTACACTATCCAATCTTCAACACTTAGCTGATTTTGATCTTCTCATCAGGTGTGCTGACTCCAAAGTTCTATATGACTTTGTTGCCATAATGAAAACACTATATCAAGTCATATTCCTCAATATAGAAAACTTTCCAACAATCTTCCCCTTTTTCATTGATGGAAACAAAGGAATATGGCCAAGTTGCTAACTGTCCCTTAACAAAAAAACTTTTGTCTTCTATTCGTTTCTTATACATACTCTTATATCTCCCTATACATATTACAATCCATATTCTATACACAACTCCCCCTTTGACATTAATTCGAAAGGTGTTACAAAAAAAAATGTATCTACACATAGTTATTGAGGGAAAACATCTGGATATGCTACCTTGAGGTTCTGGATCTCCTTCTTCCAAAAAGTTATCAATGAGTTAACTATCTGGAGATGGACGCATAAAGCATACTAAAGCTTCTCCATCTTCTTCAAATTTGTGCTCAGACCTTGATCATAGGTTATCATGGTGGCATCAATCTCCTTTATATTTTGATTGAGAATGGCTAGTGAGGGCGCTAGAGCATTCCTCAACTAAGTCTGTCTAGACCTTATCTTTTCCATCTCTTTCTCTGCGTTCTCAATTTTGTCCATCTGACCTTGGTAGACATTGTTATACATGTTCACATCAGTGGTTGTGTCTTTGACTAAACTCTTCACCTGCTCAATCATAGCTTCTGCCTCTTTTATTTTGAAATGAGCATTGGTAAGCTTATCTTGTTCCATGCAATCTACAATGATTTTCCTTCCTTGATCATAAAATTCTTTTAGGGATGCTTGTCCTGTCTTAAGTGAATTCAAATCTAGTGCAAAGTTGTTCATCAACTCATTCAATCTCTTATTCAGATACTTCTCTTTTGCAACTTGGGATGCAAATTCTTCAAGGCTTGAAAAACTACTTTTGAACTATGAGATAACTATACTCACATTATCAACAGAGTGTACTTTAGACACTTTCTTGTCCGTAGGCAACAAACTATTTAGTATGTTCACTGATTCCACAAGGAGAGGATTTATCATGAATTATTTCTCCTTTTCCTTCTCCATAGCTAGGACGTTGAACTTAATCAAGTCTTCTTCTCTCCAAGAATCCAAACTGGATGTGTCAGGTGTCAAACTTGACAACAATGTTGAAGAGGGAGTGATGGGAGTGATATCCATCACTTCTAGTTTTACCTTGGTTAGATCAAAAGAAGTTTCATCTTTCTCTTGTTCTTTTTCTTCCATCTTATCTTCTTCTTTATTTTCTTCTTCTTTCTCATTAGATATATCTTCAATGTGTACTTCTTCTTGATGAGTGGGAGGTGAGTTGCTGCATAGATTTTCAGCTTCTTGTGTACTCACAAAAGCTTCCTCAAACTTGTCCAATTCTATATCAGGGCCACCATGGCTATCTCCACATTATCAATGATAATGGTGCTATCTTTGAGTGATTCTGACATGGGCATAGACTTATCTACCTCTGTTTGAACTTCCACTGTAAGTGTTGAATCGTGAGGACCTGTAGAATGTACTTTGATGGTCTCTGACCCTTTGGTGACCATTGTAGGTACATTAGCTATGGGTGTAGTAGGTGGATACATTTTTATATCCATAAACACCTTCTTAAAGGCTTTCTCTATTTCTTTCACAATTAACTCATAATTCTTATCCATTATGTTCAGAGTTCTTGTCTTTGTTCTGAGGTGAGGCTTCACCAAATCTAACAATAATTTCTTCTCTTGTAGCTCACATATAGGAAGGGTATCATCAAGAATATTTTCCCTCTCTCATAGAATCTTTTGATGTTACCTCTTCAGTGCTCATTACCTTTCACTCCTTTTTATTGGTGTCATGGTGGTTTGTTCATTAATCCAAGGGTTCTTTCATTCTGGGTGGGCTTTGGAGCCTTGACCCTCTCTCACAGGGGGGTTGGTAGCACACATTGTCATGCATTATGGGCTTCTATTGTATCCCCTTCATAGGTCCCTTAGATACTAGATTTAGGTGCTTCTCACCATATGGCTTCTTCTCCGAAGATCTCTTCTTTTGAGGCTTCTCCTATTCCTCATATTCTCATGGGGAATAACATTGTTATGACAGTCTACGAGAAAGGTTCTGTAGGCATTCAGGATGGCACATTCAATGATGTATTGTATGTTCCATCTCTATCTGTAAACCTTCTCTTGATTTATCATATTACACTCAGTGGGTCAAGGAAGATAGTTGAGTTCACGCCAGATTCCGTCTTCATTCGGGATAGTGTGACAGGTGGCATTGTTGCTATAGGGATAGTTGATCATTCCACCCATCTCTACACCTTCTCACACTTTGGTCCACCATGTCCATTATCGAAGCACATCTCTCCTCTTATGTGAGAGCATCATGTGGGATAGTCAGGTCACTTGAACCTCTATGTTGTTCCTGAAACCACTTCTGTGACTGCCTCACCTCATCTTGTTGGGGTTTCTTCTCTTTAGCAAGACTCTTCTTCAGTACTGCCAGACCCTCCAGCTCCATTCATCAAGCCACCAGGTGTAGTTGTTGATGATTCTACAAAGGACACTCATCTCCTCTCTCCTGACAATGTTAGCACACCTGTCATACCACCTACATTGGGGATTCCCTTTCAGGATCATCGTGTCTACTCCTTTGAGCATCAGCTCAGCCTTCTAGTGACACCTCATCTTTTGAAGTTACCTCTTCGATGCTCACTGCCTTTCACTCCTTTGTATTGGCGTCATGGTGGTTTGTTCATTGATCTAGGGATTCTTTCATTCTGGGTGGGCTTTGGATCCTTGACCCTCTCTCATGAGGGGGTTGGTAGCACGCATTGTCATGCATTATGGTCTTCTATTACATCCCCTTCATAGGTCCCTTGGATACTAGATTTAGGTGCTTCTCACCATATGGCTTCTTGTCCAGAGATCTTCTCTTCTTTTGAGGCTTCTATTCCTCATATTCTGATGGGGAATAACACTATTATGACAGTCTACGAGAAAGGTTCAGTAGGCATTCAGGATGGCACATTCAATGATCATGTATTGTATGTTCCATCTCTGTCTACAAACCTTCTCTCAATTTATCAGATTACACTCAGTGGGTCAAGGAAGATAGTTGAGTTCATGCCAGATTCAGTCTTCATCCGGGATAGTGCGATAGGTGGCATTGTCACTATAGGGATAGTTGATCATTCCACCCATCTCTACACCTTCTCACACTTTGGTCCACCATCTCCATTATCAAAGCACAACTCTCCTCTTAGGTGAGAGCATCATGTGGGACAATCAGGTCACTTGAACCTCTGTGTTGTTCCTAAGACCACTTCTATGATTTCCTCACCTCATCTTGTTGGGGTTTCTTCTCTTCAGCACTGCCAGACCCTCCAACTCCATTCATCAAGCCACTAGGTGTAGTTGTTGAGGATTCTACAAAGGACACTCATCTCCTCTCTCCTAACAGTGTCAGCACACCTGTCATACCACCTACATTGGGGATTCCCTTTTAGGATCCTTGTGTTTACTCCTTTGAGCATCATCTCGGCCTTCCAGTGACACCTCATCTTTTGAGGTTACCTCTTCAATGCTCACTACCTTTCACTCCTTTGTATTGGCGTCATGGTGGTTTGTTCATTGATCCAAGGGTTCTTTCATTCTAGGGGGGCTTTGGAGCCTTGATCCTCTCTCACGAGGGGGTTGGTAGCACGCATTGTACTTATGGCTTTGAGAGAGTTTCTTGAAGTCATTTTTTGTCTTTTGCTTGCTTTATATATCTCTTTTTGGAGAGGAGTTTTTCCCACAGGGTTTTCTCCTTTGTCTCTGGTTTATAGAGATTTCCTTGTATTGGGTACCTGATCAGGCCTTGTTGCCAAGACCCATTTCCTACTTTCATAGCTATGCTAGGTTAGCTTACCTCTTGAGCTTCACTTAAGGGGGGGTGTTAGAGTAATTAGTTAGTTTCATTACTCTTTTTTACTTAATCTTTCTCTTAGGTACATTATAATTAATATCTTTATTAATTATAATGTGCAACCTAGCTTTTCTAGTTTTAGGGTTTTGTTCACCTTTATAGGTTGACCTTGTAATTATTTTTTCATTATCTTGGAATAAAATTTTCTCTCACTCCGCTGAGATTTTCCAAGCCTTTGCCTTTGTCTCTTTGGTTTCCTTTCAGCAACATGTTATTTGCATGCAAGTGTTCTTGGTGTTCTGTGAGGTTGGATTTCTCAACTTCTACACATTCCATTTAGCATATTCATCCATGAATGTTTTTTCTAGTTTCAACATGGTATCCATGTGCATCCTTAACCTATCCAAACCAACTAGTTCCTTCTTGCAGTAAATGTAAGACCTAATGTCTTCCACATGCATGATGCCCATAGGCATGCAGGAAAAAGCTCCCTCTAAATCATCTAGGGTTGATTTAAATGGATGCCTCTTGAATATGTATCTCTTCTTTTTAGTGACATCATAAACTATGGGAGTGGCCATGACTTACTTGTTAATCACTTTCCAACTAAACTCTGAGATAATCTGAAGGCTTCCAAATTGGTGCAATGAGCTAGGGTTTCTGCAACTGACCAAATGCACTACAAACACTGATAGTTCAATCTCCAAGTCTTCACAAAAATTTCCAAGGCTCTTTCTGCTCTTCAATCACTCTGAATTCAAATGCAATGAGTGATTAAACAACTTTCTATGTACTTAAAGTGAGAATTCCACCATTAATGCTAGTTGTGTAAACCGGGTTGTCACTTCACAATTTCCAACTCAAGTTTTGCTAACAATTAGCATGTGCCCTCTTGCAGGAAGGTTCTTTACACTCCAAAAGCTTAAGTCCAAAGGTGCATACTCTGAGCATGAGTATACCAACCATGTAGGGGTCTAGAGCTAAATTAGCTCCCCCTATGACCCTGAGGGCCATTCATGCAGATGTAGAGGGTGCATCCACCGGGGATGCATCTAATACATTCTCATCAGTCTTGTCCTTCTTCTTTACTGACCAAATCAAGCTCGCATCCTCTGAGGCTTTCACAAAATTTATTTCTCCTTTGGGATTCAATACTGGTTCTTCGACCTTTTTAGGGCTTTCCTAACCTTGCATCCTTGATCTATAGAATGTTGAGATATGTCCAGCCTTGTTACAAGAGTGACAAATGATTGGAGGCCTTATATTCCTTAGCGCATTAACATGATTCACCATTTTACATGTTCTAGCTAAGTGACCATTGTAGTTACATATTTGACATGTAACATTTTGAGAACTTCTTACATTGGTCTAATTTTGATTCCTCTAATCATGTTGAATCTTGTTCTTCTTACTAGTCTTGCAATTCACAGCTCTATGACCAAATTTGTTGCATGAATAACAGTAACCATTAAAAGGTCTTACCTCTATACAGTTCCTTGTAATGTGTCTATGCTTGTTACATGCAAAACAAGTGCGTTCTAATTGCTTGTTCTCATTCTTATGTGGTGCACCATTGTCTTTGGTTTGATCTTTAGTCTTCTTAGTATCAGTAGAGTCTTTTTGTGTCTCCTTTCTTTCTCGCATATTGTCAATCTGATTTTGTGCTTCATTGTATCCAATACATCTAGTGTCTCCTTTGGCTCTTCTTGCATACAACTAAGATTCTATCAAATCAGAAGTGGTGTGTAATTTGTCAATATGACTCTTTGCTTCTTTCAATTGTGACTCCAAGCTTTCTTTGTAATTTCTTAGCTCCAAGATTTCCAAATTGGCTTCCCTTAATTCCTCATTGAGTTGAAGGTTCTCCTTGACTTGTTCATTGTAGACTTCTTGATTGTTGATCAGCTTATCATCAAATTCTTCAAGTAGTTCTTTCATAGATGCATTGTCTTCATTCAACTTCTTTACCTTTGCTCCTAGATCACTGTTAGAGCATTCTTTAAGATCCCTTCTTAGCTTTTTGATAAGTAATTGAGCATCACTGACTTTCTCTTTTAGTTCTTCAATTTCTCTTTCAAATTTGTCCAGGTCTTCAAGAGTGGCTTCAAGATTTTTCTTTAGATATTTCATTTCTACTTTGTCCATGATCTCATCAAGTGGTTAAACTTCTTTGCGAAGGACCAGAGCTCTGATACCAATTGTTAAGAATGGGAACACTGAGAGGGGGGTGAATCACACTTTAATCTTTATGCTGAACTTAAATGCTTAAGTACTGAATTAAACATTCACATAAATAGGAAACATGAAATCAACACATGACACCAATATGGTTACGGGGAAACCCAATTAGGTAAAAACCCTAGTGGTAATTGATACCCACTAATATTTTGCAGTAGTGTTTTGTGATCCTTGTTAGAAGATCCTTTATCCTATTAGGAGTAGCTTTACAATACTTTAAGTACAGTAGACCTTGTTAAGGGTCAGACCCTGTTAGGAGTCTTTTACAATAATCCCTATTAGGGGAGTGGACTCATTATCCTAGAGCTCACTGCTCAAATGGTGAAGGCTAAAACCTTCTAATATCATATACACACTATATTTGCAGGATGAACTATCACTATGACACTGCTTGTTTGATCAGTTCCTTTGATGCGCTGATGCTTTGACCTCTAGAAAAGCTCTAATACATCTTCTTGACTCTTTGCATACTTCTGCTCTACTTATCACAATTCTCTCTCAACTTCCATACCGAATACAATGGGTGCATCTTATATTTATACGCTCATACAAAATAAACAATTAGGTTGGCCCTATAACTAATTACAAACAACACTTCCAAATGAATTGGCTTAAGTGTGCTTAAAATTATACATATAAACATGTTAGCAACCTAAATACAATGGGCATATGGCCTTTACAATATTACATTATCATCGCAAACCAAAATGCTAACTGTCAGCTCCATGCTCTGTTCTCTGCTGGCACACATTGGCTGTGCAACTTCAACTGACTGTAACTTTCTCATCTTTTCATATTTTCTTATGCGCTTATAGACTAAGCATGAGTACAGTCTAACAAACTTAACTTCCAGGGTGCATACCATAATTCTTCCGTACACACGTGCGCTGATGGTCCAAGCTGCAGGAACTCTATACACTATCTAGACTTCAACACTTAGTTGATTTCGATTTGCTCATCAGGTGCGTTGACTCCAAATTGCTATATGACTTTGTTTCCATAATGACAACACTATATCAAGTCATATACCTTAGTATAGACAACTTGCCAACATTATGTGCTAGGGGGTCGCTTTAAGGTTTTTTCTTTTTCCCCCAGCTGTTTAACTTAGATCTGAGTTAATTCTTCCTATTCTTCCTGGGGTTATAGTTCCCATCAAAAACTGAATGTATATGGTTTCGAGGCCCATTCAAAACCTATTTTTACCATAATAAAAAACATAAAAAAATATAATTTAATATGAAACTTCAAATTGAGAAAACTAGTGCAATTGAAATTTTGAATTAGGCGGGAAGTTTCAGATATCCGATATTATCGAATATCTTAAATTTTTGGATATCCGATTAGGCTTGGTATTTTCTTCGGCAATACCAAATGTGGATGGTCAACCCTTTAGGCATGTTTAGTAGATTTTTTTTGATATCGAGACTTCGACCATGTAGATGATGACTATTTTTTCACTCGAAATTGATGAAACGAAAAGGGTTTCTTAAAGACATTATTAGCTTTTCATCAATATAATTGCTGCCAAATTTTGAGTTCAGTACGTAATTATTACTTATTTTACAATTGAGTTATCTTTAAAGTCATAATTGACATACTGATTGAAAAACAACTATAACTTTCAAATGGTTTAACCTTTTTGAAATCTGAAATATGCGTCACATTCTATGCTCCGGCTACTATAAGAAAAAAAAAAGTTTTCAATTTTGTAAAGTTTAGAATTAGTTAAGGTGGTCAGACATGAGAGTTTTTTTATTCTGAAAAAGTTGTAGTAGAAAATTCATAATTAATTATTTATTTGGAAAAAAATTACAAAAAAATATGTGTCACATCTGTGCATGAGTCTACTACTTATATCTAGAATCTTGGGAAAATATATCATCATTTGATTGTGATTAAGGTGGTCAAACATACACGTACTTTTTATCTTTTCCCTAAAATTTTTGTACTACTACATTGAAATCTAAAATTTTGAACAATTAGATTAAAAAAAAATTTAGACAAGGGCTAGTAGTTTAGAAACTACATTTAATTTCCTACAGATTCTATTCTTACAACTTTTTCACATAAGGTTCATAAGATGTTCAACTTTTTATGTCAATTTGACTAACCTTGATTTTCTGATTTTTCATTGCCAGTTAAGGCCATAGTTTGGTATACCATGATCCTACACATACCCTACTCCAACTTAACCTCAAAATGCAAGTCAAATTTTGAGTTTCTGATTTTCCTCAAGGGAAAAGAGCATAATCCTCTGATTGGTTTTCACAATGAACTTAAATTGTGTTAAATTCCTAGAAAGGTAAGCATGAATATTTGGTTGATTTCCTATAGGCAACCTACAAGACAAGCATTAGTAGTTTGATGTTGATTATGTCTTTGTCATTTATCCTGCAAACCTCAATTAGGAGGTTTAAAAACCACAGAAAATAAAAAATCAAATTATTAGGGGTTAGAAAATCAAGAAATTGAACTAATGACCCCAGATGCAACCCCAAATTTGACTCGATGGGACCTTATTTCCCACATGCGATACAATTTATGAAATGCAACAAATAAAACTAAATGCAATCTAGAATTTGAATAAATGTGATACCTTCCACATATGATCCAAGAAATATCGGGTGTGATCCAGGAAACTTGGGGTGTGACAGTTCTTCCCAGATGCGATGCAAATCCCTAGATACGATTCCCTGCAGGTGAAAATACGACATAATTTAGTGAAAAATGATAGAAATCTAGGGCTTGGACCCGAGAGTGGATGCCAAAAATGTGTGTGTGAATTCTGGTAGTTGTTATCCTATAACACAACACTTCAATAAGACATTATATTGTTAGCAAATCAATCAAATAAAGCATGTAATAATACTAACAAAATTGTCCTATTGCTTCCTAGTCATAAAGAGTTTGATCTATGTTAGTATGCTCTTAAAATTATGCATAGATCAGTGACATTACATGTATGAAATGGAAGATTCAATTAAGATTCATATTCATTAATGCAATTAAGAATAATTAAGCTAGAAATAGAATTGAAGAATTAATGCAAGAAGTAGAAGAAATGATCTAGATTGAAAATTCAAAATAACAAAGTTTCCTTATGCAAATGATCTAGATATGAAATGAATTAAATGAGCTTGATTTTATAGATTTCCTCTTGGAGGGAAAGATTGAATTTGAATTCAATGGTTGAGATTCATTCTTGATGATTGGTGGAGATTTATTCTCACTTGATCAATGTGAGTAATCCATGTGATTACCTCTCATTGGTTGGAATTAACTTCTTTGTCCTTTTTTGGGTTAAAAGGATAATAAGACAATTAATTAATTCACATTAATTAATATCACTAGCCATAGGTATTTTTGAGTTTGATTTGATTAAATGACTAGGATAATTAATTAAAGAATGATTCTTGATGATTGATAATAGATGCTTGATTATTTATGAATTATGTAATTAAATATATCTAACTCAATTACAAAATTATGCTTAAGATTAGCTTGATTTGAGATTTAGGGCATATAGTTTAGCTAGACCATTTTTAGGTGATTACAATTACTACTCAGAATGTTCAGTTCGTTAAGCATCTCAACATCATTGTTGGATCCTACATTAGTGATAAGCGAATCAGACTTGTGAGGTCTGTTATTTTGTTCTAGACTCATTTCAAACATAGGTGTGTATTGGTGAATGACATCTATGTGTTTCTCTATGATAAGCTCATCTTCTTCTGGAACAATTCCCCATTCAAAGTCATTTAATTCTTCATCTAGATCCCTAGGGAAGTCAAGAATATGTGTAAAATCAAGACGGATCCCCCAAGAAGGATTACCTCAGAGTCTGAGCGGAATTCATAGTCATGGGAGTCTATCTCAGAATCACTATTGTGTCCCACATGTTTAGCTATTGTGATAGGTTCACCTTTTTCTTTAAGTTTATTTTCAAGAGCAGTCGGTTCTTGTGTTGCAACTGTCTTTTGTGCAGTATTAAGTTCTTGTGTGTCTACCATGTTAATCCTTTTAGGTTCCTTTTCATTTTTAAGAAGATCTAAGATATGTTGAAGTATATGTTCATAAGGAAAAACATCAGTTGTGTCTGAATCATCATTGTCTGAGTGCGGTATTTCTTCCTGTTGCTAATTATCTATTTTTGGTTCTATCTATTCTATGACATGTGTAGAGCTTCCACTGAGATGGAAAGCTTTCTTGTGATAGCCTGTGCCTATAGTACCTCTGGTTGTTCTTCCACATTGTTCAATGGGTCTAATGATGCCTTTGTCTCTTATTCCTAGAGGTCATTTTCCCGTGTATCCCATTTTAGACATTATCATGTGACCTGGTCCATATGACTTTGTAGATATTTTAGGGTCACATTTTTTAACTATTTGCGATTGAGACTCATCTTTGTATA
Organism: Chamaecyparis obtusa; assembly: GCA_027943335.1. NCBI lineage: Eukaryota > Viridiplantae > Streptophyta > Pinopsida > Cupressales > Cupressaceae > Chamaecyparis > Chamaecyparis obtusa. Next base: position 731,692 of record BSBK01001115.1, on the reverse strand, counting down.
GCCAGGCTAATATAGCCTCTTCCTCATCTAATTCTTGTTTGGAAACCTATTATGTGATGAAACTCCCATTGAAGATAACCTGAGGTTCCTTGGTTGTAGGTCTAACTTTCTCTAAAGGTTGTCCATAGGATTTAGGCGAAAGTGGAAGAGATGTGAGGGAAAGGACTAGTTCCATTGTGTATTCTCCCATGCCTGTGTCTTTAATATTGACTCCTTTTGAGAGGTCTTCCATTTTTGATGTAGATGCTATGTCCATTTGTTTGGTAGAAGAATCTATGTTATGTGGAACAAGTTTATCTGCACTTTCTTTCAAAGCATTGCAAGATGATGACGTCTCTACAGGTATAGTGACCTCTACTCCATCATAGGGAAATTTGACACATTGGTGGTATGTTGATGGAATATCTTGTATCTCATGAATCTAGGGCCTTCCTAGAAGAATGTTATAGGCCAATGGGAGATCCAGTACTTGACAGGTGATATCTCTGATGATAGGTCCTATTCTGATAGGTAGCACAATGACTCCTTTTGAATTCCTTTCTTGTTCATCATATGCTTTTATGGTTATCTTATTTTTAGGATCAATGGCATCTTCTGACAATCCTATTTGTGTAACCAATTTGTAGGAACATATATTTAGACCAACGCCTCCATCTATCAACACACGTCTGACATGACAGTTTTGGATTAGGACTTCAATATGCAAGGGCTGGTTATGTGGGTGACTTAGTGAGTTGTCATCTTCTTCTAAAAAGGATATGTACTGTGGGGACGTCAACTGACTCGCCATTGTTTGGAATCTATCAAGATTGATATCTTCTGGAATATTAGAACCAATTAGAGATTTGTCTAGAATTGCATGATGAGCAGGAGAGATACGTAATAGCTCAAATATGGAAATTTTGGTGTTAGTGTGTTGCAGTTACTGGATGATGTTGTATGATACCATTTTGGACTCTTTAGAATTTGAAGATTTGGAAGTAATCCTTTGTTTAGATGCAGATGTAAGATTGAATGGGACCTTTGGGGCATTTGATGAACCTAAGTTTTGTCCTTGGGGAGTTACCCGAGCTTGAGATCGAGTAACTACATTAGTTGTCTTGTTATCTCTATCTTTTTTGACAATGGTGATGACATTGCAGTGTTCAAACATGCATGGTTCTACCATATTTATGACATCCTTGTTACCAGAGTAAGTGTAATTGACTTTAGTACCAATGTTTGGTTTAGAAGATGAGTCTCCTTGATTATGCTTCGAAAAAGGTTTTGTGAATGTTGTATGATCATTATTGGATTTATGGTTGTCAATCACTATTTCTCCAGCATCAATTTTTTCTTGAATGAGATGCTTCAGACGCATGAAGGTATTAGTTTTATGACCCTTGTTTTGATGGAAATCACAAAAATTGGTCTCCTTCCACCATTTAGGTTTGACTTCGAGGTCTCATTGTTTAATGTCAAGTAACATGATGATGTTGTTTGCCAATAGAGTTTTCATGGTGGATTCCAAGGACTCACCCAAAGGAGTGAACTCATGCTTTGGTTTTGTAACCCATGGTGTATAGTCAGTAGACTTTTTAGCAGGTTCAATCACCTTCATTTGTGAAGCTTTTATGGCTTGGGTGCCAATAGTGAGATTGAATGTTGGTGCCTTAGGTGGAGCACTGATATGATAAAAAATGCCATCTATGACAACATTTTTATTTTTTTTCCAGAATTTTCCCTTATCTTTGTTTTTGGAACTAGATCCTGAATTATACTTGTTTTCCTTATGAAGCGATATGTCTCAATTACGAACAAGTACATTTTTTATCTTTATGGCATTTTCTACCATTTTATCAAAAGAGGTATGATTTTGCATTTGAAGATGATAATTGATTTCTGGAACCAGATTATAGATGAAGATTTCTAGTTTCTCATTTTTCAGGATTTGTCAGGCATAGAGTGAAAACTTATTCCTCCAACGTTTGAGGATGGTCAGGAAGGGTTCTCCTAAATTTTGTTTTAGATTTCAGATATTGATCATGGTGATCAGATGTTTAATATTATATGAGTATTTTTTATCAAATGGTTTGATTAACTCATCAAAAGTCATGATAGTTGGAGGCATCTTAGAGAGCCAGTTGATGGCTACTCCTCCCAAAGATCATGGGAAGAGACACATTAAGTATGTTGGTTCATGCATAAAATCCATGGATGGAGTACAAAATTCCTTGACATGATCTTGAGGATCAAAATTTCTATCATATTTTTCATATTTGGGTAGTTCCACTCTTTTTGGGAATTGTGGCATGTACAAGCTTTGATCGAATAGAAATGGACATAGGGCTTCCATAGAGAATTCTTTGGGTTCTTTCTCCTTTTCCATTTTGTTAAGTTTGCTTGCATGACATGCATTTGTTTCATCATAGCTATGATGAGATTTTCTTCCTCTTGTGCTATGATATTCTCAACATTAAAGTCTCGAGGAAGTTTGGCTCCTTGTTGAGCCAGTTGTAGGAAATACACCTCTTTTTCTTCTTGTAAGAAATGTTTCATCATTCTTTTAAAGGGGTCATCATCATGAAATCTTTCAATTTATGATGGTGTGGGTTCTTCATCTCCACCATGATTGGATTGGTGGCCTTGTGAGCCTTGGTTAGCTCTTCCTTGAGACATGGAAATGCTTTGATTAAGATTTTGTGTTGATACAAGAGGGGTTGTGTGGCCTCCTTTCAAGCACAACTTGCCAAGGGTGTCTTCTTCATAAAGACTTGTATCGTAGGGTTGATGAAATGTTTGAGAAATAATAAAAGAAGATGGTGATGGTTTTGGTTCTTCCCTTGGTTTTCTATGTGAAGAGGCTCTAGTTTCCACCATTAACCTTAGGTGAATCCAAAGAGAAAGGTAAGATAACTAATAGGTAATCTGAATTGGGAAGTATCACGTGACGCAACCTTGTCAAGATTGGTTTTTGTAATAGATTGATTGGACATAAATGAGGGATATTGTGTTTGAGATGTATGGTTAGACACCCAAAATATAGTGGACACAAATTCACAACACTTAGTCATTTTGAGATAATAAATTGAGGTTGCTTTGACAAGGTTTTTGACACAAGACAGAATGGGATTCAAATTGATCAATCAGATGGCAAATCGAGCTCAATTGGTCACTTTAGGAAAATAAGATGAATTTGTTGTTGCTCTGCTCTATTCCTAATATAGTGAATATTCTGACAAAATCTAGATAATGGCTGAAAACTGATTGAATTTCTAACAAGATTTTGACTTTCTAGAAATTTTTGGTAAACTGCCACACGATAGTATCCAGTCTCTTATGACACAGAATGGGGTTTGGGATGAATTTTGCAACAACTCATATGACACTTGATGTCGGGGTTCACTTTTGCTATAGTTTTTGGATGATTCTCGTACGACATAGTAAGTCTCCCCACGTGACTCTTCAGGAGTTCTGATATGATAGTTGATAGATTAGAGCAATTGTCATATGACAATTGTAGGTTCAGGATGACAATTTTCACCAGAAAAGGATTTGCTTAGGATTTTTCAAGTTTTTCAAGTCTTTTTGGCATTTTTGGTCTTAAATTGTTTGTTAATTTTTCTGTCTAGGTTTGAAGATCTATGTATTGGATTGTCTGAGGTTGTTTAACATATCAATAGACTCATAATCACAAAAAATAGAGGGAACTAACTTAATGAATCAATCACACATATCTTATCCTTGCTAGGAGAAGAGATGTATTACTTGCTCATTGACTTAGGAACACACTCAGAGAATCCTCAGAATATGTAGGTCCAACAACACGCAATGGATGTTGAATCCCATATTAGCCAAGTTCAAGCATCAAAAGAGGGCTCAATATGACGAGTGTCTTGGGGTGATTACTATTCACATCACACAAGCACTACAAATCCTTCAGGGGTGGATCAGTAGAAAACTAGCTTAGGTTCTTAATCAAGCCATTCATTCACAACTGTCTCCCATAGTCCCACAAGTAGGATTGAGGCTGTTAACCCTATGAGTACTCTGAATAATGTAGTCTTGCAAGCAAGATTTAAGTAGCTCTCTACACAAAATTAAAGCATGTTCATGGAATGAATCCAAGGAACAAGTGTAGCTATGTCTTCCGAGGATTTAACCTCAAGGAAGCGTCAAATTTTATAGTGGGGTGGAAGAGTTGGCATAAGACTTGTCCCCACTTGGGTTGTTCCCGAGAGTTTTTTACCTCTCTAGCAGGCCCTCTAAAGGATTAAAGAAAATGTGAGGTTGGGGACCACGGGATCTGGGTTTCTGATTCTCTAAAAGAGAAGAGCATAATCCCCTAACCTTTTCCTTCTCCCTATCCAAAAAATGTCAAGAAAAGTTAATCCAGAGATAGTACACAAACTGGCACTAGGGAAGATACCTTCTAGGTTTTTGATTCTCCAAAGAAGGAGAAGAGCATAATCCCCTCAATATCTACCTCAATGGAAATAAGCGCATGTACCTAATTAGATAAATGCCTATGAAAAATGAGATCTAAGAAAATAGAATATTTTCTCATAGAAGATTCGACAACCTGCAAAACCACCTGTCAGAAATTTTGCTGAATGAGTGACTTTGACCAGTGATTTTCTAAAACGGGTTATCTGCAAAAGATGGGTTTAGAAGTCAAGACAAGAAGAGGCTAAAGATTGGGTTTTTATGCTCAAGTCTTCATCTTTTCATCCTGCAAAGATGCGTTAGGCTGTGAAAATGATCATGCACCAAAAACTATTAATTGTTAGGGTTAGCTATCAGTCAAAATTTGAAATCAAAATCCCAAAAAAAATTGCCTAAAAATCTCATACGACAATTGAAATCTAGTGTCAAGTCTCATACGACAATATACCAGTTCCCATACAACAATTCAGGCATGATACGACTTTGGGTACCTGCATACATGATAATTCAAGACATATATGATAATACGTATCAACCGATACAATAATGCAAATTTTTGTCTGTTGTACGACAGATAGAGGGTTCTGATACAACAATCTGGAAGTGTCGTACAAGATTGTATAGAAGAAAAATTAAAAAATTGAAGCTTGAATTGAAAATATTAGAAAATGATGAAAATAAAGATTGAAACCCATTTTCAGGCCCCACGATGGGTGCCAAAAATGTGCATGTGAAATTGTACCTACTTGTGAACACAACACTTTAGTAAAACATTATTGGTTAATAAATCAGAGAATCTGCAATGAAAAAAAATATCATTAACCAGGTGATTTACTATCTTCTAGTAGATGCAAGTATGGTATTCTCATAAATAACTGAGATCAGTGATGATGCAACACCTAAATGAAGGATTTAAATGATGAAAGCTATGAAAATGAATGCAGATTTAAGCTATATTTTTAAATTTTTCTATGTAATATAGATGAAAAATAATGTAAAAGTGATCTAAAACTAGATGAAATATGGATTGAAATCTAAACTAGAAATGATATGAATGCTATGAAATGAAGAAAACAATGATTAGCATGAATCTCAACAATTACACAATCTCTCAATTGGCCAGGTTGCACATGCAAGAATTCTCCAAATTCACCCTTTGCTTGAGTTGTTGAATGATCATTTGTGAAGGATTGAGGCCTGTTTATATAGAAATCTAGGGTTTTGAGAACTCGTGGAAAGCCAAAAATATCTCCCTGATCAACTTAGATTGATTGTTGAGTTATCAGCAAATTAGAAATGGTTAACTCACAAAATCATGCAAAGTCATCTTTTTAACTCTTTTTAGAAGTTCATATCACTCAAATCTACTTTTCAACTCACAATCACATGTTGAGTTCAAAAAGTTAACAAATTGAGTTTAATAGTTGATTTAGAGTTTAACTGCTTTTCTGAGTTGTGCATGGATAATCATGAATTATTTAATTTTCCATGTGCTTTGTTCTCAACTTAACCGATTTTTTAATAAAAATAACTGATTTATGGGTTAATCAATTATTTAATCAAACTTTATCCCAAATTAAATTATTAAATTTGACAATTTGATTTTAATCAATTAAATAAATATTTAATCAATTATTTTTAGAAAATTTGATTTATTATCAAATAAACAATATTAATTAGGAATCAATGTAATTAAATCCAATTAAATAAATTAAGTGGCAGATTTAAGTTTAATTAATTAAATATTCAACATATTCAATTAATTGCCTTTAGGATAAATAAAATAATATTATTTATTGCCAAATAATATTTAATTAGAAATAATTAGGATAAATTAGGAATATTTAGGACTATTCCCTGATGTAGAATTAAGATAGGATCGATTAGGGTTTTGATGATTTGATGTGCAGATGTGCCTTAGGTTAGGACTTTAGAGTTGATTTCGATCGATTTGTTGATGTAAAAGGTCAATGGCACTGAATCCCATTTTGGGGTATTACACCTTCAATATCATTGATTAGTCACTATTAGAAGACTAGAAAACCAAAAAATGAAAGAAAAATTAAGCAATCTCAACCCAAACTTGGACTGTGACATAAATAAAATCTGGGAGACAATTAATCAGTCTATTAGAAAATCGTACAATAGACCTTACAGAATTAGAACGACATTCTAGACTAGTGCAATATACCTTATAAACATAGTGTGATACTTCCCAATAAGGCCATGTGATACTTCTTTGTATGTCAGAATGACACATCAAAGAATGCAGAGTTTCGCACAATAGTATAATGAAATGTCACCTGAGTATTATGAGAAATGTCATACAACCTTTGAGTCTACAAAAATAAATTTTTTGAACCTACGATAGAAAGAAACCAAAAGCACAAGAAATAGAGCCAACTATGAATACCTAGCCCCACAGTGGGTGCAAAAAATGTGTGACCAAAAGTGTGACACACTTCTATAAACTATTACACTTGAGAGAAATCCATGAGAGAGGATATCCCAAGAAGTGTCGCATAGCTTCCTAGTTGAAGCGAGTTTAATCCTTCTCATGATGCTCATCAGAATGGCATGAAGGATTAGTGACTTGACTACTCAAAAATGAAAGATTCAAATCTAAGAATGAAGCTAAGATGCAAGAATTCAAGCTAAGGATGAGAGATTAAGCTAGGAATGTATGCAAGAAATTAGTAATCTAAGAATGAGATGCAAAAACAATGCAAGAAAGAAACTAGATTAACAATGCAATATTAAGCTATAAATGAAGCTCAGCTAAGAATTCAAATTAGCAAGATTATTCTAAAATGAGAATGCTAGAATGCAAGAGAGATAAGATGATCAAAAATAATGGATTAGAATGCAAGAGAATGTACCCTTGAGCCAAGGAAGAGCATCCTTTTAAAGGAATTTCCTTAAGAATGAAGGGTGGGGATTAAGAGGCAAAAGAATGAGCAGCTAAGATGAAGAGGAAAAAGAAGATGCAAGGTTAGGTAGAGATGAGTGGTGAGGATTAAGAAGAAAAAATACATGTTAGGTAAGATAAGATAATATCATTTGTAAGCACAAATCCCTTTTAATTGTTAATTAATCAAGATTAAGTATGCACACATGTGAATGTGTTCTTTTAATAAAAGTATAGGAACTTTATATTAAAAGTAATATTTTAAAAATTAAATAAATAAAGCTCTAGAAATAAGACCATAGTATAAGCTTGATATAAGATTTTTTATTTAATTATGCAAAGGGGATTTTAAGGGTTACTCTGCATAATGATGCTTAGCAAAGAGGTGATTTAATCAAAAGGGGGCTCAAGCTCTACTAGACCAATTTTAGGTGATTATAGGTGGTGTTTGTTGGCACATGGCTAAAAAAATACCTAACAAGGAAGAATGGTTTTCTTTCCTTTGAAGACTATGAAACACATAAGAATATCACACACTACTCCCATTTGGTAATGGAAACAAATATAAAGCTATCCAAATATCATGGGAAATTTACTAATAAAGAGTTGTGGTCAATTTCTATAGAAGAACATGAGACAATTATAGATGCACTATAGAAAAGAGAGGATGCAAATGGTACAATGGAATAAGTAAATACAGGTAATTATATATGTGTACTTCTAGAATTTTTGATAACTTCATATATAATTTATTTCATTTTTACATCACCCTAACATATCCTATACATTGAAAATGAATGGAGTAGATGAGCAGGAAAACTAGCAATGGAGGTGATGAAGCTTCCAAAAAGGGTTAAGTATTGGTGTCTATAGAAGGTAATGATAGTTCAAAGTCAATGGAAGCATCTGATGAGTCTAATTACTAGAGCGGGGACCCATGAAATAGGGTTTTCCATTGATCTAGGTGATAAAGGGGGCACAAGTTCACATGACTCCCTTGAGGGGATCAAGGCTATGGATAATTTGGGTATTCCAAAATAGTGGTCCTCCCTTTTCTTAAAAAGACCTAGCAGGTTGTCTTCCTTTTCAAAAGTGACATGTAAATCAGATCTACAAAAGGGTGAGTTCTCAATATTTATCCCTCATCCCCTGATTGATCATTCAATTTCATCTTTGGAGCTATCCTTGGTAGGAAATTTTTTGGGTCATAGATTAAATATAGAGGTGGTTAGATCAATGATAAAAAGGAAATGAAAAATTAAAGGACAAGTAGACATTTTTTCTCTTCCAAAAGGCCTCCTCTCTTTTGAGTTTTCAAATAAGGAAGATCTTGACTTTGTGCTCTACAGGGGGTCATGAACTTTTGGTAAGCTAGCCCTAGCTCTAAAGAAATGGGAGCCTAAGATGGATTTCAATGAAAATTTATTCATCTTGGTGCTTGTATGGGTGTGAATTCCCGTTCTCCCACTGGAATACTGGAACAAAGACACGCTGGAATAATTTCCCTCATCCTTTGGGGAGCTGCTCACCATTGATCCTATGAAAACAACCAAGACAAGGTTTTTCTATGCGAGAGTATGTGTTAATGTTCACCAGTTTACAAATATCCTAGCTAATATTGATATATTTTCCAAGATGGGGAAGTGGAACCAATAAGTTGATTTTGAATCTTTTCCCTTTGCTTTCATTGTCTGCAAGAAAATTAGCCATTGGGCCAAGAGTTGTCCTGAGAAGGTGAAAAAGAATGCTAAAAACTTAGAGCTAGGTGTTAATAAAGCTGAGAAAAACAAAGTTTGGAAACCTAAGATCTCTGACTTGGATATTCCAGAGGATATCATATAGCAAGACGCTAGGAACAAAGAGGAATCTTTAGGGGCAGCACCATAAAATATTGAAAAACTCCATCAAAAGGATGGAAGAAGTAAATGTTGCAATGGATATCCCTAAAGATAATAGTGTCAAGGGGATACTTCACTATGTCGAAGGAAATGATAGTAGTGAACATGAAGAATCGGGTCTGCCCAAGGATAATTCGAAGGAATAAGAAAAGAGGAAAGGTAATGCCCATGAGGAAAAGGAAAATTTAAATGAGGAAATAGAGGAAGGCGAGGGAGGGAAATAATATAGGACTGTGGAAGTGACTAAGGGGGATGTCTAAGTTTCTAGTATGGAAAAAGTGAGAAATTAAACCCTTGAGGAAGGTAGGATAAGTGAGTATTGAGTCACAAGATGATCATATAGACATGTCTTCTAGGGTGGAATAATCTGAGCAGTCTAGAAGAAATGATCAAATTGAGCCTAAGTATTTTAATGATGGTCAGATGTGCATTATTTTGGGAGGAAACCCTTTGAGTGAATCTATCGATCTAGAGGATTTTTAATTTGTTAAATCCTCAATCCCGAAAGAGGAAAATTCCCCTAGCTACAAAGATAAGGGAAGTGAAGAAAGGAAACTCTAGAAAGCCATCTCCAGATATTTTGATGGCTCATATCAAAAAATTGGAGGGAGGAGAAACAAATGGGATATGGTTTGTTTTCCTCCTCCTAGTTTGGAATGGCCATTAGGGGAAGGACTAAAGAAGATGTTGGAACCCATAAGAATCCCCTGTGTAGGAAGTCTGCAAAACAAAAATGGGAGATGGAAAGTAAGTAGAATATAGCAGATGGGAAACAAGCTACCATTTTGGAATACACTCTTGGTAAGAAATGAAGATTGTCTCATGGAATTTGAGGGGATTGAATAGCCTCCATAAATAAGATATTTTGAGAAAAAATGGTTAGAGATCATAAACTTGATGTAGTAGTAATTCAAGAAACCAAAATGGCTAAAGAGAAGGCTAAAAATCTTAGCATTTTCAAAAACTATGGTGCTTGTGGAAGTAGTTCAGATGGGGCTTATGAGGGAACTATCATTTTTTGGAACCAGAAGTATATCAGAGGTGAAGTTCTGATAGCTAAAGGTAATGTTGTATATGTTAAATTTGATCACATAAGAGATGATTTTACCTGGGTGACTTCCAACATCTATGCTCCTAAAAATAGATCAAGTAGGAAGAAATTATGGAATAAGGTTACTTCTAACAGGACTTCTTTTCCTAATCTAAGTTGGTTGGTTATGGGTGATTTCAATATGACCTGAGGGATTGTGAGAAGTCTAGAGACATGAAGATTCAGTTGGATTGAAGACTGGACCTTATGGACTTTATCAACGAGTAAACTCTTATGGATGTTGATCTCCAAGGGATTAATTTTACTTGGTCTAATAGAAGGGTGGGAGAGGACTTGATTAGGTTAGATTAGACTAAGTCTTGATCTCTCCTGATTGGCTATAGAGGTACTTTTTCTCCCTATCATATTTTTCTATAACTAGATCTAATCATTTTCCTATTGTGCTAGTTGCTGATCTAATTTACAAAAGGAGAAATTTTCCTTTCAAATTTGAAAAAATGTGGATGCTTCACCCCCTTTTTGAGGAAATATTTAAAGGCTAGTGGGACATCTAGGTGGATGGTACTTCTATGTTTAGGGTAGCCAATAAATTAAGGAATGTGAAGGATTCTGTTAAAAAGTAGAATAAGGAAACATTTGGGGACATCTCTAATTCCAAATCTAATATTCAACTTGACCTAAAGGAGATTCAAAACAAGATCTGAGAGGATGATTACTCTTAATGCCTATTGGAAAGAGAGAATGAGGCTCTTGTCAGGTATCATGATGTTATTGCAAAGGAATAAACTTTTTGGAGACAGAGGTCCAGGTCTATCTCATTAAAAGAGGGAGACAAAAATACTCAATTTTTCCATATGACTATGCTTAAACATATAACTGCCAATCGTATCTCTTCCCTTAATTATATTAGGGATAGACTCAAGAAGGAAGAAGAAATTAGGAGTGAAATGGTTGATTTCTTCTCTTCCTTACTTTATGTGGATTCCCCCTTAAACCCTGAGTGTCAAGAAGGGATCCTTTCTTCCATTCCTTTTGTTATCTCTGAAGCTCATAATGGCTTCCTTGAAGCCATTCCTTCGTATGAGTAGGTTAGAGATGTTGTGTTCTCTTTTGAAGGGGAAAAAGTGTGGGGCCTAGATGGTTTTCCCATGTTTATTTTTCAAATGTTGTGGCACATTATGGGTAAGGATGTATCTTATGTTATTAAAGAATTCTTTGGTACCCGTAGAATCCTGAAGGAGATCAATACCACTTTCCTTATGTTGATCCCTAAAAATATTGGGGTTGACTCTATGGACTCTTTCAAACATATTAGCTTATGTAACTCTTTGTAAAAAATTATCTCTAAAGTTCTCACCTCTAGAAATTTGAAGTTTTTGTCTGACCTTATTTCTCCCCAACAAATAGGGTTTTTCTTGGGAAGGAAAATCTTGGACTCTAGCATTGTGGTGCATGAAAATATCCACTATCTTATCATCTCTTCTAATAAGGGATTCTTTATGAAAGTAGACTTATCTAAGGATTATGACAGATTTGATTGGGGTTTCCTCCTCAAGGTCATCGATGCCTTTGGCTTTGGAAATAAAGTTTTCTAGATGATTCATCAGCTTATTTCTACCTCTTCTGTGACTATGATGGTTAATGGGGTCTCTTATTACTTCTTCAAACCTTCAAGGGGGCCTAAGGAAATGGGATCCTATTTCTCCTATCCTCTTTGCTATCAGGGTTGAATGTCATGGGAGATACTTTCTTAAACTTAACATAAGTAGAGTTATCCAAGGGTTAAAGCGATAATCTCATCCACAAACCCACTCTCATGAACACTTCGTGGATGACACTATTCTTATGGGGATAACCACTATTAAAGAAGCCAAAAATATTAAATTGGCCTTGAATACTTATTCTCGTGCCTCAAGACAAATGATTAATTGGGAGAAAATATCTTTATTCTTTATCAACACTCTAGAAGAAAGACAATTGAGGATTTCTAAAATTATTGGATGTGTTATTTATGCTCTTCCTAGGACTTATTTGGGCCTGCCCTTGGGGTCCAAACCCCCAGATTCCTTCTGGAAATCCTTGATTGACAAGTTAAATAGTAAGCTGGCTGGTTGGAAAGATGATTTGCTGAGTTAGGAAGGAAAGGTACAATTACTTAAAAGTTGTCTTCAACACCTCCCCATCTACGCCTTAAGTCTGTTCAAAATTGTAGAAAAATATGCAGATGTTTTGGAAAGAATTCATAATAATTTTATCTGGTCAAGAACTAAAGAAAGGAAGAGAATACCTCTGATTACTTGGGAGAAACTATGAAAATCCAAAAAATAGGGTGGTCTTTGTATCAGTCCTATCCACATGTTAAATAATGCTTTGCTGACTAATAAAATTTGGAGAATGTATGAGGAGGAGAGGGAATGAAATCTCATTTGGAAACAAAAGTATCTATTCAATGTCCCTTCTCTTGAGGATTTTTTCTGAGATCGAAATATCATAAATGGATCCTATATTTGGTAGTGTGTTCAGTGAGTTAAGGAAGTGGTTGTGAAAGGTAAAAGGTTGAAAATGAGAAATGTCCAAGTAAAATCCAGTTCTAGGAGGACTCCTGGTTGATGGAAAAACCTTTAGAGTTGATTCTAGTTGATAAGAGCATCATTGAGAGATGCAAATTGATTCATGGAAATTTGGGTATTGGTTACTAGAAGGATGGTTCCTGTGTCAATTTGAGTACTATAAACTCAAATCTTTCTCAAATTTATATTTCTCTCAATTCCAACTTAATGAAAGGAGATTGTTCTGATTCTTTGATCTGGGCTCTTAATCTGAGTGGGAAATTCAGGGTCTCTTCTAGATTGTATACTCTTTATGATTATAAGGGAAAATCCCTTTCTAGACTTATTGCTGGAATAAAAATCTCATCCCTAAGGTTGAGATCTTTTTCTAGATTCTTATCCAAAACAAAATTCTAACTATTGATAATCTATGCATGAGGGGGTTTTGTCTTACTAGTTACTAGCAAATATTTTCTTTGCAAGAATGATCCTGATTTTGTTTTTCACCTATTCTTCCAGTGCACTTTTTCCCTTGAGTTTTATGGATATATCTTCCAAGGTTGTAATCTCTCTTGGGTCTTCCTAGGAAATATTATGGACTTTCTTGTGAAATGGATCTACCCAGATCCTAATAAGGCTTCTAAGATGGTTTGGTTTTTGCTTTCTCCTCATGTTTGCTAGAATCTTTGGAAAGAGCACAACAACAAGATCTTTAGGGACAAAGAGGCCCCTTCGCTTGTGATTGATAAAAAGATTATGAGGGATATCAAGGAGAACTTTGATTCTATCAAAGGAGAAGATGAATTTGAAGAAGGCTATGATTCTAATTCCATTATCTTTTGTAACTTTAATTCCAAAGGCAAGAAGGAAATTATGAGGGAGGTTGAGGTTTGGTTATCTCCTCTAGAGGGTTGGTTTAAGGCCAATTTTGATGGTGATGCTAAATGAAATCCAAGCCAGGCTTTGTTAGGAATAATAGTTCACAATATGACTGAGAGGGGGGGTGAATCAGTTGTATAACATAATATTAAACTTTAAAATTTAAGCTTGCAATATCAGATCCAATGAACATAATGAATGCCAACACAATAACACAATATTTTGGTTATGGGGAAACCCTGTTAAAGGTAAAAACCCTAGTGGGAATTAGCACCCACAAATGATGTACTAAGAGTATAGTAATCCTTGTTAGAAGATATAGCCCTGTTAGGAGCTTATTGAAACATTACATTACATAGTCCTTGTTAGAGGATAGACCCTATTAGGAGTCAAGAACAAAAGGAAGGGCTCACTGCCCAAGGCTTACTACCCAAAGAAGGTTAAATTCACCTTCAAAACTCACTAGTTTGAAACTGGTGTATATAAAGAAATACACAATCTTTTGAACTATTTGCCAGCAACTATCTTTTCTTGATCAGTTCCAATAAAGTCCACTAATAAACCTCTGCTCTACATACAGTAGACACAAGATCACAGCTTTCACAACCTCCTTATATCACATTCATTCCATCCCTATCTTTTCCAAAGAAAAGACCTTTCATTTATACCTTATTACAATTTACCAAGATCAAGTCAGCCCATGAGGATTTCCTAATTACAAATAATTACATAAACCTTTGCTAAGATACACACGGTATCTAGACCAAGTCTATAATAATTACATTACAACAATTAAGGACCGACATCCTTAATTTAAGCTTTCTAAACAAAATACATGCTTCATTCCTTGAGTCAGCTTCAAAATAAACCATCACTAGAATACACACCATAGATGACATCACCAATCATGCTGTACCTTATGCTGACCTATGAAAATTCTTTAGTATCCTTTCTATTATCCTTCAAGCTCGCATATCTTGAATCTGAATCCTCTGGAAGATATACCAAAAACCCAAAGACTAACTCTGTTAATTCTCACTATCACAGTCTAGTGACCAGTCTTTACCAAAATAACTGTAACTATCTCAATATTTAACATCTAATGATGCGATCTTAGATATAAGATCACAACATCCACTTTAATTCACAACTAACTTCACATCATCTGAAACATCTATACAGTGTCTGTATACTATGATTACCAGTCTAATTCCTTTATAAGAACATATGTTGACATCAGTGACAAAACACAAATGACAATAGTATAAGTGCTCATTCAGTAACGTAGTAATTAAACATATTAAATGTCTCAATCACCACCCATGCATTAGCAATATCCATTAATCTCCCCCTTTGGCATTGATGTCAACATATGAGAAAATCTTATACCAAAGTTGTATCAATCCAAAGTCCTTCAACTAAACAATCTCCCCATATAGTAGGGATTTTCTCATAGCAACACTCCCCCTTTGACAGCAATGGAAAAGGGTGCCATGAGCCTTTGACTACCTTCACATACAAACTTTCTTCCACGATCACTCCCCCTGAGGAGTAGATCCCTACATCTAGTCCAGATAATGATGAGGCTCTAAATACCTCTGGAATGATGCATCTTTGCATCATTTAATTCTGACTAGGAGGGGCCTGAACCCCTAGCATACCTCTAAGATATTCAAAGGTATCTTTCGAAAGTGGCTTTGTAAAGATGTATGTAATCTACTCTTTTGTACTGATATATTATAGCTTGATTTCTTTTTCTACCACCTTGTCTCTCAAGAAGTGATACTTGATAGAAATGTATTTAGTTTTGGAATGCATCACCGGATTCTTTGACATATTCACTGTACTGGTGTTGTCACAATGAATAACCACAGGCTTATCAAAAGTTATTCCAATGTCTGTCAACATTTTTTTCACCCAAACAATATGAGTGCAGTTTATAAAAGCAACAACATACTTTGATTCAGTAGTAGATTGTGCTATACAATCTTTTTTCTTACTTAGCCAAGAAAACAACTTTTTCCCAAGGAAAAATGCACCACCACTAGTACTTTTTCTATCATCAATATTCCCTATCCAATCAGCATTAGTATAGGCATGAAGTTCAAAGCCATCATTTCTGTCATACCATAGGCCATAATCTATGGTTCCTCTTAGATACCTCAGTATCCTTTTCACAGTAGCTAGATGTGTTTCTTTGGGTTTTTCCTGATATCTAGCCACAATTCCAACAACATTAGCAATATCTGGTCTGGTATGAGTTAGATATTGTAGTCCTCCAACCATTGATCTATACAAAGTCTGAAAAACACATTGATTCATCATCAATTGTTAGCTTGTTGTCAGTCACCATAGGTATCCCTACTGGTTTACAATCTTCCATGCCAAATTTCGTAAGCAATTCTTTGAGATACTTGGCTTGAGAAATAAAAATTCCATTCTCATTCTGAGTTATTTGCAATCTAGGAAAGAATTTCATTTCAACTATCATGGACATCTCAAATTCACTTTCCATTTCTTTAGCAAATTTCTTACATAGATCATCATTACCTCCAAAGATAATGTCATCCAAAAATACTTCTACTATTAGGATTCCATTTT
Organism: Chamaecyparis obtusa; assembly: GCA_027943335.1. Classification (NCBI taxonomy): domain Eukaryota; kingdom Viridiplantae; phylum Streptophyta; class Pinopsida; order Cupressales; family Cupressaceae; genus Chamaecyparis; species Chamaecyparis obtusa. The sequence goes on along the minus strand of BSBK01001115.1, from coordinate 715,381 downwards.
CAGTAGTTCTTAAATATAAATTATTTTCCGCATTACCTTTTATGAATCCAAGACCAAGTAGATACTTGTCTAACCTTGCATACCAAGCCCTAGGAGCTTTCTTCAACCCATACAGAGCTTTCTTCAATTTTCACACCATGTCTTTGTCTTTGCATAGAGGAAATCCATCTGGTTGTTCTATGTATACTTCTTCAAGATCTCCATTTAGAAATGCAGATTTAACATCCATCTGATACACTTTGAAGTTTTTATGTGCAGAATAAGATAGGAACAATCTTATTGCCTCTATTCTAGCAACAAGAGAAAACGTCTCTTCAAAGTCTATGCCTTCTTGCTGTGAGTATCCCTTACACACTAGCCTTTCTTTGTTCCTTACAACATTTCCTTCTTCATCCATCTTGTTTCTAAAGACCCATTATGTTCCTATAACATTTTTATTTTTTGGTCTAGGAACTTGTTCCCAAGTATTGGTCTTCTTGATATGATCCAATTCTTCTTTCATAGCATTTATCCAAGATTCATCTTTGAATGCTTCATCTGAAGTTTTTGCCTCAACTTGAGAAATCAAACAAATTTCTTCTGTAACCTTTGATCTAGTTAGCACTCCCTGATTGGTATTACCAATAATTTGATTTTTAGGATGGTTATTTTTTACATACCTTGGTTTTTTAGGAGTTTCAGTAGCCTTTCTTATGCTAGCATCACAAACCTCTTTTTCACTTTCTTCCTCAACAAGTTCTTCTTCTTCTGTAGTAGTAGTAGTTTATTTTATCTCTGAATTATGACTATTATCATACATTCTTTCTTGTATTTGAAATTTCTCATCTATTATTACATTGTGACTTTCAACCATCTTCCTTAATCTCAAATTGAAACATTTGTAAGCCTTTCTTTTAATAGAGTAACCAAGGAAGATTCCTTCATCACTTCTAGCATCAAATTTCCCTATCTCATCATCCCTCTTGATATAACATTTACTGCCAAAAATCTTGAAATATTTTACAAGAGTATGATCAAACCATAGCTCATAGGGAGTCTTACTTGTGCCATCTCTGATTTGAATTATGTTCAATGTGTACACTGTTGTTCCAATAGCCTCTCTCTAATGTATATGAGATACATTTCCTTCAATCAACATTTTCCTAGCATCTTCAAATATAGTCATGTTTCTTCGCTCGGTTATCCCATTCTGTTGTGGAGTCCTAGGAGTAGATGTTTGTCTCTTTATCCAATGCTCTTCGCAGTATGAATTGAATAAATCTGATGTAAACTCTCCACCTCTATCTGATCTTAAACACTTTATTTTCAATCCTGATTCATTCTCTACTTTTTCTTTAAACAACTTGAACTTATCAAATGTTTCTAACTTCTCTTTTAAATAACCCACATCATCCTAGAAAAGTCATCAACAAAAAGTATAAAATACCTTTCACCATAGTATGACTTTGTTCTTCTAGGTCCACACAAATTTGTATGTACCAGATTCAAATTTCCTTTTGATGTAAATGCTTTTCTTTTATGACTGTTCCCATAACACATTCTCTGCATACAGTGTTAGATGGTTTCACAATCTTTAGTAGATCTCTTACTGCATTAGCCATACCTGCCTTCACAATGTTATCAAAATTAACAAGACAAAATCTCCTATGCCATAACCAACTGTCATCTACCTTCGCAACAAAACAAGAGGCTCTAGATGTGTTTAGTTCAAATACATTACCTCTAGATTTTGAACCGGTAGCAATCAGTTTCCCTTCCTTGTTTATGATAAAACATTTACCATTGAAAAAACTTAATTGAAAACTTTTATCCATTTACTGTCTGATACTCAACAAGTTATGTTTTAGTCCTTCAACAAGTAATACATTTTCTGTATTAGTCTTTACATCCAGAGTAATGGATCTTACTCCTATGATAGATTTAGGGATATTGTCCCCAAACCTCACAACACCTCCATCATAATTTACTAATTTAACAAACTTGTTCTTATCACCAGTCATATGATGAGAACAACCACTATCTATTATCCATTCAGTCTTCTTGTCAGCATGAGATACTAAAGCTTTTTCTTCATGTACCGGTTCATCTTTAATAGCAACAAATCCAATCTCTTCATAATATAAATCATCATCATCAGAGATTCCTTCACGAGCATAATAACATTATTTGTCTCTTCTAATCTTTGCATAATCAAGTTTGTACTTAGAGACTCTTGTAGGACATCTAGATGTAAAATGACCTACCTTATTGCATGAAAAACATTTCAAAGGTAATTTTCCTTCAAACTTGCCCTTACCTCTTTTTTCTCTTCTAGCAATCAATGCAACATGTTCATCCATCTTCTTTTCTTCTGCCATTATCTTTTCCCATTCTTCGGCATACTCGCCAAGCTCTTCTTTTAGGTTTTCTTTGCTGGTGCTTGGAAGTTCAGAAAAACTCTTGTGTGTGGATGCCTTAAATGAAGAATCAACTTTAGGTATAGCTTCTCCTAATTCTGCAGCTTCGAAAGTAGTTAGCTTTGCAATCAACATCTCTCTACTAAAGTTCAGAGTTAGGGGTATGGTTTTTTCAATAGACATAGCCTTGAACTTGTAAGTAGGATTTAGTGATATGAGGATCTTTGCAATAACTTCTTCTTCATCATAAGTGCCTCAACAATTTCTGATTCCAACTACAGCTTCGGTAACCCTTTGAACATAGGCCCTAATGCTTTCATCTTCATTTATTTGCAACTTCTCCATCTTTGTCTTCTAGTTTTGTAACTTCGCTTTTTTAGTATACTTGTCTCCTTCATATAGTGCCTCTAATGTTTCCAAATTTCATGTGCTGAATCCAAATCTTTGACTTCAGTAAACTCACCCTCAGATAGGGCACTAATAAATGCTTCTCTTGTGACCATGTTGTATGAGAACAAATTATTTTCATCATTAGTGGTTGACTCCAAATCACTTTCATCCTTCAAGGTTTCCTTTTTCTTTACTATCATCCAATAGTCTATGCCCAAACATAGCAAATGTGTTCGCATCTTGTTTTTCCAACTGTCAAAGTTTTCAGGATCAAATTTAGGACTATCCTTCCTATAGAATGCCATTTCCAAGATCACCTCAAGCTATTAAGATTTCTCTTTGAGGACCACAAGCTCTGATACCAATTGTTAGGTGACACAGTCAAGGTTGGTGAATCCAATTAAGGATAGACTAACCTTGCAGCCAAACCAATATGCAGGAAAAATATACAATAAGAAACATAGATATGCAATGAAATAGAAGTCTTTATTCATCAAATCAATGATTACATGCAATGTGCCAGGCTATAAGGCCTTCCCAGTTACGGCCAAATACAAAGAAAGTAACAATATACAAGATCTCGCAAGATCCAAATCTTTTCCACAACATCAGCAATCAACTAGCCCGGGTCTGTAACACACAGAACACTGGTAGGCACCCAGGAAAGATCTAAACTTGTACTCCAACTTCCAAGAAATCTTCCTGCTCCTAAGCTCGCAAGCTACTAACTTTCCTTCCATCCTCCCCCCTTCCTCCAAAAAACTACCCAAGCATCCTATAAATACTAATTCCTAGCCACAAGTCAGCTAATGAAACAATTAACCCATACAAACAAATATTAAATGCTAAAACATCAGCCGGCTCTCAAATAGCCTTACAAAATAAATAAACTCTTCAAGATAGCCCCAACGGTCATTAGATCCACATATAAGAATGTAACACACCAGATCTAGGTCCCCATGCATCCAATGGTCAATCCATAACACAAGGAGCACGACCAAAATTAAATGCACCAGTCGGCCAAGCCGATTCACCCAAACATTCCAGTCGGTAAGCAAGAATATCAAGCAACAGAAGAAAATAACCAAGCACCAATCGACCAACCATGCCAAGCATGACCAAGCAACATAGTTAATGTCAAGCAATAGGAAACTAACGCCTTCAGTTATCGAGCATCCTTCAGAGATTGAACACCCCGGTAACCATAGAAATTGAGCAACCAGTCTCCCAAACCGAGCAAGAAATCCACTAAACCAAGATCAAAACCAACAATCTACCTTCAAAGATAAAAATATTTTTGGTTGATATAGGATTGCCAAGAATCCTAGGATGCTCCTGCATCAAACACCCCAAGTCAGAAAGATTTTCTCATAAGAAAATTAGGAACACCTCAAGGGAATCAGAACAGGTATGCCGAATCTGTTCTTCACCCACATCTCTCCTTGTCCTTCATCCCAAGTAGTCTTTGCTTCATTCACTATCTCATGCAAAAATTCCTTCTACTTTTCATTGTGCTTATCACTTTGGTTGGCAACTGATAGCAACTGATTCTGACCACTACCGACCACAGCAGTGCCTCGGTAAGGTCCATCCTCTCTAGACTTCTCAATCAACTCCATATCATATGCACCTCTCTATGTCACAAATGTCACCATCTTCTGAACCATCTCTACCAGTAAAACCATCTACTTCTTGATCTCAACAAACTCTTCAGATATCTCATTCACTTTCTCCTTCAAATCAAGCTTAACAGGAATAGGTTCTTCCACCTTGTGCTCCTGAGGTTTGTCACAAGGACAATACTTGATAACTCCACATCCTTTAACCCCTGTCTCCTATAAAGATATCATCTTATGTTGAGCTCCTTCATGCCTAACGACATAAGTGTTAGCATGACCATCAAACAACACATTTCTATCAAACTGCCAAGGTCTACCGAGCAACAAATGATAGACATCCATAGGCAACACATCACACAATATCTCATCATGGTAAGATCCAATCTAGAAATTAACCAAGCAATGCTCTTCAATTCTAGCCTTAGAAACATCTTGAGTCCAACTAATCTCATAAGGATTAGGATGCTTCCTCCTCTCTAAATTCAATTTACTAACCATTTCTTCTAAAACAAAGTTCTCAGAACTATCACCATCAACTAGAATATTACATACATTATCTTTGCACTTGCATCTAGTCTTGAACAAATTTCTTCCTTGCACCAGTTCAGAGACACATGCATCAAATCTTCTAGTGACAAGACATTCACCTTTCTCTAGAACATTCTCAATGTCTTCTTCGGCAACTAATGCAACTCTTTTCTTAGAACACTACCAACTTCTATGACCAGCTTCACCACAGTTATAACACATACCAGTGAACTCATTCTTCCACCTTCCTTTCTGTCCAGCATTCTTAGTAACTTGACCATTGCTAGATCCAACATCAGGTTTAGGATTCTCTGTCACATTACTTTCAGCAACTGTTTCACCAGTCTTACCACCTCGGTTCCTACTATTCTATTTACCTTCATACTTCTTATTCAATTTCTCTTCAATCTTTAATGCCATCTGATAAGCATCACCAATCATTGTCATTCGAATAGTAAGTAACTCCTCTTGAATACTAGGTCTCAAACCATAGACATACCTAGCAACCTTCTCTTTATCAGCTTCAGAATGACCAATCCTAATCAAAAGTCTGTAAAACTCCTCGATATACTCCTATACCGATTTGTTAATATGCTTTAAAGCTTGCATCTTCTTAAACAATTCCAATTCATAATCCATCAGAATGAATTTTTTCTTCAACTTGTCAACCATTTGGTTCCACTTAGTGATCTTTTCTTTTCCTCTTCTACCTCTCTCCAACTGGACTTCTCTCCACCAAATATTTGCATGACCCTTTAACTTAGTCTTTGCAAATTTGACTCTAACAGGATCTTCTATTTCTTCATACTCAAAGTATTCATCAATCTCATTGATCCAATCAATCAATTCTTCAGGCTTAAGGCTTCTAGCAAATGTAAAAACTTAAATCTTAGGTCTCTTCCCAATCTTAGACATAGCTTTCAGGATTCTATTCTCCTCTAGATCTTTAGTTTCTTCTATAGCTTCTTCAAAATGATCTTCTTCTTCAGATTCATCATCACTATCCCCCTTCAGGGTAGGCTTCTTCTTTCTCAATTCTTATTGTAGGTCTTGCACTTGTTTATGCAAAGCCCTAAAATCATCAAGACTGAATTCTCCAACAGCCTCTTCATTTGAAGTCTCACAATTTCTCCTTAGAGGCATCTTCAAATCAAGATCTAGACACACAAGATCCACTTGGCTCCAACAGGAACAAAACTTGCTCAAACAAGAATACACTTCGCTCCACCAGATCAACTTGCTCCAACAGGGACAAACCTTGCTCTGATACCACCTGATGCAGTCAAGGTTGGTGAATCCAATTAAGGACAGACCGAGCTTGTAGCCAAACCAATATGCAGCAGAAATACACAATAAGAAACACAGATCTTCAATGAAATGGAAGTCTTTATTCATCAAATCAATGATTACACGCAATGTGTCAGGCTGTAAGGCCTTCCTGATTATGGCCAAATAAGAAGCAAGTAACAATCTACAAGATCTCATAGGATCCAACTCTTTTCCACAACATCAGCAATCAACTAGCCCAAGTTTGTAACACACAGAACACTGGTAGGCACCCAAGAAAGATATAAACTTGTACTCCAACTTCCAAGCAATCTTCCTACTCCTAAGCTCGTAGGCTACTAACTTTCCTTCCATCCTCCCCCCTTCCTCCAAACAACTACCCAAGCATCCTATAAATACTGATTCCCAGCCACAAGTTGGCTGATGAAACAATTAACCCATACAAACAAATATTAAATGCTAAAACATTAGTCGGCTCTCAAATAACCTTACAAAATAAATAAACTCTTCAAGATGGCCCCAATAGTCATTAGATCCGCATAGAAGAATGCAACACGCCAGATCTGGGTCCCCACGTGTCCAACGGTCAATCCATAACATGAGGAGCACGAACCAAATTAAATGCACCAGTCGGCCAAGCCAATTCACCCAAACATTCCAGTTGGTAAGCAAGAATGCCGAGCAATAGAAGAAAATAACTGAGCACCAGTTGACCGACCATGCCAAGCATGATCAAGCAACACAGTTAATGCCGAGCAATAGGAAACTGACACCTTCAATTACCGAGCATCCTTTAGAGACTGAACACCCCGATAACCATAGAAACCGAGCAACCAGTCTCCCAAACCATGCAAGAACTCCACTAAACCAAGATCAAAACCAACAATCTACCTTCAAAGACAAACATATTTTTTGTTGATACGAGATTTCCAAGAATCCTAGGATGCTCCTGCATCATTAGGAATAACAGTTCACAATACAACTGAGAGGAGGGGTGAATCAATTTTATAACAGAATATTAAACTTTAAAATTTAAGCTTGCAATATCAGATCCAATGAACACAATGAATGCCAACACAATAACATAATATTTTGGTTACGGGGAAACCTTGTTAAAGGTAAAAACCCCGGTGGGAATTAGCACCCACAAATGATGTACTGAGAGTATAGTAATCCTTGTTAGAAGATATAGCCTTGTTAGGAGCTTATTGAAACATTACAGTACATAGTCCTTGTAAGAGGACATACCCTGTTAGGAGTCAAGAATAAAAGGAAGGGCTCACTTCCCAAGGCTTACTACCCAAAGAAGGTTAAATCCACCTTCAGAACTCACTAGTTCGCAACTGGTGTATATAAAGAAATACATAATATTTTGAACAGTTTGCCACCAAATGTCTTTGCTTGATCATTTCCAATGAAGTCCACGAATAAACCTCTACTCTACATACAATAGACACAAGCTCATATCTTTCACAACCTCCTTATATCACATTCATTCCATCCTTGTCTTTTCCAAAGAAAAGACCTTTCATTTATACCTTATTACAATTTACCAAGATCAGGTCGGCCCATGAGGCTTTTCTAATTATAAATAATTACATAAACCTTTGCTAAGATACACACAGTATCTAGAAAAAGTCTATAATGATTAGATTACAACAATTAAGGATCAACATCCTTAATTTAAGATTTCCAAACAAAATACACGCTTCATTCCCTGAGTCGGCTTCAGAATAAACCATCACCAAAATACACGCCACATATGACATCACCAATCATTTTGTACCTTGTTCTGACCAATGAACATTCTTCGGTATCCTTTCTAACATCCTTAAAGTTCGCATACCTTGAATCTGAATCCTCTGGAAGATATACCAAAAACCCAAAGACTAACTCTGTTAATTCTCACAATCACAGTCCAGTGACCAGTCTTTACCAAAATAGTTGTAACTATCTCAATATTAAACATATAATGATGCAATCTTAGATATAAGATCACAACATCCACTTTAATTCACAACTAACTTCGCAACATCTGAAACATTCGTACAGTGTCCGTACACTATGATTACCAGTCTGATTCCTTCATAAGAACATATGTTGACATCAGTGACAAAACATAAATGACAACAATATGAGCACTCATTCAGTAATGTAGTAATTAAACATATTAAATGTCTCAATCACCACCCATTCATTAGCAATATCCATCAGGCTTGTTGTGGGGGTTTGGTTAGAGATATGTATTGAAATTGCATAGGGGCGGTGACAATCCCTTTGGGTGTGTAGACAAGCCACATTTCTGAGGTGATGGGTTCTCTTCAGGTTATTAAATTTGCTAAGAAGTTGAAATGCCAAAATATTTGGGTGGAGGGTGATTCTAAAAACATCATCAAATGCTTATTTGGTAAGAATAAGGGCTCGTGGTCTATAGAGCATGTCATTAGGGAGGCTAAGGACATTCTGGGCATGTTCAATTAGGTGCAAATATCCCACGTGTATCGTGAAACTAATAAAGTTGTGGATCATCTTGCCAAAATTATTATTAAAAGTAATGAAATCATTACTTCGAATAGATGCCTTAAACAAGATAAAGAAATAAGAAGAATCATTAATTATGATTTGATGCATAGTAATGTGGGAAGGATAATAACCAATTATTGAAATGAAATTCAAGCACCTCAATTTTAGGAAAGGTATTATGGTGATCTAGGGAAAGTATGAAAAGATCCTTTTAATCCTCCTCGACATGTTTTTTGGGTTGTTATTTGGGCATTTTCTATTAGCTACATTGTATTCAACTACTTGAGTCTGTACTCTATTGAAAGAAAAATGGGAGACCTTAACAGACAGGAGCCTGACTCTTGTAAGGTTTGGAAAGAGGAGGAGGTATTGAATCATCTTGGGAAAGACAAAATCACCAACTACATTGAACGTCTTCATGGTTTTGATAGTTAGGTAACAAAATCTTTTGCTAAAAGATAGGAGAGTCTTCTATCACTCTCCATGGTATTAATGTTGAGATTAAGGTTAATTTTCTTTCTGAAATTATGAGTCTTTCTATCTTTGGGAGGGATTTCTTTAACTTGGAGAGAAAGAGATCTCTGATGTCACAGTTCATAAATTCCCCAAGGATGAGGAGGAGGAAAAAATTTTAACCAAGACGTGGGCTTATTACAATATTGAGAAAATTAAGCCCTTTTGGAAGAAAGTGTTAATCTATGTCACGGCCTACTTCACCCTGAATGGAAGACACACAAGCGTACATAGCTACCATTTTTTGTTTTTAAACCATTTTTGACATAAGGATAGGGTTTCTTTCCTATTTTTCATCCTCAAGTATTCGAATCATATCCTGGGAGAACACAAGAAAAAACCCAATAAGCTTGTCCTGTATGAAGGGCTTATCTTGCTAATCTTTTATTACTATAAAACTTGGACTCCCAAGCCGAATATTAAGGAGTCAAAGGACAAGAGGAAAGTGACAAGTGTTGGTTTGGATGAGGTTGAAAGGAAAAGACCTTGGAGATCTATAGGAAGAAATAAAACCCCTATTAACCTTCTAAATCAGTTTAATAGAGAAAAGGGTATGGAGATGAAGGATGACAATGATGTCGAGTCTAATAAGAAAGGGACAAGTGTAGTTAACCATGGGTTTGAAGAAGAGAAAGGTATGGAAATAGAGGATGAAGATGAATCTACTACCAAGTATGTTAAGGGTATCCCCTTAAATGAGGTGGTGGATACTACTACTCAGGAAGTTGGGAATTCTCTAAAGAAGTGTGACCAGAAGATGGAAGGAAATCAAAAGAATCACAAGGAGACAAAAGTGGATGACAACAAGATTATGCAGGAGCAAGTTGACAAGGGTAGAAACCAACAAAGTGACAAAGGTAAGGGTTATACTTCCCATATTGTGGACTATTCTACTTTTGGCTTGTTGCCCCCCCCCCTCAAGCCCTAAAAATGAGGTTGTGCATAATATTTTTGATTCTAGAAGGAAAGAGGAGATGGATCATCTGAGTTTTAGCCCTCCTGAGGGCAATCTAGGTTCTTCGTTGGATTTCCTCGGCTGATCTCAGAGTCGATATTTCCAATGCCATAGACAAATGGGTGCATATTGAATTGAACAACATCTATTCCAAGTTGAAAAATATTCAGGATTAGCAGGATAAGGAATCTCAGGCCAAGAAGAATCTTGAAGAGAGCATTGGGGTCCATCTTCATGGTAGTAATGAGAAAATGGATGTTGCTATTCAAAATCTTAGGGCCTTGAATGGAAAAATAAAGAAGATGGTGGTGGATAGGGACACTGGATAGGTGGTTCAAGATAAAGGGGTGAGCATGGCTATCGTTGAAGGTCCCAGGACATGTACTCGGGCTAGTCTGAGGAAGAAGGCATCTATCCCGAAGACCCCCTAGACTCTCAATGAGGTCATGGATGATGTTACTGTCATTGAAGAGGAAGTGGCCTCTACTCTGAAAGATCTAGCCTAGTGCTTTTCTTGTCTTTATTTTTCTATCCTATTTTTGGCATCTAGTTGTTGGTGTTTCCTTTTTATGGTGGGTTCTACTTCTGGTTGTTGGACTGGTCCTGTTGGTTTTCTTTCTTCCAATATTTTTTTGTTATGGTAGTCTTTATTGAGTATCTATTGTAATCCTTTGTAAGGGGTTTCAGAGCTCCCCTCAAAACCCACTTTTTCCTTAATCCAAAAACATATCCTAATCCTATTATAGATGCATTGCAAAAAATAGAGGATGTAGATGGTACAATGAAATAAGTGTATATATATATATATATATATATATATATATATATATATATATATATATATATATATATATATATATATATATATATATATATATATATATATATATATATATATATATATATATATATATATATATATATATATATATATATATATATATATATATATATATATATATATATCTGTGTGTGTGTGTGTGTGTACTTTTTGAATTTGTGATAAATTCATATTGTATTGCATTAAAATGATTTAAAAGAAAAAACTTAAACAAACTAAGTCTATTCCTACATATTTATGTAAACTTCAAAAGATGTGGAGAAGCATACATATAAATGTGATGAAATGAAAATGAGAAGAGAGCTTAAACTATCTCGACACAAAATATGCAAATGAAAACCTCCAAAATGACTAAGTGTTGTAATATTGTTGTTTATGGAATGTAGTTGCTCATAATCCTACATCATAGCAATGTGTGAAAGAAGTGTTGAACGAGGAAGAGGATTCTCAATTTATAAGATTTTTGAGGAAATGGATGATTGAGATTAAAAGTTGGATGAAGGGTCAAGATTGCATAGGACTGATGAGGTGGATGCCAAGTGGAGGCCATGTAAAGGCCAAGTGGATTAGGATTTTTACCATTCAAAGGGGAAATATTCTCACATGTGTGAAAAACTTTTGAAAGTGACATGTCAATGACAATGTGTAAGAGGGTGGGAGAACCAAGGTTGCTTACAAATGTGTGAGAAAATTTGGAAAAGGACTTTCCAATGACATGGGTCAAAAGATAGAAGAGGATGAGAGAACCAAAGTTTCTCACACATGTGTAAGCCATTTTGAAAAATGACATGTCAATGACATGGGTCAAAAGATGAAGAGGGTGAGAGAACTAAAGTTGCTCACACATGTGTGAGCAACATTGGAAAATGACATGTCAATGGCATGTGGGAGACAAATGTGTAAGAGTCACATGTGATTTGGGTTTGGGTTAGGATTTCTTAATATTTAGATTAATGTTGTGAAAATGATTAGAATATGAATTAGGTGGGAGAATTAAGATTAAATAGTGGGAAAGTGGGTTGACTTGGGTTAGAAGTATGGGTTAGGTTAGGGAAGTGAGGTTAGGTGAGGGTTAAAGTTAGGAGCCATGTGCTCAAATAGAATTAAATACAATATTTAATTCTAAGTGGGATAAAATGGGATTAATTAAGTAAACTAGGTCATTTACTTAATTAAATGGAGGATTAAGATGAGGAGGACTAGGCTAGGATAAGATTAAATAAATGTACATTTATTTAATCAAGGATAGGATAAAGAGGATTGTAATTAAATAAATGTGAATTTATTTAATTAAAGGTAGAATAAGGCTAATTATTAAATAAATAATAATTATCTATTTAATTAGCTAGGATAAGGGTAATTGTTAGGATAATTTTTGGTGTCTACATTTTGCCCCTCTTTGATGTAGCATCATGAAGTGATGTTAGATCAAAGAAGATTAAAACATAGTGGATAAAAGAGATAAGACTATTAACATGATGCCCTAGTCACAGAAGGATGAGGAAGGATAACGAGGAGGGATTGGTATGCCCCCTCGAGAGGGCATGTGAGTTTGGAGAAAATGGGTGTGCTATCAAAATGAATAGGAGTATGGACATAAATTGAAAAGGTTATATATGAGGAAGGGAGAATAGACAAAGACATGTTGCAATGGTGTGAGAAACCTAAGTTTGATATTGTATTTGACAATATGCACCAAGGTACGAGGAACCAAGATGACAATGTGTCAAGTACGTGATAAAAAAAGGTCAAATGCAACCATATGCCTATGACACCATGATATGGAAGACCATGATGCCATTGTGACAGTAGGATGCAAAGACCATGATAAATGAAAAAAAATTCTAATACATACAAGCAACAAGCAAGCATCCACAACAAACCAAATGCAAATGAAAATTTTGTCCCTAGTCAAACTAAAAACCAATTGATGGATTGATTGATGATTATTAATTGAGAATGAAAAAATTAATGAAAGAACAATGTACATCGAAAGGATTGGGAAGGATACATCCCATGATGATGATTGGATTGAAATTGGGATCAATGGATTATCAGCAGATTTAGGTCAAGATGATGGGTTGATGAAGGATTGATGTACAAAATGACAAGATTGGATTGATTGGATTAGTATTGATTGCATTTGATTGGACTAATTTGGGATTTTTTAATTTTATGGATTTTTAATTTATTGATGAGTGGATTGGATAGAATGAGATTGAAGGGGACTGATGGGATTGGGAGATTTGGATAAGAGAATAGGAGTAGAAATGAATTGGATTGAAGAGGATAGGAAGAAGGGAAATTGATTGGATTAGAAGGTAAATGAGTTGGAAAAATATTAGATTAGAAGAAGGGAAATTTATAGGAGTGGAAGATAAATGGATTAGAAGATGAATGAGTTGGGAAAGATTAGATTGGAAGAAGGGAAAGTGAGAATTAGAAGATGAATGAGTTGGAAAAGATTGGATTGGAAGATAAATGAAGGAGAATGAAGAAGATAGGAAGAATGGAAATTGATTAGAGTGGAAGATAAATGAATCTTCTTGAGTGGATTAGAGGAAGGGAAACTAAGAGGATTAGAAGAAGAATAGATTGGAGGAGATTAGATTGGAAGATACATAATTTGGAAGAGAGGAAAAGAAGGAAGGGGAAATGATTTTGAAGATAAGTAGATTTGATATGAAAGGATTAGAAGAAGGGATTGAATGGGATTGAAAGATAAATGAATTTGATTGAGGGGATTGGAAGATAAATGAAGTGAAGAATGAAAGAAGAAAAATTGATTGGATTAGAAGAGAAATGGATTTGGAAAAGATTGGATTGGAAGAAGGGAAATTGATAGGATTGGAAGATAAAGGATTTGAAATCTCGAGGAAAAGAAGGAAGGGGAAATGATTTGGAAGATAAGTAGATTTGATATAAAATCATTAGAAGAAGGGATTGAAGGATAAATGAATTTGATTGAGTGGATTAGAAGAAGGGAAATTGATTCTAGATTAGTTCAGAGAAATGAATTGGATAGATAAATGATGTTGATAAGATGGGGTTGAAAGAAGGGGAATCAATCAAGGATAAGACGAGATTAGAGGAATTTGAGTGAGTAGATGGGAAGAAGGGAAATTGATTAGATTAAAAACACTTGGTTTAATACTTGTACATACATACAAACTATCTAGAAAATCTAGTAAATATGTAAAGCATGCCAATGCACATTGTTAAGATTACTAGTCTATGTGTATAGCATCTAATAAAGCACATGTAAATACATATAGTCCATCTAGTAAAACATGTAAATAAAGCATGTAAATGTGTCAGTTCAAATGATCAATGTAACAAACATCAAGTGTCCATAAAATAAATAATCCATATGATAAAGAGTCCCTAAAGTCAAGCATCCCTAAAGTCAATGGTGCTCTTCAATCTACATGAACTAGGATGATTTGAATGACTCTGTAAAAGAACATCATAGTTAAAATCATACACGTGAATTCACATTTAAAACTATTAAAAATGATATAAAACATTTTAATAAAAAATTTATAAATTAAAGATGAACAAAGTACCATGTCATTTTGCACTTTCCTGGTGGACTTCACGACCTATCTGATGTTGTTGTCCCTCTTGGGACTCTGTTTGCTATTAATGGAGATTGGTTATTCTAGGTAATGTGGATAGTAATTATGTATGCATGTACAATTGTTTTTGCCCTATTTTAGTTATGGAGGGCAATGAATCTTAATGTTGTATGGGCTATTATAGTATCAGGTGTGGGTCGGGTGTTAATACCTGTATATGCTAGTAGTTCTTGCTAATAAGATGTTAGCACGGTTAAGGGATTGGTAGAATCTCTATACTTTGCATAGGGATAATCCCTAATTTTGTACTTTTGAACATATTACTTTAATATCAATAAATTATTATATTACTAATTAAAAATATATATTCATCTACAATTTATTTCATTATATTATTCAAATACTTAAAAAATATTACTTTTTTACAATTTCTTTAAAATTTTCTATAAAAAACACATAAATAATATAATTATTCATCTATAACCTATTTCGATATATTAATTTTTTGAATGCTTCTACAATTTTTTCAAAGTTATAAAAAAAACACACACACACAAACTCCCAGCTAACGCAAAATCAACTAAACATTTTATCATCGAAATAAATTTAACTAGAATTTGTTTTGAATTTCTCTAAACTGTTCTTTAAAAAAACGAACTCCTAACACACACAAAATGAACTAAACATTTCATCCTTAAAATGATTTTATTAGACAATATAAACTTTAATGTTCAGTTCGGAAAAATCTGAATTGATAGGCTATTTGTAAATTTGTTCAATCCAGTGCCAACCTTTGTAAAGCTAAATCTATTTATAGAATTTTTTTCGTATAGCTGCATGCTGAAGAAAACATGAGCAAATCTGTATGAACAATTTCATATTCGATTTGATGTAGCAGAAAATAGGATAACAGAAAAGGAAGAGCAGCTTCAATTTATGTTGAAGAAACAGATAAAACGAAAAATAATCAAGAACAGTGCCTGTTATGCAAGCTTGAATGCTAAAACCATAAGTAATAAATATAGCCATTATATAAAAATGCTGACAAAGGCTTCCTATATAAGCATCAGATAAATTTACTGAATAGAGAAACAATTAGATCATAGCAACCCAGGTTGTTCCAGATAATATGTATTTACTCACTTTTAAATAAGGTCTTAAAATAATCTGATTTAAAAAAGGAGCGATGACCAGTTTCATTTTTATGAAGAAACCAAACAAGTTTGTCGTCCCAATTCTAGCAAACACAAACAAGATTCTTTATATTGGATAGTTAGTTTAAATAATTCTTACACTCTCAAGTTTTTAAATTTACCTTTCCCAAATTGTTTCTCTTTCTACCCAATATCCCATTTTTTAATCTTAGCAGGAATATAGCTATCACCCACTTTGGGAAGTATTGGATCACATTTGAGCCATTCTCCAAGAAATCAACCCATCTCATGATTTCTTCGTACTTTTTTTGTCCCTTTTCTGATAACATCAAATCTTGAACTCCATGAATTTCTGAAATTTTAAAAGTTGACAATAGTGCAAATTGAGCTGCTGCCTCCAGTAAAATGATCTCGGTCTAATTAAAACAACAACAAACTTAGATTTACGATATCTATATAGCTAAATATTAGGACATTAGAAAATAAACACAAACCAAGTGTTTAACTTTAACCTGTGCCATTACGCTGGTCTTTCCCATTCCCCAGCTACCACATATACCAATAGCAATGGGAGGTTCTACATAAGGATTCAACAGTAGTGCAGCAAGACCATAAGAAAAATCAGCTCTTCCTGTAAGATCAAACATGGTATATTCAGTTTCTGGATTCGATTGTTTAAATCTAATAGATTGTGGATTGTAGAAATCTAATAGATTTGAAAATCAAACATGTTTTAGCTTTCTATTCTAAAACCAATGATTATAAAAACTTGTCGAAAATCAAAGATAGTATTGTTTTACCAAGATAGTCTTTGACAGATGGTTTCTCTTGGTTTTGGCTCAGTACATAGGCTCCACAGTCTAACATCTTGTTGATGATAACAACATCCCCCTCGCCCGCGGCCAAGTGTAGAACCTTGTCAAGAACATTGAAATTTCCACCGCAAGGGACTGCCATTAATTTTTCAAGCATATTATGTTTCCCATGTTTCTCCTTAAATAAATATACATGTATACAGTGGAGAATGGAAGTAGAACGGATGAAATTCCAGGACGCCTCAAGCACTGGGGAACTCTGCTCTTTCCACTTATGCATCATAACTTGAAAACTTAAAGTCGTACATATTCTCAATACCTCGGTAGAAAATGATCCCACATAACATTCCGGAGGGCGTCTGCTTTCTATCCAAGAGCTGATTGAATTGGGAAACAAATCTACAAATCACACTCGGGCTTCATTTATTAAGGACTGGACAAACAATCGGATTCTGGCATCCTCATGATCTATCTCATAATCATCAATGAGGTTACTAAGCCTCTGCAAATTTACTTCAACTGATTCACTTTGTAAACCTCTGAACTTTGGCATTCCACATCTTATCCCAACTGGTACAGCATTTGAAAACTATGCACATGACTGAAATCGATTGGTCTATATCTCTCCATACTAAAATTACTTCTCAAAGTAAAAGGTTGAGGCTCATTACAAGTCATGGTTGCACTAGGAACCATATGAGATATATATTCAAATATTTTGGACTAGTGCTATTACAAATTTTCTTTTACATCAAGAAATATTACATGGCATGTAATACTTGACCTACAACTACAAATGTCAAGATTTCTTTCAATGAACGTGAAATAATGCAACATACATACTTCCTTCATATTAAGAATGCAAATGATAGCTGAGAAGTATGTGAGATTTATATTAATCTTTCCATAATGGAGTGCTCAAATAACTTAGCAGGGAACATTTGATATCTTTATGAAAAAATGAGGAGTACATGGAAGATCACAACAACTATCTATTTTATTCTTTGACTGAGAACTTTGTGGGTCTAGGACATTTTCACATTCTCAATTCCTTTCTATTAGAGAGTCATCACCTCCTTTGTAGAGAGAAATAAGATTAGATATAAAAAAAATTCTACTTGTGGGTTTATCCACCAGCAAAGTCATACATTTACAAATTTTACATGTATGCTGCTACAAAACATTTCCATGCTTAAAATTTAGAAATCTGAAACAAACTTTCAAATTCACTTATAACCTTGACTCTTTCCCCACATGAAATTAATACTAACTTTCTAGATACTCTAGGACACAAGTTTATTTAACATTTCAAAGCTTTTACCAATAGAGTCACCATCTTGTTGGAGATAATTTTTCTTGCTGGAAAAGAAAATACCAATTGACAAGGTATAACCAACCTTCTTCTCTTTGAGCTCCACAAGACTCAGGAGGGTGATCCTATTTCTAAGTTTGCATATATGACAAACTCACTCCAAATAAAAATTACAAACCTATAAAAGTGGATAATTCGGAGCTCAACATATAATGGGTATCAATAATAGATTTCCATATTTCACCAACTTTATACAATCCCACTTGCATTAAACATCACTGAGAACAAAAAAACTAACCTAACTCTACTCCTACTAACATAAAAGGCAAAATGACTTTTAAATTTGATTTGTGTTTGTAAAAATATAAAATGTCATGCAAAGATCAGAGCCTTATCATAGCTCTAGAGTCAGATGTGAAACTAAAAGTTAAACTCCATTTGCAAACCAAATTTTATCAGTGGATTTCATATGCTTGCATTAATAAATTCACTCTATTGGATATTACTAATGCATTGGGGAGTTTGTTGAATACATTTAATATGTTTAATCACTACATTGAGTAATGTTGGAATTACTGTTGTCATTCGTGCTTTGTCACTAATGTCAACATATGTTTCTATGAGGAGAACAGGCGGGTTATTATAGTGTACAGATACTGTATAGATGTTTCAGAATGTGTGAAGTCAATTGTGTGTACAAGTAGGTGTTGTGATCTTATATCTAAGATTGCATGATATAATATTGCATATTGGTTGAGTTGTGGAAGATTTGGTGAAGACTGGTTACTGGACAGTGACAGTGGAAGATGACAGAGTTAGTCTCTAAGTTTTGGGCATATCTTACAAGCGATGAGGATTCAGTGTATGCGAGCTTAAGGGATGATAGATAGTATATTGAAGATTGTTCGCTGGTCTTAGCAAGGTACAGAAAGAAGGATGACGTCAGTTGTGGCGTGTGTTCTAGAGAAGATCTATTTGGAATCTGACTTTAGAGTTGTAGCGTGTATCATGGATGGAGAGAATGAATTATGGATGTCAGTCCTTAATTATTGAATCATAATTGTTGTGTACTTGTATTAGATACCGTGTGTATCTTAGCAAAGAGTTATGTAATTATTTTTATATTAGGAAAGCCTAATTGGGTGACTTGATCATTTATTTTGTAATAGGGTATATATGTAAGATGTTTTCTTTTGAAAAAGATATGGTAAAATGTATGTAATGTAAAAGAGGATTGTGGAAGTTGCGAGCTTTTGTCTGCTGGATATAGAGAAGCGGATAACTTATGTACTTCATTGGAACTAAACAGGAAAAGACAATTGCTATTAGACAATTCAAAGATTGTGTATTTCTTACATACACTTGTGTTGCGAACAATGAGTTCTGAAGATGGACATAACCTTCTTTGGGCAGTGAGCCTTGGTAGTGAGCCTACCCTTTTTCTTGACTCCTAATAGGGTCTTTCCTCTAACAAGGACTATGTACTGTAATGTTTAAATCAGCTCCTAATAGGGATAGATCTTCTAACAAGGATACTATACTCTCAGTACATCATTAGTGGGTGTTAATTCCCATTGGGATTTTACCTTTAACATGGTTTCATCAACAACAAAATATTGTGTTATTGTGTTGACATTCATTGTGTTCATTTGATTTATTATTGCTTCTATTCAAAGTTTAAAGATTAATACTCTGTCATACAACTGATTCACCCCCCCTCTCAGTTGTATTAGTGGAGTGTTATTCCTAACAATTGGTATCAGAGCTACTGGTCCTTAGAGATAAAGCTTAACAACTTGAGGTGATCTTGGAGATGGCATTCTATAGCAAGGATAGTCCAAAATTTGATCCTGAAAGCTTTGACAGTTGGAAGAACAATATGCGAACTTATTTTCTATGTTTGGGCATTGACTATTGGATGATCACTAAAAATGAAAAAACCATGAAGGTTGAGGATGAATTGGATAATGCTACTGATGAAGAAAAGAAGACATTTTCATATACTATGGTCGCAAGGGAAGCACTGATCTGCACACTCTCTGAAGGAGAATTTACTGAGGTGAAAGATCTAGATTCTACATACAAGATTTGGACAAGATTAGAAGTACTATATGAAGGAGACAAGTTTACCAAGCAAGCAAAGTTACAAAATTTGAAAACAAGGATGAAGAAGCTTCAAATGAAAGAAGATAAAAATGTTAGGGCTTATGTATAAAGAGTTACAGAGGTTGTGATTGGAATCCAAAATTCTAGAGTCATTTATGAAGAGGAAGAAGTCATTGCAAAGACCCTTAGATCATTGACACCTATTTGCAAGACCAAAATTTAGGCTATAGAAGAAATCATACCTTTGACTCCAAACTTTAGCAGAGAAATGTTGATTACAAAGCTAACTACCTTTGAAGCTGCAGAAATGAGAGATTGTGTACCTAAAGTTGAAACAACATTTAAATCATCTACACATAGGAAGATAATGTCTACAATTTCAAGCACTAGCAGTGAGAACATAAAAGAAGAGCTTGGTGAATATGATGATGAATGTGAACAGATACAAGAAGAAGAAAGAAAGCTATATGAGCTTGTTGCACTAATCGCTAGAAGGGAAAAGAGAGGTAAGGGTAAATTTGAAGGAAAGTTACCTTTGAAATGGTTTTCATACAATAAGATAGGTCACTTTGCATCTAGATGTCCTACAAGAGTTCCTAAGCACAAACCTAAGTTTTTCAAGCTTAAGTATTCAAAGGATAAAGAATTTTATTATGCTAGTGAAGGTATTTCTAATGATGATGATTTGGATTATGAGGAGATTGAATTTATTGCACTATTAAAGATGAAAAACTAGTATATGAGGAAAAAGCTTTAGTATCACATGTTAATAATAAATTTGAATGAGTTATAGATAGTGGTTGCTCACATCATATGACTGGAGACAAAAACAAGTTTGTTAAACTAATGAAGTATGATGGTGGTGTTGTAAGATTCAAAAATAATGTTCCTAAACCTATCATAGGAGTAGGATCTATTTCTTTGGATGAAAGGACTAATACTGACATTGTACTACTTGTTGATGGACTTAAGCATAACTTGTTGAGTGTTGGACAATTGATGGATAAGGGATATCAATTAAAGTTCATTGATGAGAAATGTTTTATCAGAGGTAAGATAGGAAACTTTATTGCAACCGATACTAAATCTAGAGGTAATGTATTTGGGTTAAATACATCTGAAGCTTCTTGTTTTGTTGTGAAGATATATGACAGTTGGTTATGGCACAAAAGATTTTTCCATGTTAATTTTGATATTATTGTGAAGGCAAGCTTGAGTAATACAGTAAGAGATCTACTGAAGATTGTAAAACCATCTAACACCATGTGTAAAGAATGTGTTATGGGAAAACATACTAGAAGCAACTATAAAAGTAAATCATATACAACAAAAAGAAAGTTGGATCTGGTACATACATATCTATGTGGACCTACAAGGACAAGATCATACTATGGTGAAAGGTATTTTATATTTTTTGTTGATGACTTTTCTAGAATGATGTGGGTCACTTACTTAAAGAAAAAATCAGAAGCATTTGACAAATTCAAGATATTCAAAGAAAAAGTAGAGAATGAATTAGGCTTAAAGATAAAATGTCTAAGATTAAACAGAGGTGGAGAATTTACTTAAGATCTATTCAATTTACATTGTGAAGAGCATGGAATACAAAGGCAAACATCTTCTCCTAGGACTCCACAGCAAAATGAGATAGCAAAGTGATGAAACAAAACAATACTGGATGCTACTAGGATAATGTTGCATGAAGGAAATATATCTCATGTGCATTGGAGAAAAGTTGTTGGAACAATAGTGTACACATTGATTAGAATTCAAATAAAAAAAGGTAATGCTGATAGTAACTTGTATTTAAGAACTAGTGAATATGGAATTTTGATAATAGACATATTTTTTGATGATATTATATTTGGAGGCAATGAAGAAATGTGTAAGAAATTTTCTAAAGAAATGGAAAATGAATTTGAGATATCCATGATCTAGGCAAAATGAAATTCTTTCTTGGACTACAAATAAATCAGAGCAAGAATGGGATTTTTATTTCTCAGACTAAGTATCTTAAATAAATGTTGAAAAAGTTTGGAATGCAAGACTGTAAACTAGTTGGTACACCCATGGTGACTGCTCATAAACTGACAAACAATGATGAGACAAAGTTTTTTTTTTAGACCAAGTACAAATCAATGGTTGGTGGATTACAATATCTGACTCACACGAGACCGGATATTATTAATGTTGTTGGAATTGTGGCTAGATATAAGGAAGAACCTAAAGAGACACACCTGGCTGTTGTGAAAAGGATATTTAGATATCTGAAAGGAACAATGGAATATGGATTATGGTATGATAGAAATGAAGACTTTGAACTACATGCTTATACTGATGCCAATTGGGTAGGGAACATTGATGACAAGAAGAGTACTAGTGGAGGTGCATTTTTTCTTGAAAATAATTTGGTTTCATGGCTAAGTAAAAAGCAAGATTGTATAGCTCAATCTATTGTCGAATCTAAGTATGTTGTTACTGCTGGGTATGTGCAAGATCATGAGGGGCCAAAAAGTGGCGATGTAAAAAAATCCACTTTTCAGTCGTTCAAAAGCGCATGAAAATGTATGTTGACTTTTTAGTAGGCCTGGGTGTTAGTACACCTGGGAAAACCTGACACAAAAGTACAAGCCTTATCGAGTACCCGATATTTTTGGGTACCCAAAACCTATGCCATAAATCAAAACCCACAAGCCATTTTCCTCATTTCTCCTCATGTTTTGGGTTTGGAAAATGGCTCCAAATATCATATACATGATAGTTTCTGGTACCTAATTGTGCAAACAACAAATTTGACTCTGCAGTTGATCCAGTAAGTAAATTATTCCTACATCTTGATTAATTTCTTTCATTTTCATGTTAAATGTAGTTTTTTTGGTTAAAATAGGGTTTTCTATTGATTTTTTTAATAATATATGAAATCAATTTGAAATTTATATTTGTTTATTATTTAATCAGGCATGGCTGACAACAATGAAGATAATAACCCTCCCCCACCAAATAACAATCCCCAAAACAATCTAGAACCACTTCAAAACCCTCAATCTTTAGAGGATTTGATACAGGAGAACTTGAACACTATACGAGGCTTCAAAAATACGTATCCAAATATACCTATGTTAGCTCCTATGCTTGCCACCCTAAATACCATTGTTGAAAACATTGACATCCTTACGCAACAACATAATGTTGCTCTTCATTGGTGTGATGATATGCACGCCTAATTTGATGACGGGCTTGACCATGATGGGGTTGCGACCCTTAATATAACTAAGGAAGATATAGCCTCCCTTTTTGTTAATCCTAAAACTGGATTAAAAGTTGACCCCAAAAAGCCCAAATTATCAATAAAATGGTGCACAAATGAAGCAATGCGCACACACTTTCGGGATCACTGGTGGATGGTTTTTGATAAATCACCCCATAGCAGTTTGGAGCTCCCTTTCTATTTCATAAAAAAATTGTATGCTGAGTTTGTGCTTAGTCACAATGTTAATTATTGGAGTATGAGACCCAACATGGGCGTAGGCAGAGGAGCTCCTCAAACAAGGCCATTTGCCCAGCGCAAAAAGGCCACTACCTTTGTCCCCCCCACTAATGTCGCACCCCCTCCTCTAGTATAGCATCCTGATATCATTGCAGAGGCTGCCTCACAGAGTATTAGGGTCATTCATTTGTTGACTGATCAGTTGATCGTGTAGACCAAGTCATTATTGTCTCCTAGTGTGGATGATGCTGGTGCATCGACATCTGGTCAGAGTTCACATGTATGTGAGCCCCATATTTGCATTATATGCAAGAATATGTGCCTCGGACTGCTTACTGATGCTGATACATATCAGTATGTTATCAATAAGGAGGATATAGGAGACGCAGCTACAAAGACTACAACACCTCATGGAGCATCTAAATCTCATGAAAGTGCTCGGGAGGGGTACGCAGAGCCATGGACTCCTGTTGATAGGGTAAGAGTACACATTATAAATAAATTTGTCACATGACTTATTTAATTTAAAAATAATTTATTTATTTAGATTATTTTTAATGATTGCATGCACTTATGTATATATATTTTTCCATTTATGTTCAGTCGATGATAGAGGAGGAGTTGAGATAGGTGGATGACTCCACACTTTTGGTCATTTCATTTGGCCTTGACACCTATACGGTATATTATAAATTATGTACCCATTAGTTTTTTTTATATCATTTGGTGTACATGCTTAAATCTCTATCAATTAGAGCAATAAAATTTATACATTTACTAATATATTGTTATCTTATTGTACTCTTGCAAGCTACAACTGATGATACTGGGGGGAATGAGGGGGTTCCTTCTTCATGTGTCGACAAAGGAAAGGTAATTAATTATTTAAGATTAATTATGCATGCATATGTATGCCACTTGTGTGTAGTAATAAATATTTTACTTGCACTTTATTGTATAGGGTGTGGCTCTTGATGATGTCCTGACACGGGTTTAGGAGCCTAGGCTGACAAGCATCTCGATTCGGAGTGATAGCCCAATTGTACGTAGACTTTACATATTGTTATTTGTATTTTGTAACCAGGGTTGTTATGATGAAGTACACTTATAGGGTAAGTGCACAAAGATGGGGGACCAAAAAGATGCCACTTTTCTTTTTTCCCCTTAAGTATAAGTTTGATAATTTTAATTTCTTATACTTTAAGTTATATTTGTATAAATTATAAAATATAATGCTTTCAGGATGTTTGGGATAGGTTCTAGCTTCATAGGAGTTAACATGTAGATTCTAGATTTGAAAAATTCCAGACTTAGCCAAATTTCAGGATTCAGCAAGCCTTCAGCAGGGTTACCTCCCAAAATCCATTATGGATTTCTAAGGTCAAATTGAAGCTGGCAAAAGAATTCCCAAAGGGTTTTAACTCATTTTATCACAAATCATTCAGTTTCGACCCCATCTCTACGACAGACTTAGCTTAGCTCTCACCCAAATCTCTCTCTCTCTCTCTCTCACACACACACACACACAAAAAAAAAAAAAACATTACCCTCTCCTCTCTCTCTCTCTCCCTTATCTACTCTCTCTCTCTCTCTCTCTGGAGTGAGAGAGAGAGAGAGAGAGAGAGATAAGGGATAGAGAGAGAGGGTGTGTGTGTGTGTGTGTGTGTGTGAGAGAGAGAGAGAGAGGGTAATGAAAGAGAGATAGTATATAAGGGGGAGAGAGATGGTGATGTGAGGAGAGAGAGAGAGAGAGAGAGAGAGAGAGAGAGAGAGAGAGAGAGAGAGAGGTGATGGAGAGAGAGAGTGAGAGATAAGGGAGAGGGAGAGAGAGAGTAGATAAGGGGGAGAGAGAGAGGGTGATGTGTGTGTGTGTGTGTGTGTGTGAGAGAGAGAGAGAGAGGGGATAGAGAGGGTGATGTGTGTGTGAGAGAGAGAGGGTAATGAAAGAGAGAGAGTAGATAAGGGGGAGAGATAGGATGATGTGAGAGAGAGAGAGAGAGAGAGAGAAGTGATGGAGAGAGAGAGAGAGAGATAAGGGAGAGGGAGAGAGAGAGAGTAGATAAGGGGGAGAGAGAGAGAGGGTGATGTGTGTGTGTGTGTGTGTGAGAGAGAGAGAGAGAGGGAGAGAGAGGGTAATGAAAGAGAGATATTAGATAAGGGGGAGAGAGAGGGTGATGTGAGGGGAGAGAGAGAGAGAGAGAGAGAGAGAGAGAGAGAGAGAGAGAGAGAGAGAGAGGGTAATGAAAGAGAGAGAGTGGATAATGGGGAGAGAGAGAGAGAGAGATTTGGGTGAGAGCTAAGCTAAGTCTGTCGTAGAGATGGGATCAAAACCAACTGATTTGTGATAAAATGAGTTAAAACCCTTTGGGAATCCTTTTTCTAGCTTCAGTTTGACCTTAGAAATCCATGATGGATTGTGGGAGGTAACCTTGCTGAAGGCTTGCTAAATCCTGAAATTTGGCTAAGTCTGGAATTTTTCAAATCTAGAATCTACATGTTAACTCCTATGAAGCTAGAACCTATCCCAAACATCCTGAAAGCATTATATTTTATAATTTATACAAATATAACTTAAAGTATAAGAAATTAAAATTATCAAACTTATACTTAAATGTTATATTTGTATACATTACCCCCCTCTCTTTGTATAAATTACCTTCCCCCTCTCTCTCTCACACACACTATATAAATCATACTTACATAGGGTGCACGCCATATAGGGCGTATGCCCTATGTAAATTTATGATTTTCATAGCGTGTGTACGCTATGAAAATCATAAATTTACATAGCGTGCACGCCCTATAAGGCGTGTGTGCTTTGTAAAGGATTTGAATTTACCAATCCTAAGGCTTGGATTTTCCTTGGAGATCCAACCCAAAGGCTTGGACGATTGAAATAGGCCTGAGACGTGTTTTCCAGTAGACATATAAAAAAATGACATCTTTTTTTATGTGCTCCTTGTCAGGTTTACTCATGGCTCAAGAATGTAAAAATCAGACGACATGATATTGTAGATCTCTCTGTTAGCTATCTAAGCATATAATTTATTTTGAATTCTGATTATGTTAAGTTTTTCAACTCTAATTTCTTTTGTGTATGTCCATTTTTTGTAAAAAACCAACATGCAGTATTTTGGGCATAGATTTTGGCTCGTTCATCGAATTTTG
Organism: Chamaecyparis obtusa; assembly: GCA_027943335.1. NCBI lineage: Eukaryota > Viridiplantae > Streptophyta > Pinopsida > Cupressales > Cupressaceae > Chamaecyparis > Chamaecyparis obtusa. Next base: position 688,709 of record BSBK01001115.1, on the reverse strand, counting down.
CAATAAGTTACATTTTTAGAAACTAGACTCCATTCTACACACTTTAAAAAAAAGAAAATTTAATTTTTGATTAGTTTTATATGATTTCTAGGGGGAGCACATAGAAATTTCATGTTTTCAGGATGCGTGCACTTTGTAAATTCATCAAAAATTATGCGTTCATCAAAAAATTACCAAAAAAGTCTGGGATAAACTACGTGGTGTTAGATAACTTCTCACTAGAGCGTTTAAAAAAATTCAAAAAAAAAAGTTAACATTTTAGGAGCACACCAAACACTATGTTATGTTTTTGGACAAAAAACAGGACCACTTTTTGTGCTCCCCCTTTTTGAGGGCCTTAATCTGCACCATTTTCAAAATAAGTTAGTAGTTTAGGAACTAGATTTAGAGTATTACAACTCTTGTTTTTGTCACATCTTAAAATTTTAGGTCTCTATCTTCAATTTCTTGTTGAAGTTCAGAGTTTGTTGATTTTAGGAAAAAAGTGGCATCTTATACCCCCTTTTTGGTCTCCCATCTTTGTGCACTTACCCTATATATAATTGACAATCTTTTTACTCTCATAGGTTACTCCCAGTGTGAGGGAGGGCCCACGAGAATCTTTCATATCTTTGTTGACCCAGGCCACTATTCCAGACGAGGGATCAGCGGATGTAAGTTTTAATTTTAGTTCAATCAATTTGTAATTTTATTATGCTATCATCCTATTTTGTAGATTTATTACTCTATGTTGCACCACTCTACTAATCTCATTATTGCAAATATATAATTATAGGTGGGAGTTGGTATTGTTGGCATGGTCCCTTCGCTACCAAAGACTTATGCTAGGACACTTGATCATGGTAGGTGACTGAGAAGCCAAGTACAAATATTTGTATTCAGTTATAATTTTAATTAAAATAGTGTATGAATTATGAATTATATATAAATATATGTACAAATCATATAAACTAAGCAATCTAACTTGGGTTTGAACTCATTTTTTATGCAAGATCAATCAGAGCCAAACACTTCTTCAAAGAGGCTACATTTTGATGGTCCCCCTACAACATAGGATATAGTTTTAGTTTTGTGGTCATTTAGAGATGCCACTTGGCACATTTTGAGATGGCATATATGCCACAATGTACACCTTGAAACATTGATTTTGTAGACATTTTGAAATAGCATGTGCCATAGTTGTATATGGAGATACTTTTGATACATTTGATACTTTCTATATATAGAACATGTTCATTTTTATGTTATATTTGCGTCATCTTTTGTATACATATTTATTATTCATGTTTATGGAATTGAATGGTGAAGTTATATCTTGACTATGATTATCATTGTGATTTAAATTATATCTTGTTAAAGTTACATTTGTTTTTCTTTACTCTGCAATACCCTGTTCATGGAGCTTATTATGTTTGAGGTTTAACTTTTATAGATTTCCTATGTTCTTATGTTTCATACCATTATACCTCCCACCCAAAGGGATAGTCAATCTCTTCAGATTTACAAACCACCTCTATAAATGTTAACTTCCTCAATCAGAACACAACTGGAATTGCATATAAAAACCATAATTTTGCATTTAAGGCACGCTCCAGTGATAGCCCACATCTTCCAACTACCCAAAAAATCATTATTTTTAAGTCTTTGGACAACCCAACTCCATTACCATTCACAACACATGTTCTGTGTCCTCAAAGCCACACATGCACATCTTATAACATCCCAAACTTCTCAACTAGCTATATATATTTTCCATATACATCTTGACTCCAGCATGCAAAACCATGAACCATATTTCTTGATTACCATTAAACTTCACCTAACATAACATTTTATATCTCCATCTACTACATTACAAAGACAAGTGATGATATTATACTCTATATACCCACTCTACTACGTCACAAATCACACAACCCTTAACCTAACTTGTAATCCCACTTGAGCCACTTAGTACTACATTGTTTCAATACTATGTATATACTCACTGTGTATATAACTCATCTTATTGGGGTTTACTAAATCCACAGAGAAATGTAGCACTTGTGTTGTTAGGTCACTTGGGTCGAGCGTGGTCACAAGCATCCTAGTGACTCCGTGGGCGGAATGGGGTTGTCACTAGTGTTTACCCAGCCAACTGAAGCTGATGGAATAGACAGTTTGATGCCAGGACAGACGGTTTGAAAGATACACTACTGAGCTACTTTCAACTGACCTTCACTGTAAATTTTGGCATCGACTGAGATTGCCTTGGAAAATGCAAATGAAGTCAAATCACGCAAAACCAAGGGAGCTTATTGTAGACCTCAAAAACACGATCCTGTAGCCCCTAAAAAATTTTTGATACCTTTCATGAGGTCTAAGATACGAGCCTCAAAACATCGCTGCCCAATCATGCTTAGTGCACCTTGGGGTCACTTGGGTCAAGCGTGGTCGCAAGCATTCCAATGACTCTGTGGGTGGATGGGGTCTTCACTAGCATTTACCTAGCCAACTGGAGTAGTTGGAGCAGATGGTTTGATGCCAGGACGGATGATTTGAAAGATACACTATTGAGCTACTTTCAACTGACCCTCACTACAAGTTTTGGCATCGACTAAGATCACCTTGCCAAATACAAATGAAGTTGAATCTCCCAAAACTGAGAGAGGTTATTGTAGAAGTCAGAAACACAATCCTATAGCCCCTAACAGTTTGTCAATACCTCTCACGAGGTCCAAGATACGAGCCTCGGAAGATCACTACCCAATCATGCTTAGTGCACCTTGGGGTCACTTGGATCGGGCATGGTCACGAGCATTCCAATGACTCCGTGGGAGGAATAGGGTTGTCACTGACATTTACCCAGCCAACCAAAGCTGATGGAGCAGACGGTTTGATGCCAGGACAAATGGTTTGAAAGATACACTTTAGAGCTACTTTTAACTGACCCTCACTGCAAATTTTGGCATCGACTGAGATCGCCTTTCCAAATGAAAATTAAGTTGAATCACCCAATATTAAGAGAGGTTATTTTAGACCTCAGAAACATGATCCCGTAGCCCTTGATGGTTTTTTGATACCTCTCATGAGGTCTGAGATACGAGCCTTGAAAGATCACTACCTAATCATGCTTAGTGCGGGTCACTTGGGTCGAGCGTGGTGGCGAGCGTTCTAGTGACTCCGTGGGAGGAACGGGGTTATCATTGGTGTTTATCCGGCCAATCGAAGCTGATGGAGTAGATGGTTCAATGCCAGGATGGACGGTTTGAAAGATACACTGCTGAGCTACTTTCAACTGACCCTCACTACAAGTTTTGGCATTGACTGAGATCGCCTTGCCAAATGCAAATGAAGTCAAATCACCAAAAAATAAGAGAGGTTATTGTAGACCTTAAAAACACAATTTTGTAGCCCCTAATGGTTTGTTGATACCTCTCACGAGGTCTGAGATACGATCCTTGGAAGATTGTTGCGTAATCATGCCTAATGCACCTTGGGGTCACTTGAGTTGAGCACGGTCGCGAGCATTCTAGTGACTCCGTGGGTGAAATAGGGTTGTCACTAGCATTTAACCAACCAACAAAAGTTGATGGAGTGGACGTTTTGATGCCAAGACTGACAGTTTGAAAGATACACTTAAGGGCTACTTTCAACTGACCCTCACTGCAAGTTTTGGCATCAACTGAGATCACCTTACCAAATGAAAATGAAGTCAAATCACCCAAAATTGAAAGAGGTTATTTTAGACCTCAAAAACAAAATCCCGTAGCCCCTAACGGTTTGTTGATACCTCTCACGAGGTCTGAGATACGAGCCTTGGAAGATTTTTGCCCAATTGTGCTTAGTGCACCTTGGGTTCACTTGGGTCCAGCATGGTCGTGAGTGTTCCAGTGACTTCGTGGGTGAAACAGGATTGTCACTAGCATTTACTTGGCCAACTAGAGTCGATGGAGCAGATGGTTTGATGCCAGGACATACAGTTTGAAAGATACACTTTAGAGCTACTTTCAACTGACCCTCATTGCAAGTTTTGGCATCGACTAAGATCACCTTGCCAAATAAAAATGAAGTCGAATCACCCAAAACTAAGAGAGGTTATTGTAGACCTTGGAATCATGATCACGTAGCCCCTGATGGTTTTTTGATACCTCTCATGAGGTCTAAGATGTGAGCATCAAAAGATTTCTGCCTAATCGTACTTAGTGCACCTTAGGGTCACTTGGGTCGAGCGTGGTTGTGAGCATTTCAGTGACTCCGTGGGTGGAATGGGGTTGTCACTAGTATTTACCTGGCCGACTAGAGCTTATGGAGTAGATGGTTTGATGCCAGGACAGACGGTTTGAAAGATACAGTGTGGTGCTACTTTCAACTAACCCTCACCACACAATGAATTGTTTACATCTATCATGTATGTATCCATCTGATTCAAATGAACTTTCAAAGCATCAAAGATTGTTTGAAATGATAAAAAATAATATCGTTAAAGCATTAGAAACAAAAATCAAACATGTAAGAATTCAAACCATGCAAATGACATAAGTAAATAATAAAAAATTATGTGTTTTCATTGCCTTTTTCTGAGAAAATGTATACTTAGATCTCTTGTTGGCACTATTGGCCACCCATACATGATTTTTGTCATAAGTCCTTATCAAGACTTCTAGGACATTTAAATTTTAAATCAAAATGATTGTTACAAATTTCCATTATAGGCTTCAAAAGATCTCAATTAACCATTAAGGATCCTTTTGTCCTTCTATCTCTGATTGGATCCATGGTGACCATAGGTGTCTTCATAGGTACTCCTACACAAGTTACAATCCAAATACAAAACCAAGTTTATTGACTCAACATACAATCTAAGAAAGGTGAAATTATTGCATTGAAATTAAGCTTAACAAAATTAGAAAACATTGCACTAAGTTAACTTATTACCTAGTCAAGTGTTCCTAAAGGGTCATCTCTTTGCTTCAGGGTCTCCAATAATTCTTCATGATCGGCAGTACTAATAGTCCAAAGTTCTTTTGTCTTTGGTATTCCTTAATGCTTTGACAACTTGACATTTTTTGCTATAACAAGGTGTGAATACATGAGAATAGTTTTATGCTTCTCATAGTCTTCAAATGCAGGAATTCCATTCTTTCTAATCATGTATGTTTGCAGCCATGTTCCCGCAACAACAACTGAACCAGTAGGATATGTGAACCCATCACCATCTATCATCTATTACACAAGCTTCTATTTACCTCGTACATAATGTGCTAACCAATAATTTGACCTCTCATCATTCTCTTGGGGTGCAACCAATGCAAAAACATCTCCTGGCTATAGAAGATTTGAAAGATGGTCATTCTCAATTGAAGTGTCCATGTCATCATTTCTTATAGAGATTGTCAAAGATAAAGGAGTTAGATACTATGGAATCCATGTATCCACCCACTCACTTGACTCACAATGATCCCAATCATACTGAAAATGCATGGGGCAAAAACAAGCCAACTCTCATGCCCAAATGGTCCATGTACTACTATTGGAGCATCGGAATGAATGCAATTTTGAAAATTCTTTCACTATTTGACAATCCAATCTATCTCCTATAGCTCCCTCCTCAACCAACCAAAAGAATATACGCACTATAGAATCAAGAGTCCCCCCCCCCCCCCCCCGTGACAATTCTAAAGTACACCAATCAACAATAGAATGAGCATCAAGAAATACAACACCTAAAATCCTCAATTTCTCCTTAACTAGGGCTCTCTTCACACACACACTTGCTCCATCATGCTCCCCTTTCCCATGCCCCGACTCAAAAAAAACCCAAATATCAGGTACACCTCTCTCCAAATGCATTCTACACAGCCAATAAAACATTCTGGCATTCTTAAATTGACCGATGCAATTATCCAACCAAATGAGATGCCTATCCATAGCAATACCATTTTCCTGCAAGAAGTCAAAATAGTTCTGGAAACAATGTTGAACAAACTCATGAGAGTGAAACCTATTGTCACTCATATAAAAATGGTACTCTTTGATTATATTTCTCTCATCTTTTGTGCTATCAGGGGAATGTCTATATGTGATGTGTACAAAAATAGAAACCTGAATGGAATTGTAATATTGAGCTTGAGTCTCATTTTGGGGCTGTGATATATAGTTCTCCGCAAATTCTACACCAGATATAATAGTTCCAAATTGGAAAGTGTCCTTACACGTCCTGAATTGTTGATCCAACCATTGAGACTTGTGACTATGCCTTACATACTTGTAAAAAATATTTGTCTTGAAATCTGAGATAAAATCAGCAACATTGTATTCTTTTGCAACTAACTCACATCTAGAGCCTTCACCTCCACTCTTCAATGTATATTTCACTGTTTCATATACCTTTTTTGGATGAGTTTCTTTCCAAAATTGTGTTCCAAACCCTCATGAAAACATGTCCTAAACTTGGACAAGCCACCACATTCTGAGCACTTGGCATTTAAGCAATCTTTTTTTATAAAATAAACAACCATCATCTCTATGACATAAAAATTGATCTAGCAAGTCTCTTGATGATTTGGGGAGACCACTTGCACCAAAATCCTCTAGAATTTCATTAGTATGAAAAGTAGAATGAATGGACCATAATAATTCATGATGCATTGAAAACTGAACATGATATTTGCAACAACATGTATTCCGAATCTTAAGGTGTACACAATAAAATGGCTTCATGGATTCAAAAGACCTTTGTGATATTTTCAATGTTGGATGTGTCTCACAAAATTTTTTATACAACATTTTTTGACTTACCTCCACATAATGTTTAGGATGTAGAGTGCGGTCTCGATTGCCAACTCTCAACTTCAAGACATCCTTCACATTTGGTGACACTCTTGAGTTAGCATCCTAAAATTGTTGAATTTCATCCTTGACAACATCCGTTAGCTTCTTATCAAAATGTGGAAGTCTCCCACCATAAGCCCATGTATCAATTTGAAGCATATCATCAAGTCTTTCTCTTCTTGCAAGGGCTCTACCCAAAGTTTTATAGTCTATATTGAAGTCAACACAAGTTTGTTTCATCAAACGAGCCTTTCTCAACTAATGACTTACTAAGGAGGTTGTAATAACCCTCCGAGAAACTCTCTTGTATTTTTCTCTGCTAGTCTTCCCAATGCTATTGAGAGCATTGAAAAGATTCTTCACAACAATGGCATTTCTCTCCATTTTCTTGTTCACGCGAATCTTCAATTTCACAAGCAGAGGTCTCATCTTTTGCATCTTAAAAAACTACACAAAAATTTGACATTGCTCAACCACTGTCTTGTTTCCAAAAAATTGATCATAAAGTCTTGAAGCCCACAACCTAACGGTTCTATGTGACCTCTTTCCTTCCCAATTATTCATAATGTTCTCCTCAATTTCAATTAACCATTTAGGTGTTCTTGAAAGCCCCAAATTTGAAGATTGATTATCTTTATTGCAAGGGACTTCATTTCGTATATAATTTGGAGATGTGTAATGTTCATGTGGTTCTTGTGCAACATTTTCATTCCCCAAGTCTACATTTTCAATCTCCATCTGTACATTTTCATCTTCATTCCATTCATTTTCATTCCCCAAATCTACGTTTTCATTCCCCAAGTCTACATTTTCATTCTCCATCTCTACATTTTCATCTTCACTCCATACATTGTTATTCACAAAATTAATTTCCATATTATTTTCAAATTCAACATCCTCTTCACTTGCAACTACATTTATGAGGTCACCTTGATTAATGTTTAACATACCTTCTCTCCTTCTTCGGTGATTTTCCCTATCTTTTTCCCTATATGCTTGAATTTCTTCATCCACCACCTTCCTTCTCTGTTTATCCTTTCGACGACTACTGCTTCCCATGGTGAGACCACAAGATGACAAAAAACAAAAAATGGGCCCCAAATCAGTTTTTTTTCTGCAACCCATGAAAAAAGTCTGAAATCCCATGCTTCTCTAGTCTGTGGGGATAGAGAATATTTTGGTCAAAGTTACACCAGTCCATAATCGGGTACCCGATATTTTCAGGTACATGAAAAAATAGCGGGAGTAAATGAAAAAATTGAACTTTTATATATAAAGAGAGGTTTAAATATGTATTATATATACTAATGTATTGTGTGTGTGTATATATATATATATATAATGTATTATATATATACTAATGTATTATATAATATATATACTAATGTATTGTATATATATATATATATATATATAATATATATAATATATAATATATATATATAATGTATTATATTATATATATGTGTATTATATATACTATAATAGGAGAGAGAGAGAGAGAGAGAGGGTTCCAATATGTCCATAGGGGTCATGGGGACTTCTTAGGGGTCCTAACATGTGATAAGGTGTACTAGGACCCCTAGGAAGTCCCCATGACCCCCTTTGATACATTTGAACACTCAAGTGTGTCTGAAGGGGTCGTAGGACCCCTTAGGACACACTTAAGGGTTCCAATGTGTCCATAGGGGTCATGAGGACTTCCTAGGGGTCCTAACATGTGATAAGGCATACTAGGACCCCTAGGAAGTCCCCATGACCCCTTTTGACACATTTGAATGCTCAAGTGTGTCTGAAGGGGTCATAGAACCCCTTAGGACACACTTGAGGGTTCCAATGTGTCCATAAGGGTCATGGGTACTTCCTAGGGGTCCTAACACGTGATAAGGTGTACTAGGACCCCTAGGAAGTCCCCATGACCCCTTTTGACACCTTTGAATGCTCAAGTGTGTCTGAAGGGGTTGTAGGACACCTTGAGACACACTTAAGCATTATGATGTGTCTATAGGGGTCATGAGGACTTTCTAGGGGTCCTAACATGTGATAAGGCATACTAGGACCCCTAGGAAGTCCCCATGACTCCTTTTAACACATTTGAATGCTCAAGTGTGTCCAAGGGGTCCTAGGACCCCTTAGGACACACTTGAGGGTTTCAGTGTGTCCATAGGGGTCATGGGGACTTCCTAGGGGTCCTAACATGTGATAAGGTGTACTAGGACCCCTAGGAAGTCCCCATGACCCCTTTTGACACATTTGAACACTCAAGTGTGTTCAAAGGGGTCGTAGGACCCCTTAAGACACACTTGAGGGTTCCAATGTGTGCATAGGGGTCATGGGAACTTTCTAGGGGTCCTAACATGTGATAAGGCATACTAGGACCCCTAGGAAGTCCCCATGACCCCTTCTGACACATTTGAATGCTGAAGTGTGTCCAAAGGGGTCGTAGGACCCCTTAAGACACACTTGAGCATTCCAATGTGTCCATAGGGGTCATGAGGACTTTATAGGGGTCCTAACATGTGATAAGGCATACTAAGACCTCTAGGAAGTCCCCATGACCACTTTTGACACATTTGAATGCTCAAGTGTCCAAAGGGGCCATAGGACCCCTTAGGACACACTTGAGGCTTCCATTGTGTCCATAGGGGTCATGGGGACTTCCTAGGGGTCCTAACGTGTGATAAGGCATACTAGGACCCCTAGGAAGTCCCCATGACCCCTATGGACACATTGGAATGCTCAAGTGTGTCTTAAGGGGTCATAGGACCCCTTAAGACACACTTGAGCATTCCAATGTGTCCATAGGGGTCATGGGGACTTCCTAGGGGTCCTAACGCGTGATAAGGCATACTAGGACCCCTATAAAGTCCTCATGACCCCTTTTGACACATTTGAATGCTCAAGTGTGTTCGAAGAGGGTTGTAGGACCCCTTAAGACACACTTGAGCATTCCAATGTGTCCATAGGGGTCATGAGGACTTCCTAGGGGTCCTAACGCATAATAAGGTGTACTAGGACCCCTAGGAAGTCCCCATGACCCCTTTTGACACATTTGAATGCTCAAGTGTGTCTGAAGGGGTCATAGGACCCCTTAGGACACACATGAGGGTTCCAATGTGTCCATAGGGCTCATGGGGACTTCCTAGGGAGACTCAGCTTAGCCATCCTTATCTACTCTTTAATAAAGATTCTCCAAAATTTGTATACAAAGGCATCCTACAGGAAAAAATGAAAAGTTTCCCAGAGAATATCCACAATTCATATACAAAAGCATCATACAAGAAAATAAAAAAAAATTAATAGCTAAAAGGTAAAATGTATCATTAACACCGGCAGTACCGAGGTCATACCCATTGTCAAATCTTGGTCTATGACGTGAAAAATGAGTAAAGCAAGTGAAATGAAAGGGAAGTATGGATCAAATAGCGAAGGTGCATCGAATGGGATCAATATCATAATAAATGCAAAAAATATTCTTACAGACAAAAATATTTTCATATTAATGGGAAAGAGTGGGAAGAGCTTCTTGGACCCATGATAGAAGTTATAGATAAGGAGGAAGAGATAGGAAGGGGAAAGTAGAAAAGGAAAGAAGTAAGATATGCGTGTGAGCCTATGTCAGATAATGATGATGAGTACTCACCATCTGCTAGTAGCTCAAGTAGTGACAGAAGCTCTTCAATGCACATGTACACTGACACAAAAAAATCAGATAGAGAAGTAACAAGTGTTGTGGAATTATCCATAGGGCAATGTGAAATGAAGCCTCAAATTGGTTCACTAGTAGGAAAAGAATTCAGTCATGCACTTCATTCTAGCACCATAAATATTTCTATTAGAAATGCATATTCATCAATGGCCTTGCATTTACGAGACTTGGGAAACCAGGTTGCTCATGTTGGGCATTATCCCTCAAATGTAAGTTCATTGCCACCTTTGGCAAGGCAGTCTCACTCCTCATTTTACAACAAAGGGAAGCCATCTATGGTCCAAGGTTTTAATTCAGCTGATAAGTGGAGAGCTTCTCAAGTTACTGATCTCTTTCATAGAGAAGTTCCTGATTCATCTCAAGGTTCTCATTTAGGTGACCAACTCCTTGGAGGTCTACAAATAGACCCATTGATTTCCCAAATTGCTAAAAGGGTAGATGCAATTTTGGAAAGATTATCCCAATTGAAGAGAAATGGAAATTCCAATGAGCATAAAGTTATTACAGATCCAATGGGTGTATCTCCTCAACTGATAAATATAACTGCTTCTAGAGACTTGAGTTTAAATGGAGACTATCTATTCCCAAACATGCCCCAGTCGAGTAGATGAACCAAATGTTTCTTGAGTAAAGAAGATAGTGGTTTATTAAAGCATTTGCATTATCCCACTTGCTATGAGTTACTACTTTTTGAGCACCTTGCCAGCTTCTTCTGTGTGGGATTTCCATAATATATAATGTCCTCATGCAAGTACATGCCAATTTTTGTAAACATTTTCTATTTTAAAGGGTTAGTGAGAAATATCAAAGAAAAGGTTCTTGCATGTATTATTTAGACACATATCAATTAGGAAACCATTTTTCTCCCATTACATGGTAGAAATGTCTAGATTCACTTTGTCGGTATCAATAGGCAGCAAGATGAGGGAAGAAATATTTGTGAAGAGGAAGTACAAATGTTACTGTCCAAAACCATTTGGAGAGTAATATTCTTCTCCTGATTGTAATAAGTGTAGACACCTAAATTTGATTACATAAATTAGTAATTTCATTTAGTCTTATTCTAGGATATTTTATTAATTAAATATTATTATTTAATTAATTTATGTCATCCCCTATTTAATTAATTATAGCCCAATTAATTATCAAAATGACAAACCTATAGCCTGATAATTAATTAAATCCCTATTCCTCTATTAATTTAAATAGATACCTTTATCTAAATAAATTAATTCATAAATCCCTCTTTCCTCCCACTTGGAATTAAATAAAATATTTAATCCTAATTCTCCTCCATTAACTAATAATCCATGCTTAGCTAATTTAACCATCGACTCATTCTCTCTCCTCCATCACATCTCCCTAATCCTCCACTTTACTCTCTAATCCAAGCCCAAATCACCCTCTAAGCATGTGCACAATCATAATCCAAGATTAAAGAATGCTAATCCACCCCAAAGTCAACCCTTTATGACATCACCTCCACATCCTCCAATGAGAAATCAAAAGCCTCTTACACCTCTTACACACTTGTCCCCTCACATCCCTCAACCATTTGACCTCTCCTTCCATCCTCCACCACTTGTCACAATGCTATGAATTTGAGAAAGCACAATCCATGTGCTCTCCCTTGGATGCATCTCCATCGTTGCTCACTCCTCTTTTGCCCCTTAATCTTGACCGTCCATTTCACTCATCTTTCTATAAAAGAGAAGCTCTCCTCCTTCATTTTCATCCACCATTGAAGCAAAGTTATCATGCCATTTTCTCTATTGAAGCTTGAAGCATAGATCATTGAGCACACATCCAATCCTTTGGACAAATCTTCTACATCTTGGAGGTTTGCTTGAAGGTTTTACATTTTCTTTTGAGTATTGTTGCTTCCATTTTGTAGGTCTTAGCATAAGTGTTATCTAGTTTGTTTTGTTGAATGTTTAGTTTACTTTGCATTCCTTAACACTGCATTTTAGGTATTACATTTTGGCACGCCCGGTGGGACCCACTTCAAGGGTCATTTCTCTTCATCTTTCTCAGTTTTCTTTGCAAAACTAACCCCAAAAGCTAAAGTTTGTTGTTGTTTGAGTGTGTTGCAAGGGTTTTTTGGGTATTTTGCAAGTTCAAGGCCGAAGAGGAGACATTTGCGTAGACATTCCCACCTTCGGATTTCACACAGCATCAACTTCCAAAAAATCCTTAGTTTTGTGGGAACACTAGTATGAACGCGGGAACGCTAATTTAGCCACGGGAATGCTTGTATGGCCTGCAAGAATGCATTCTCGCAGTGAAAAATTTCTATTTTCTCATCTTTTTCTACTCTCTATCTTGACTGTGTCAGTAGCTTACTATACCTTTTCTACAGGATCACATGAGAATGTGTGTTAACCGTGCGGGATTGCTTGTGTATTATTTGTAAGCCGTATGGCATCCAATTGTGTTTTTTAGTTTTTCCTTCATTCCCGCGCTGTGAAATCGCATTATCGCAACACGGGAATGCCTGTTTGACCTAGTGGGATTGACAGTTAGCCATTGTATGACTCTCTCAATTTTTTTAGTTTTTTCCCTCATTCCCACAACACAGGATTGATGGTTGACCTATGGGAACATGGCCGCAAGTATTGCTGTTGTGTTTTATTTTCATTCTATCATTTTGGTTTTTCTGACAGTCTTGCGAGAACATCAGTACGGCTCTGTGGGAACGCTATTTTTCGATTGCAGGATTGCTGGTTTTGCGGGAACGCGGGTTAAAATTTTTAAACAAAATTAACTCACTTTATTTTGGTGCATTAAAAAGAACAGTGTATGCCAAACAACACCTCATATTTTTTATTTGGGTTTAAAATGAACAAAGGCTAAAAATGAACAAGGCAAACATCACACTTCCTTTTGGTGCTTAAAAATCAAATTACTCAATCTTGAATGATTAAGGGACAAAAAAAACCAATGCTATGAACACTTCTTTTGGTGCTTAAAAATTGATCAAACATAATCTTGAATGCTAAAGGGAGTAACACTTTTCTTGTTTTTGCAAAAGCAATTTTCATTTCCAAGCATTGTCATTTAATTTTCAAAGAACCTTGCATGTTAAAAATGAGTGTTTGATGTTCTAGGATAGAAAACACTTAGTCTAAACTAGGTTCATTTTGGAAATGAATACTTCTTGGCATGTTTGAAGGAGTGTTTTTCAACACTTAGAGCTTTTAATTTTTTGCATAAACCTTGTTAAAGTAAGTGATGTGGAAGCAATCCACTTGTATCCATATCCTCTCCCCTTGCCTTCACGAATCTTGGGTGAAGAGAAAGATCAAGTTCGATTGATGACACTTCTAGTGAGGCCTGTCTAGAGAGAAGCGCTTCCTCTTTAGAGAATGACCTCAAACCGGTAATTCCTCGGCTGGTATATAAATAAGGTGCTGAGAAAACTTTCACCTTACCCCTGTAAGCTCAGGCAAGGTGTGTTGATGGTAGCCTGAGGTAGGTGAATATCCCTACGATTTCGGCATGGTCAACTAGGCTCTTAAGTGAGTCATGCACATACAAACTGATTGGGGGGACGCCACAGATCTTACTAGAAGCCATTAATCAAAAGCCCACCTGATCTACTCTTGAAAGTATCATAATCTTTGTGCAAGGATCGACCCAAGTAGTTTCCCAGGTCACCTGAAGATTACTCACCATATGTATTCCTCTTTTGGGATATCAAGCTGTGGGCAAAGGTTGTGATACTCACCTATCTTATAGGTAGGAACTGTTTGTATGTGTTCTCAAAAGTGATCAAAACTAGTAAAAACATTTGTTGAACATACACAATCGAAAGGTCCTACAAACAAATCATTTGCCATGTCAGTCTAATCCTCCAGTCTAGAAGTCACCCAAGCCTCCAAAATACTATCATCCCAATCTCCTAATCTTGGTCTTCACGTCATCCCACATCCTTTCCATCCAGTATTGTCCTCCTTTCCTCCCCATATCCTAGGCTCGCAAAGTCATCTTGGTCATCCCTCATCCCCTTTCCATCCTCTTTAGAGTTATTCTTTCCTCCTATCTAAAGCTTGATCCAAATCTCAACCTGAGCTTATTGACCATCCCAATCTAAGCTTTAGCTTTCCTTCCATCCTCATCCTTCATCCCTATCCAACTCATCTGCAAATCATCATGTCCCAATTCCTTTATGATAAGTTCGGTCATCCCACCTTTTCTCCCTCTCTATCCTATTCCAATGATGATGATAGTCTTGTTGATCATGATGAATACTTTGAAAACCTTAGCAAGCTTGCTCCAAAAATCCCTCAGAATCCAATCATCCCTCCAAACCACCACACCAGTTGTCCATACATATACACTAGTACTCTGTATCATACCTTTGACAAGGGAAATCCATTATCCACATCTTCTTCCTATATTGTACACACTTATCCCCCACATCCTAATCCAAATCCTCCATCTCCTTATCCCCCAACCCATTTTCAAATCCATAATCCTAGTCTTCCAATCCAACACCATAATCTCCATACTATTGCTAATCCATCATCCAAACTATCCTACCTTTCTCCTCCATCTCCTCCATCCTATCTCAATCTACCATCTTCCATTCCTAACTATATCACCACAAATCCCCTTCCACAAGAAATATGCATCCCTCCACCAACTTCATATCCCATGCCTCGATCCATCACCCCCGCCTCACCAGTTAGTCAATCCAGTTCACAAGCTTCCTCTATGCCCACTTATGTGAACTATATAGTCATGCCATCCTCCACCTCCTTTCCTGCACAATCATCCCCTCAACCAAGCTCACAATCCACTACCCCACCCACATGTGTGGACTATCCTAGTTGTCCATCTTCTACACACTTCAATCCTTCACCTCAACCTCCATCATGAAATTCTCCAAGGAGTTTCACAAGGAAGCCAGCAAAAAATCCATCTCCTAAAGCTGAAGAGTTATGTCATCTCAATCCTTCATGTGAATCCATCATTGATGGATCCCATCAACCTCTCCCATCAACTATCCTTCATCCATATACTCCACTTATTGATCCTCTTCCATCTCCTAACATCATTGAGTCATTTCCATGCATTGATTACACCCAATCCCCATCCACTTCTCCTCCTCCCAACATTATCCAAGCCACGTCCAATGAGCCTCATGATTTCACCCCTCTTCCTACCATCACAATTGCAGAATCTCCCACCCTTTCATCCATACCATCTGAAAAGTTCACCCTTCTTCCTACCATCACAATTGGAGAATCTCCCATCCTTTCATCCATCCAATCTGAAGATTCCATCCTTACATCCCCCATCACTTTGTCCACACCAATCATATCAAGTGAAGATCTTGTCCAAAAGCATGTTGAAATATCCATCAACCTAAATCAAGATCTTGTCCCCACCTTTCATGATCCATTGCTTCCATCACCCCCAATCCAAGATCCCATCATCCCAATTCTTCCAATCCAAGATATTATAACCCAATTTCCTCCAACTCAAGATCCTACCATCCCACTTCCTCCATTACATGATCCATTTCTCCCATCCACTCCTTCATCTCAAGATCCATTTCCATCCCCCAATCCCAGTCAAGATCATATCATCCCATCCCTTCCACTTCATGATCCTCTAATAGCTATCCCACCACCATCACTCTATCCCCTTGGTCCACTTACGTTTGTCAATGGCAGCCCACTTGAAGCAGAAGAAATAAGTTTCATATCTTCCACCACAACACCTAATATTGGAAGTTTATCTTATTCCCCAAGTCAAAAGTATCCTTTCTTGGATAAAATGCTCAAGAAATGGAATTATCAAGGTAAAGGACTAAGTGCTCATGAACAAGGAAATCTAGAGCCCATATAGGACAAGAAACATCCAAAATCATGTGGTGTCGGTCAAACATCTGAAGAAGGAACTTCCTCCAGAAATGTTGGTACAGCTAAATCCAAATTCAAACATCCTTCCAAAATCACCATTACATCTTTCCATCATCCCTCCAAAGCCTACAACACCATTCTTCATCCTTCATCATTACAACCCAAAACAACCTATCACATTCCTCCTTCATCTTCCAAATCCATTTTGGGTTCCTATGTCCCAAAATCTACCATTACATGTCCTCCACATACCAAATCCATTTTGGGGCCTTACATCCCAAAATATCGTCCCCCATCTTATCCTACTCAATCCTTCATCCACCATAAAATTCCCATCCCATACATTCCTAGTCAGGATCAACAAAGGCACAACCCAACATCTTCTATCTTCCAATCTCCTTCCATCTCTCCATCCATATCTCATCCATCTCATCCACCTCCACATATTCTTTCCAATGCTCCTTGCAATTTGGATGCCAACTCAACAATGCATAAAGGAAACTATCCACAAAAATATGAGGATTGCCATGTCCACTCTAAATGACATGATCTAGCAAAGCAAAAACCAATCAAGCAATCCACAACATCCCAATGGCCACAAAGGCCCACCCAAGCAAAAGAAAAATCTACTACATGGCCACAAAGGCCCACCAAAGCTAAAGCGAAGATGATGTGGATTCCAAAGAAAAAAGATGCAATGCATCTAACAGCAATATCCACAATGGCATCCAATGTTGCTAATCCACCAGCTACTCAGTCTTCTCCTCCATCTCCTAAATCTATCTTGGGTCCTTACGTCCCAAGATCTCCTATCATAACTCCTCCATCATATCTACATATACCTTCTACACCCCATCCCCTTCATTCACCCATCTCACAACATGTTCCAATGTTGGTCCTGACAACATCCTCCTATCCTAATCACTTTCCATCATTCCATCCAAACTCTTTCTACCATCATCTCTCTCATCCCATGCATATCCCCCATCTCACTAATCTCATCAATGCCTTTGCATAATCCATCAATCCCAATAAGGCTGTACCAACATCCAGAAAAATGAGAAAGTCAGCAACATCAGAAAGTCAACAAAAGTCAGCAACAAATTAGAAAATCCATAAAAATTGAAAAAATCAAGAAAAATATAAAAAAAAAAGAGAAAAAAAGAAAAAGAAAAGAAAGAGAAAAATCATTCATCCACTGGTGAAAACTTGGCAATTCAAGCACCCTGGACAAGTACCATGATGAAAACCTAGAAAATAGGCATCATGCGTAATCCCTCCATCTAGATCCACTCCATGACTAGGGGCAATTTTTCCTTCCAGCACATCCTATCTAGCATCTACTTTGTCTCTCACCTCCTCCATCCTCCTTCGGATCTTGATACAAAAACAAAGACCACCAGGTATAAATGCTTTTGGCACACCTACCCTATATCCATCCACCCTTCCTATCAACTTATTGTTACCCAAAAAATTCCCTGTCATTCATTTTTGGCCGCGGTCCTTTTTCCAAAAGAAGTTCTCAGGTGTCAAAAACCCAGTGTGTTTTCGACCTCCGCTCTGAAAGCTTAGTGTGTTTTCGACCTTCACTCGAAAACCCTCTATTTTTTTGACCCCTTCTATGTTTCAGACTTCTTCCTCTGGTGGCATATTTCCCCAAGTGCACAACTCCAACAAGTGGGGCCCAGTTGGTTTTCGGCAAGCTGATTATGCGGGTTGTCGCATGATCGCACAAGTTCTTTTTCCCTTATGCGACCATGCGACTAATTATTATGGTCATGTCAAGGATGCTAGCGGTCTATCGCATGATCGCATAGTCCCTTTTTAGGCTATGTGAACATGAGACAAACTGTTAGCCGCGTTGTTAAAAGCTTGCAGTTTGGGCGGTGGGCCCTTGGCTGGTGATGTGTTCATGTTTCATTGACCATCTGGTGGCGGGTCTTGCGGGTCCAGATTCATCTGGCGGTCAGTGACAAGCATCTTACAGTTGGTTGCATGGTCGCATGGGCTTTTCCAAGCCCATGCGACCATGCGACAAACCATCAATGGTTTCGGTGCTGCCGCCAGCAGATATTGGGTAGCATCATGCGACAAGCGGTCAACGATTTCGGTGGGTCCAGATTTCTTAAACAAGGCAGGCAGTCGGCATAACAGTTTCATGTTGGTCACATGATTACATGCAGCTTCCTAACCGCATGCGACCATGCGACAAGCGGTCAGTAGGGCTTCAGTGGGTGGTGACATGTCCGATTTGTTGTGGGCCGAAGGTATCAGTGGAGGTGCCAGTTGATCCAAGATCAACGGCTGGCACATGATCTCATGGGATCTTCCGATCATGTGACAGTCGTTCGATTCTCCTAGTTTTTTCAGTTGGTGTGGTCGTGGGTCCATCCGTGTGGTCAGCTCTTGTTGGGCCACGTGGCAAGTTGTACAAGTGGTAGATCTTGTGGAACAGGTGTCTTATGTGGCAGCGGAGGCAGATTAAAAGGCCTGTCGCATGATCACATGAAGCCTTTCGAGCTCATGCGGTCATGCGACCATTGACTTTTTCAAAGTAGTGCAACTACTTTTTTCATGGGGCTAAATTTTTATGGCGGAAGTTTAGAGGAGGTCATTATTTTCCCTTCTAACTTGGCGGTGTCCAATAAAGGTTTCTTTTTTCGCATGCTGGCGGATATGTTTTAGCAGGCTTCCAGACTTGGCAAGAGCGTGGTTGTGCGGTTAGCATGTTTTTGCGTGGTTGTTGAGTGGAGCTCGGGGTTAAGAAAAGATAAAGCGACTTGGTGACCAAAGGGAGAGTGAGCCCAGGCGTCTATGTGGCAAGCGGAGGCAGATTCAGCGAAGCTTGTCGCATGATCGCATGAGGCTTTTTTAGCTCATGCGATCATGCGACCAATGACCTTTTTAAAGTAGTGCGGCCTATTTTCGTGGGGCTTTCTTCTGGATGATATGTGCGAAGCAACAGGGTAGCTCATAATTGAATTTCTGAGGATAGTTGTAGGTTGCGAAGTTAATGAAGGAGGTCTGGCTAGCTGTCAGGGGTCATTTCTTGTCTCTGCAGGGTACCGATCAATGCATTCATGGTGAGGTGGATGAATCCAGGCTTTTGTGTCTGCAGGTTGATTTCAGTACAAGCATGGACACACAAAGAAGATATATCTGATCTATTGTGATATTTTGAAGATGAACATTTATGATCAGACACGACTAGTTTTAGGGTGGATTATTTTATGCATATCTATGTAGCCCTAATTGAGATATTTTTGATTCCTGCCTACGTGCAGAGTTGTATATATTATTTTTTGGAGCCTGTAGAGCTAAAAAATCTTATAGTTGTAAAAAGAAAGTTTTCTTTCTCAGAGAGCAATTAGTGGCAATTTTCCTACCCTTTTAGCTTCTACAATTGTAATTTTCATTGATTGTTCAGGTACTGAAGATATTTTATGACATTTCTTCTATCTCTATGTCTTCTTATGTGAGTTATCTCTTAATGTTTTTCAGTATTTTTACATGTTTCTCAGTGATAGCTTAGGGTTCTTGGTCCTTCTCTTTTTCTGCAATTTCATGCATTGTTGTGGGTGATTGGATGTGAATGTCTCTGTGGGTATACTTTAACCCATTAACAATCATGTCTTATTCCTATGCCTAGTTGTAGAAGTGGATGTTGTTTACAGGTCATAAATTGTGCCTGAATCTTCAGTAATGCTATTGTTTTTGAAAACCATCTTTTCCTGAAATAGCCTCTTTCTATTTTGGACCTTCTTATGAAATATTTATGCAAGCCTATTCAGAGAGCTGTGATCTCCTAGACCTAAGCCTTTCACTAGTTTCGTTCCTCTATACTAAGATTCATACCCTAATTTCGGTGCATCACCTAGTAGGATAGATTTGCTTTCAGTCATTTCCCTTTCCATGCATTCCTTCTATCCCTTTCCCCTCAAATTTTACTTTCCCGTCTAAGAGCAAATCAGGGTGATTATCCAAGAGGAACTAGCCTAGAACCTGGAGGTCTCATCTCAGTTAGAAAAAGGTCCCACAACCTTGAGATGATTCCCATGTTATACTAGATTATCAAAACTATGAGAGCTTGAGATCAGAGGCACAAATTCAGTGTATAACATTTCTGGCACGCCCGGTGGGACTGTAAAAAAGTTCATCTGTTGAAGATTGTGTCATCTCTGATATGCAAATTGCATAATACAAACCTTTAGAGGTTTTTCTATGAAGTATATCTAGCGACTCCACTGGTTTCAAAGATTTAGGCCAACCTTACTTAAGGTTTATGAGAAAGATCGAGACTAGAAGCTCAAATCCTACCTAATTTTTAGAGTTTCCCTTGAAAAGAAGCTACAAAGGTAGGTCAACTTAGAGAGAATCTCCTACAAGAAGAGTCCAATCTACACCTCCTGATACTTCAGAGAGGAGGCCTTTCCTCTTTCATTTCAGAAGAAGAGGCTGATCTCTGACCAGAGATCTAGAAGAGGAAGGAGATCCAAATTTAGCAAATACAGCTCATATAGTTGTTAATCTTCAGGTTACACCTCCTACAATGGCTAGAAATTTTTCCTTTGCACCTTTCAATTAGGGGAGCCCATTAAATTTTGTAGTGCATCATGATGTGCCCCTGGTGGCATTAAAGAGTATACCTGATTTCATAGGGGAGGGATAGACAACAACCTTTGAACACATAAGAGATGTGACCACCATTTGCAACATACACAACATTACTCAAGAGGATGTGGCCACCAAATTATTAGCAGCATCTCTGAAAGGTAAGGCTCTAGAGTGGTTTAGAACTTTAATTGTTGGTTCTATTACTTCATGGGATGAATTAGGGGATGCATTAAGCAAGAATTTTGAGGATAAATCAAATAATTTATCTCTGGTTGAGCAATTAACAACTATAAAGAGAGACCCTCAAGAGCAAATGACAAATTATAATAGTAGATTCCTTAAAACATGGAATAGAATCCCAGTCTCTGTAAGGCCATCAGCTTACCATGCCTTCCTGTACTACTTGTAAAGTCTATATAAACAAATTTTTGTCATGATCCAGTCTATGGGTGGTACCATTTTACCCCAAGCCTTTGACACTGCTGTCAGGGCTGAAAATTATTTGATCCAAGTAGGCATGATACAGAGAAGACCTCACATGCCTATCTTCCCTAGTCTTCAGCCCATTGCACCTGCACAAGTACCCCTATTTACCCATATTCCCACAATATCAGCACCTCAAGCTAGTACCAGTAGTCAGGAGAAGGCTGCAACAAATTTCTCCCAAGGGTTGCAAGAGGTGAAGAGTAGTCAGAAAACTAGTATACAAGAAATGGTGAACTTGTTGCAGACTCTAACCAAAGAGGTCACAAAATTGAAGAAAAAAAACCAAGGCATCAGGCCACCCTTCCAATCACAAGGCCAAAGTCCTAATCAACAATACCAAAATCAAGGATAGCCTTATCAACAAAATAGGCCACCATACCAAGGAGGCTATCAAGGGAAAAGACAAAATTTTAATCAAAGACCATTCCAACCATATAACCCTGCACCTCTTAATTCCATAAATTCAGTCAGGGATATGGTTCCCAGTCAAAACAATATGGCCATGGATAATGAATGGTGTTTCCCTTGCAATCAGCCTACATGTTCTAATGGATGGATGAACCAAGCACTAATGGTTCAAAATGCTTCACAAGCTCAAACAGAGGCTCCTTCTAGTGGGACAGCTCCTCAACAAGAAACACAAGAGAATGAGACTGCTCTTTTCAATTGGGAGCAACCAGATTTCAATGGAGTCAATGATGAAGCTGCTTTTGTTGCCTACACAAGAGCAAAGAGAAGAGCCCAAGACATGGAGAGAGCAAATTCTGGTACTAAGGCCACTACATCTGTAGAGCCACTATAGCAAGTTTCCCCTATCACATCCAAGGAGGCCCTTGTCTTCACAAGCAAAGAAGGCCAAGTTCCAAAAGAGGCAAAACCCATCATAGTAAAAGCACAACAAAGAGTACACACTGTGGCACCTTATAATATTATAGATAACATGAAGAAGGTGAATGTCACCATGTCTATGTGGGACTCTTTGTCTATTCCAGGACAACCTGAAATTTTGGAGAAGGCCATGAGAGAGGCAGCAAATCCTCAACCTGCAAAAGAAACTGCAAAACCAGTGTTGGTCAACACTGATCAAGAAAAGGAGACTCCAACTAGCAACTCCAAGGCCAATACCATGCAAGGTAGGAATTTAAAGCCACCTCCCTTTTACGTATCTTTAATTATTGGGAAATCTTTAGTGCATAATTGTATGGTAGATAGTGGAGCTACTAGCACTGTAATGCCTAGGAAAGTGGCTGATCAATTAGGACTTAAGTATGAACCCTTCCAAAAGAAGGTTACACAACTTGATGGATCCTCAGTCAGTACTATAGGTGTGGCCAAGGATACCAAACTAATTCTCCATGCTAGTCCTAATTTTTCCATTCTCCTTGACATATATATCATAGATCTCCCTGCATTGTTTGCCATATGTCTCTCAAGAGAGTTCACAGCCAAGATAGGAGGTTATCTTTCTTCCGACTAGTCTCACATACTCTTTCATACAAGGTATGGTACCAAAGTCACCATTAAATCAGAAGCCTTAGCAATACATCATATAGAGCCATATGTGTCCAATTCCATCAATACTAATTGCCCTATATTTGATGACAATGATTTCCCAACCATTAGTGAAGCAAGCACCAAAATAGAGAATATCCCTGATATTATCCTAGATGAAAGAACCTCAGAGATCCAAGAGAGTCTTGTTTGGGATTTTGGTCTGGGGAGTTATCTGATTCAAGAAAGTGGAGCCATAGAACCAAGCCTTCTCAAAGAACACACTGATTCGGATGATCGGGATAGTCAAGTCTGGGAACTATTTTTTGATGGAGCAAGAAGTAGACATGGTTCTGGTGGAGGTGCTATGCTGGTGTCCCCAAAAGGAGAAAGGTATTATACTACCTTTAGATTCAGTTTTTCCTACACTAGCAATACTACAGAGTATGAAAGTCTGGTTAATGGACTAGAATGGGCTAGAAAAAAAGGGCTTAAAGCATTAAAAGTATATGGTGACAGTGAACTTTTTGTCAGCCAAGTAAGAGGGATGAGTGCAACAAAAATGATGTCATGAAATCATACAAGCATAGAGTTTTGGATGCAATTGAAGATTTCCATGCTTTCAATATCGTTGCTATCCCTAGAAAATTAAATCAAAATGCTAATAGGTTAGCTGCTATTGGATCTCAGTTTGACATCCCCAATAGCATTTCAAAAGAGACAGATCAGCAACACATCAAGATTATTGTTAGACCTTCAATTCCTGATAATAATATTAATTGGCAAGTGTTTGACAATGATGAACAAATTCTGTAGTTCTTGTTTGAAGAAGATGTCTTTTCAAAGTACAATCAAAAGAGGTTATCACAGAACTATGGTGATCAAGTGATACAACTTAGATCTAATAATATGCCTAAAGGTCTTGTCACCTTAGAGACTATCTTCAGCAAGGATGATGAAGTCAAGAAAAATAAAGCTGGCCTGGTAGTCCAACAGGAACATTGTGCTGAATTAGAGTTGGAACTAGGTAAGAGCCTACAATTTGGAAAAGTAAACACTAATTCAGAAAAGAAAGCTTACACTAAATTATTTAGAGAATTCAGTGATGTTTTTGCATGGGGGTATGGAGACCTCAAGGGTTTTGATCCTACCCTTGCTCAGCACACTATTGAATTGGAGCCTAATGTTAAGCCAGTAAGGCAAAAGCAAAGGCCTGTTAATCCCAAGCTTGAACCACTTATGCATAAGGAAGTACTCAAACTGATAGAAAGTGGCATCATCTACCCCATCAAACATACTAGTTGGGTTTCCAACCTTGTTCCTATCAGGAAGAAGAATGGGGAGCTGAGGTTATGTGTTGATTTCAGGGATTTGAACAGAGCCTCATTAAAATACCGCCATCCACTACCCTCTATGGAACAAATTCTACAATGTGTCTCTGGATCCAAGAGATTCTCATTGTTGGGTGGCTATTCAGGATACAATCAAATCTTAGTGAAAGAAGAGAATCAATATAAGACTGCATTTACAACCAAGTGGGGAACCATGGCATATCAGAAGATGCCCTTTGGTTTGTCAAATGCAGGTGCTACATTTCAAAAAGCAATGGATATGGCCTTTAAGGGCCTCATGTACAAGTTTGTGATGGTCTACCTAGATGACATAACTGTCTACTCAAAGCATGCAGTAGACCACATCAGACATTTGAGGTGGATTTTTGAAAGATGTAGAGAATTTGGGATATCCCTTAATCCCAAGAAATGTGTGTTTGCAGTTCATGAAGGAAAACTATTAGGATATGTAGTATCCAAAGAGGGAATTACAGTGGATCTTGAGAGAATTGTAGCCATCTTAGAACTACCATTACCACATCACAAGAAAGGACTCCAATCTTTCATAGGAAAGATTAACTTTGTTAGGAGATTCTTGCCTAACATTGCAGAGTTACTGAAGCCTTTGACAGCCATGTTGAGGAAGGGTTCAGCCTTCAGTTCGACCAAAGAAGGAAAGGTTAACTTCCAAGCTATTAAAGAAGTCTTAACAGAAGCTCCTGCTCTCCTAAACCCAAATTTCAGTAAGGATTTTATCCTTTATGCTTATGGGGGTCATGATGCTATATCTGCAATGTTGACTCAAGAAAATGCTGAAGGATTAGAGCAGCCTATTGCTTTTTTTAGCAAAGGTTTAGAAGAGTATGAACAAAGATACTCTTTTGTAGAAAAACATGTTCTTGCTGTGGTAAAGAGCCTCAAAAAATTTAGACATTTGTTGACCCATAGCAAGGTGCATTTGATGGTTACTCATCCAAGTGTCAAAGAATTTTTGCTTTCGAAGGACCTAAATGAAAAAAGAGCTGGTTGGATCACTAAGGTGATGGAATATGACATAGATATTCAGACTACCAAGCTAGTGAGAGGAAGAGGTCTTTGTGAGCATCTGGTAGAAGACATAAGTTCAAAGAAATTGGAATACATAGATGCATCTCTGGTGGTGCATTCTATAGGAGAGCAACCCAAGGCAACTAGCTAGTTGCCTAATATGATCAATTATTTGAAGACGAGACAATATCCTGCAGGCCTAGATTCAGCAAAAAGGAGGTATTACAGGTTACAATCTATTCCTTTTGTGCTGATAGATGAAATTCTTTTTAGAAAGGATCACAATGGTGTCCTTCTAAGATGCATAGATTCAGAAAGGGTTGAAGATGTCTTATTTGAGTTTCATGATGGAGCTTCTGGTGGCCATTTCTCTCCTAGGACTATGGCTTTTAAGATCATGAGGGCTGGATACTATTGGCCATCTATCTTCAAAGATAGTCATGATTATGTTAGAAGATGTGTCAAATGTGCTATTTTTGCAGGGAAAGAAAGATTTGCAACTCTACCCCTGCAGCCAGTCAAAACAGAGCAGCCCTTCATGAAGTGGGATATAGATTTCATTGGCATGATTAACCCTCCATCTAGTGCAGGACACAAGTGGATAATCACTGCAACTGATTATTTCACTAGGTGGACAGAGGTAGTTTCTTTAAAAGAAGCTAATGAGAGTGTTGTTTTAAGTTTTTGTGATGACATCATTCATAGATTTGGCATTCCAGATTCTATAGTTTCAAACAATGCATTAGCATTTACAGGCCTCAAAGTCTCAGAGTGGGCAATCAAGAAGGGCATCTATCTGAATACAAGTTCCAATTACTATCCTCAGGGGAATGGTTTGGCAGAATCAACAAATAAGAATCTGATTAGAATAATCAAAAAGACCCTGCAAGATAGTCAGAGGGACTGGCACACTAAATTGAGATCTACCTTGTGGTTAGATAGAATTACTCCAAAGAAAATCATTGGTAATTCCCCATACATGTTGGTGTATGGTAGAGAGGCTAAGTTATCTATTTCAACTGAATTACCAACTTTGGACTTGGCCACTCAGTATGCCTTGTTTGAAGAAAGTGATCCTATGCAAATTAGATATGCCCAGTTGATGGAGCTAGAAGAGATCAGAGATAAATCAATGCAAGATATGGCATTCCATCAGAGTCAAACAAAGAGAAGCTTTGATAAAAGATCCAGGGTCAGAAACTTCAAGGTTGGAGATGTAGTTCTCAAATGGGATGAGTTCAGGTCAAAACCTGGCAAGCACACAAAGTTTGATTCCTTTTCGGGTGGACCATTTGTTATAACAGAGTGCAGAGGATCTAACGCTTTTCAGTTTTCAACCCTTGAAGGAGATGCCCTACCAATCTCATTGAATGGTTTCCACTTGAAGCCTTGCTTTGAGGTTAATCCCTCTCTTTAGGTCATTCTTGTAAATCCTGTAAATATGTTTCTTGCTTTCTTTCCCTGCTTTCGTGGTTAGTTCCTGTTTCCCAAGAAGTGCATGCGCACAGGTCTATCATTTGGTTCAGTTTTGTCTCTCCACCAGGTTTTCATGCTCAGGATGACTCCTATACCCAATGGATTGCTTCAAGGCAACTGGTCTAAGTGTCTAGCAGGCTGACATCCCGCAGAGGTCGCCAAAATGTTACCCAAAAAATTCTCTATCATTCATTTTTTGCCGCGATCCTTTTTCCAAAAGAAGTTCTCAGGTGTCGAAAACCCAGTGTGTTTTCGACCTCCGCTCTAAAAGCTTAGTGTGTTTTTGACCTTCGCTTGAAAACCCTCTTTGTTTTCGACCCCTTCTGTGTTTCAGACTTCTTCCTCTGGTGGCATATTTCCCTAAGTGCGCAACTCCGACAGGTGGGGCCCAGTTGGTTTTCGGCAAGCTGATTATGCGGGTTGTCGCATGATCGCATAAGTTCTTTTTCCCTTATGCGACCATGCGACTAACTATTGCGGTCCTATCGAGGATTCTAGTGGTTTGTCGCATGATCGCATAGTCCCTTTTTAGACTATGCGAACATGCGACAAACCGTTAGCCACGTTGTTAAAAGCTTGAAGTTTGGGCGGTGGGCCCTTGGCTGGTGATGTGTTCATGTTTCATTGGCCAGCTGGTGGCGGGTCTTGCGGCTCCAGATTCGTCTAGCAGTCAGTGACAAGCATCTTATGATTGGTTGCATAGTCGCATGGGCTTTTCCAAGCCCATGTGACCACGCGACAAACCGTCAATGGTTTCGGTGCTGCCGCCAGCAAGTATTGGGAAGCATCATGCGACAAGCGGTCAACGGTTTCAGTGGGTCCAGATTTCTTAAACAAGGTAGGTGATCGGCATAACAGTTTCATGCTGGTCACATGATCGCATGCGGATTCCTAACCGCATGTGACCATGCGACAAGTGGTCAAAAGGGCTTTAGTGGGTGGTGACGTGTCCGGTTTGTTATGGGCCAAAGGTATCAGTGGAGGCACCAATTGATCCAAGATCAACAACTGGTGCATGATCTCATGGGATCTTCTGATCCCATGCGATCATGCGATAGCCGTTCGATTCTCCTAGGTTTTTTAGTTGGTGTGGTCGTGGGTCCAGCTGTGTGGTCAGCTCTTGTTGGACCACGTGGAAAGTTTGACAGGTGGCGGATCTTGTGGATCGGGTGTCTTATGTGGTAGCGGAGGTAGATTAAAAGGCTTGTCGCATGATCGCATGAAGCCTTTCAGGCTCATGTGGTCATGCAACCATTGACTTTTTCAAAGCAGTGCAACTACTTTTTTCATGGGGCCAGATTTTTATGGTGAAAGTTTAGAGGAGGTCATTCTTTTCCCTTCTAACTTGGTGGTGTCTGATAAAGGTTTCTTTGTTCGCATGCTGGCGAATATGTTTTAGCAAGCTTCCAGACTTGGCAAGAGCACGGTTGCGCGGTTAGCATGTTTTCGCATGGTCGCTGAGTGGAGCCCGGGGTTAAGAAAAGATAAAGCGACTTGGCGACCAAAGGGAGAGTGAGCCCAGGCGTCTATGTGGCAAGCGGAGGTAGATTCAGTGAAGCTTGTCGCATGATCGCATGAGGCTTTTTTAGCTCATGCAATCATGTGACCAATGACCTTTTTAAAGTAGTGCGGCCTATTTTTGCAAGGCTTTCTTCTAGATGATATGTGTGAAGTGGCAAGGTAGCTCAAAATTGAATTTCTAAGGATAGTTGTAGGTTGCGGAGTTGATGAAGGAGGTCTGGCTAGCCGTCAGGGGTCATTTCTTGTCTTTGCAAGGTACCGATTAGTGCATTCATGGTGAGGTGGATGAATCCAGGCTTTTGTGTCTGCAGGTTGATTTTAGTACAAGCATGGACACGCAAAGAAGATATATCTAATCTGTTGTGATATTTTGAAGATGAACATTTATGATCAGACATGACTAGTTTTAGGGTGGATTATTTTATGCATATCTATGTAGCCCTAATTGAGATATTTTTGATTCCTGCCTGCATGCAGAGTTGTATATATATTTTTTTTTGAGCCTGTAGGGCTAAAAAATCCGGTAGTTGTAAAAAGAAAGTTTTCTTTCTCAGAGAGCAATTAGTGGCAATTTTCCTACCCTTTTAGCTTCTACAATTGTAATTTTCATTGATTGTTCAGGTACTGAAGATATTTTATGACATTTCTCCTATCTCTATGTCTTCTTATGTGAGTTATCTCTTAATGGTTTTTAGTATTTTTACATGTTTCTCAGTGATAGCTTAGGGTTCTTGGTCCTCTTTTTCTGCAATTTCATGCATTATTGTGGGTGATTGGATGTGAATGTCTCTGTGGGTATACTTTAACCCCTTAACAATCATATCTCATTCCTATGCCTAGTTGTAGAAGTGGATGTTGTTTGCAGGTCATAAATTGTGCCTGAATCTTCAGTAATGCTATTTTTTGTAAAAACCATCTTTTCCTGAAATAGCCTCTTTCTATTTTGGACCTTCTTATGAAATATTTATGCAAGCCTATTCAGAGAGCTGTGATCTCCTAGACCTAAGCCTTTCACTGGTTTCATTCCTCTATAATAAGATTCATACCCTAATTTTGGTGCATCACCTAGTAGAATAGATTTGCTTTTAGTCATTTCCCTTTCCATGCATTCCTTCTATCCCTTTCCCCTCAAAGTTTACTTTCCTATCTAAGAGTAAATCAGGGTGATTATCCAAGAGGAACCAACCTAGAACCTGGAGGTCTCATCTCGGTTAGCAAAAGGTCCCACAACCTTGAGATGATTCCCATGTTATACTGGATTATCAAGACTACAAGAGCTTGAGATCAGAGGCACAAATTCAGTGTATAACACTTATCTTCCATCCATTTCCTTCAATCCATTCCCCTTATCCACCTACTATTCCTCATGTTCCATCTACCTTCATCATCCTCTTCTTGTCGTATCTTCCATCATATCATAGCCCCCCTAGTGCCTCTAAATACATGAACTATCCTAAGCAGGGGCATCTTATTCCTTGGTGACATATTCCTTGGAGAGCTTATCACATCTGTATTCCTTTCATCTCCCTGTCCTTTCATATCTTCCCATCTTTATCCTCCAAATCCATATCTTCCTCCAATCCTCCCATCTAAATCCCTTAGCAATCCCTCCAACATCAATCCCTAAGCATTTTCCTCCAATCCTTCAAAAACATTCATCCCCAAGCAGTCCTCTATACCAATCCCTCAGTTGTTCCTCCATCCCCATCCCTCAGCATTTCCTCTATCTTTCCATTCCCTAGTACCTCCCTTGTCATTGGTATCTAGCTCTAGGCTACCCCCCATGCAATCCAAAGTTATCCATTCATATCCTAATGCTAGTAGAAATATACCATCATATGAAAATCCTATCCATATCCTCTAAAGCTATCCAAACCCAAAAAATAATCAACCCATCCAATCACATCTTTATTTATTATTACAAGCCTTGATCTCAATCCAATCATCATCATTGGGATGCATCCTTCCCAATCCATCATCACCCTATCCACCATCAGTCCATCTTAGCTTTCCAGCCCATCTGGGGCATCATCTTGCATATCTTTGCATCTTCGGCTTCATCCCCAGATCCCTTGTACATCCTATTCCAAGTGTCTTGTACCATAGCGTCAGTCATGTCCCCACCTAGGCCCATTTGTACATATGCATCTTTAGGTATCATCCTTCATCTTGGTCAGTCCTTGCATCATCATGACCTGTGTCCCTATCTAGCTAGCACTTCAGCAACCATCCCCTAGTCCCTTTGAGGTTCAAGTGTCTTACATGTCTCTTGCCATAAAAATCCTTGTCAATCAATCCACCATCGATCTTCATAGGATGTATCCTTCCTCATATCAGACCGATCAAATCAGTCATCAACCATCATCCTCTTTATGGCAAAAGATTTTGTGAGATACTTTTTATTTCTCTGGTACTTTTGGATCTTTGTTTATCTTTTATCTTGAGCTTCCTTGTTCCACCTCCTCATGGTCACTATGATCCTTTATATCATGGTGCAATCTGAATGGTGGAGCTTGGGGCAAGGTCTTGATCTTTTTATCTTGTGAGTCAGTCAGACATGACCCTTGCACATTTCACTTGTGATCTTTTGGGTTACTTGGTGCACTTGGGAAGTATTGTTTGTTTGTGGGTTCCCTCGCATTGTTTCCACCATGTGTCCTTCGGGTGCATGTGTGATGTTGGTAAAATCCTTGCATGTCTGTTTCACGTCAGTCCTACGCAATGCTCATGACACGACCTCACATTCCTAGTAATTGTGGTTAGTCCCTTCTTTTGCTATATCAAAATAAGTGCTCAAAACTAGAGGGTGGTGTTCCCTCGGAACATCCCGTCCTCAAGCTTCACTGAACATCCTCCACCCTATCAAACATCTGAACAAAGCTCCCATCATCCTGATCCCATATCAAAGCATCAACCCAAAAGATAAAATCCCCCAAGGGAATCTCTATCACATCTCCCTCACATCCCATTTTTCACCCATCTTCCCCCCCCATAAACACCTCGTCACAATGCAAGCTTCCTCACCTCCTTCGCCTCATGTTCTTAACCTCATCCTGCATGCATCCTTTCATCTATTTCAAGATTACGCCCGTGTTCTCTTTAACCCACCCATCCTCTCGAGGGGGCATCCTCATCCTCATCTCCTATCAATCCTTTCACCTAGCCTAGCCACCCTGGCCCGTAACTGGGGCAACTCGTTTACCTAGTCCATTCTTCGTGTCATCTCTTTATTACTAAAAACATCTTTGAAGTCATGTTATTTAAACACTACGTCGAAGAGGGGCAAAATTTAGACACCTAAATTTGATTACATAAATTAGTAATTTAATTTAGTCTTATTCTAGGACATTTTATTAATTAAATATTATTATTTAATTAATTTATGTCATCACCTATTTAATTAATTTAATTAATTAATTATAGCCCAATTAATTATCAAAATGACAAACCTATAGCCTAATAATTAATTAAATCCCTATTCCTCTATTAATTTAAATGGATACCTTTATCTAAATAAATTAATTCATAAATCCCTCTTTCCTCCCACTTGGGATTAAATAAAATATTTAATCCTAATTCTCCTCCATTAGCTAATAATCCATGCTTAGCTAATTTAACCATCCACTCATTCTCTCTCCTCCATCACATCTCCCTAATCCTCCACTTTACCCTCTAATCCAAGCCCAAATCACCCTCTAAGCATGTGCACAATCATAATCCAAGATTAAAGAATGCTAATCCACCCCAAAGTCAACCCTTTATGACATCACCTCCACATCCTCCAATGAGAAATCAAAAGCCTCTTACACCTCTTACACACTTGTTCCCTCACATCCCTCAACCATTTGACCTCTCCTTCCATCCTCCACCATTGTGACACTTGTCACAATACTATGCATTTGAGAAAGCACAATCCATGTGCTCTCCCTTGGATGCATCTCCATCGTTGCTCACTCCTCTTTTTCCCCTTAATCTTGACCATCCATTTCACTCATCTTTCTATAAAAGAGAAGCTCTCCTCCTTCATTTTCATCCACCATTGAAGCAAAGTTATCATGACATTTTTTCTATTGAAGCTTGAAGCATAGATCATTGAGCACACATCCAATCCTTTGGACAAATCTTCTACATCTTGGAGGTTTGCTTGAAGGTTTTACATTTTCTTTTGAGTATTGTTGCTTCCATTTTGTAGGTCTTAGCATAAGTGTTATCTAGTTTGTTTTGTTGAATGTTTAGTTTACTTTGCATTCCTTAACACTACATTTTAGGTATTACAATAAGAAACTCAAAATGCAGAAGACAACAAATAGCTGGGGCATTTATCTCCTATGACCTATGTCAATTTCAGTTCAATTCCTATTGATGATATTCTCAATGTGTAAAAATAAAATGATGTGTTATTTTAAAATGGTGTTGACTGAAATTTATGAACATATGTTAAATATCCATTTTTTCTAGAATTTGAAATAGAACCAGTGGTAATATAATCAAATTTGTGAATTTCACATCCAATCATTTGATGTTAATCAAAAGTACAACATAGTAATATTTTTGAGCCGATAAACAATCTTAGTCTTACTTCAAACCTACTCCTGTGTATGTGGGTTCTTGGAGGTATCTACTGAACAATGTGTGGATCTGTAATGTCCCTATCCAGGACCTTATTCACTTTGCTTAAAACTCCTAATTAGAATTTGGATTTCTAATGCCTGATGTGATATTATTTAAGTTTTCCTTGCTCCTTACTGATTAATATTGTAATGAATTGGTTATCCTTCCCCTTCTCTCTCTCCCCTTCCCCCCTCTCTCTCTCTCTCTCTCTCTCTCTCTCTCTCTTAGCCCCTGACACCTTCTCACTCGCTCTCTTCCTCAATGGTCGTCCATGAATTTTTGAAATGGCCAATTGATTTCATTTGCTTCTTTCAATGGCCATCCATGATTTTTTTGCAATCTTCCAACCTTTCGTACATAGTTGTAAAATACATATTAATATATTATACATATAAAATAATATATAATATATAATATATTATATATAATGTAACATTTAATATTAAATAATATTTAATGTAAAATGTATATTATATGATATTTAATATATAATTGATATTATATAATATTTTATATATATAATATATAATATAATATATATCTAATATATAGTTTTTGATATATAATATATCATATGAAGGATGGAGAAAGGGGAGGGAGAAAGGGGAGGGGAAACTGAAAAATCAAAATTCTGCTAGCATTTTCAGGTACACAAAAATTTCAAGTACCCAGTTAGGCTCGGTATTGCTTTGTGCACCAAACCTACATGGTCAACTATTGAAATGTCTAAAAAATGTGTTTTTCCCCTGTTTCTTTGAGTTCCAGACTTCGACCATGTAGCTGACAACTTTTTTTCACCCGAATTTGATGAAACAAAAAGGGTATCTTAAGGGGATTATCAGCTTTCTATCGATATAATTGTTGTCAAATTTTGAATTCGGTAAGTAATTATTAGTTATTTTCTAATTGAGTTACCTCTAAAGTGTTGATTTATATACTGATTGAAAAATGACTATAACTTTCAGACTGTATAACATTTTTGAAATCCAAAAAATGTGTCACATTCTATGCTTCGGCTACTATAAGGAATTTTTTTTTTTGAATTTTGTAAAGTTTTGAATGAGTTAAGGTGGTCAGACATGAGAGTTTTTTTATTCTGAAAATGTTGTAGCAAAAAATTCATAATTAATTATTATTTTGGAATAAAATTACAAAAAAATATGCATCACATCCGGGCATGAGTCTACTACTTATATATAAAATATTATAATAAAATACTATCATTTGATTATGATTAAGGTGGTCAGACATACACCTACTTCTTTTTTCCAGAAATTTTTGTATTGCTGCATTGAAATCTATACTTTTCACCAATCATACTAACTTTTTTTTTCAAAAAAGGCCTAGTAGTTTAGAAACTACATTCAATTTTCTACAAATTCTATTCTTACAACTTTTTGATATTAGGTTGATAGCTAGTTGAAATTTTCACATCAAGTTGACTAACCCTGATTTGCTGATTTTTCATTGCCACTTAAGGGCATAGTTAGGCCCCTCATGATCTTGCACATACCCTATTATTAAGTACACTCAAGTTGTTTGGATGAAACAAATGCTGAAAGATATTGGAATAACTTTTGTTGAACTAGTGGTTATCCATTGTGATAACACCAGTACAATAAATATGTCAAAGAATCCTGTGATGAACTCTAAAAATAAGCATATTTCTATTAAGTATCACTTCTTGAGAGACAAGATAGCAGAGAAAGAAATAAGGTTGGAATATATTAGCACAAAGGAACAAATAGCAGACATATTTACTAAATATTTTCTAAAAGATGTCTTTGAGTATCTCAGAGGTATGTTTGGGGTGCAGTCCCCTCCTATTGAGAATTAAATGATGCAGGGATGTATCAGTCGAGAGGTTTTTCAAAGCCTTATCATATTCTGGACTTGATGTATGGATCTACTGCTCAGGGGGAGTGATCGATTGAAGATAGTTGTTGAAGATAGTTGATGACTTATGGCACCCTTTTCCATTGTTAGAAAAGGGGGAAAGAGACTATGTGAAAATCCTATAGGAAAAAGAGATTATGTGGTAAAGGTACGGAGAGAATACTTTTGGGTTGATGGATTTTCCCATATGTTGCCATCAATGCCAAAGGGGGAGATTTTAGGATATTGCTAATGCATTGGGGAGTTTTTTTAATATATTTAATATGTTTAATCACTATGTTGAGTAATGTTTGAATTATTGTTGTTGTCATTCATGTTTTGTCACTGATGTCAACATATGTTTCTATGAGGAGAAGATGCTAGTTATTACAGTGTACAGATACTATACGGATGTTTTAGAATGTGTGAAGTCAGTTGTGTGTATAAGAAGGTGTTGTGATCTTATTTCTAAGATCAAATGATATAATATTGCATATTGGTTGAGTTACAAAAGATTTGGTGAAGACTGGTTATCTTACAGGCGATGAGAATTCAGTGCATGTGAGCTCAAGGGATGACATATAGTATATTGAAGATTGTTCTCTCCTCTTATCAAGGTATGAAAAGAAGGATGATGTCAATTGTGGCGTGTGTTTTGGAGAAGACCTATTTGGAATCTGACTTCAAAGTTGTAGCATGTATCATGGATGACGAGCATGAATTATGGATGTCAGTCCTTAATTGTTGAATTGTAATTGTTGTATACTTTTTTTAGATACTGTGTGTATCTTAGCAAAGATTTATGTAATTATTTGTATATTAGGAAAGCCTAATTGGATGACCTAATCATTTATTTTGTAATAGGGTATATATGTAAGATCTTTTCTTTTGAAAAGATATGGTAAAATGTATGTGATGTAAAAGAGGATTGTGGAAGCTGTGAGCTTTTTTCTACTAGATGTAGAGAAAAGGATAACTTATGTACTTCATTAGAACTGATCAAGCAAAGACAGTTTCTATCAAACAGTTCAAAGATTATGTGTTTGTTACATACACTTGTATTGGGAACAGTGAGTTCTGAAGGTGGACATAACCTTCTTTTGGCAATGAGCCTAGGTAGTGAGCCTACCCTTTTTCTTGACTCCTAGTAGGGTTTTTCCTCTAACAAGGACTATGTACTATAATGTTTTAATCAGCTCCTAAAAGGGTTAGATCTTCTAACAAGGATACTATGCTCTTAGTACATCATTAGTGGGTGTCAATTTCCACTGGGGTTTTACCTTTAATAGGGTTTCCTTGAAACAAAATATTATGTTATTATGTTGGCATTCATTGTGTTCATTTGATTTGTTATTGTTGCTATTCAAAGTTTAAAGATTAATAATCTGTTATAACTGATTCAGCCCCCCCCCCCCCCCTCCTCAGTTGTATTAGTGGACTGCTATTCCTAACACTCTCATGCAATCATAAATCTCTTCTTATACATCCAAATAATGCACTAAACATCACTAACACTTTCTCAAGGAATTTAAATCCTTCCTTGAACAAGGTCCATGAACAAATATTACACTCTCAAAGAAATATTCAGATGAAAAACTTGGGAATCCTTGATAATTTGAACTTGCATGACAATAAATACAGAAAATAGAGACAACTCTATGATAATTTTCATTTATGCCTTCAATCTAATAGACATTTGCATTTTAAATTAATCATTTTCTGCTTATACATCCTATCATTCACTCAAAAAATCACTCTTATTTGTACATATATGAGAAAAGAAATTTTCAAAACCCTTTACAATGAAGAAAGAATGAGAATATAAAGAAAAGGGAAAACTCCATATGTAATCAACAATTGAAACCTGTTCCCTTTTACAATCTGATTTTAAACTCAAAAATTCTTCCTTCTCTCATGTTACTAGGAAATAAAAATATCTACCTCCTTATCTGCATTTTCACCTGATGCTCTTCAATGGAAAATAATATTCCCTTTTCAAAATATCAAGTTTCCATGTGTCTTTTTCATTTATACTTACCCAAAAGATCCTTTAGTTACAATTTTTGCACCTATCAAAATCTCTTATTCTTATATCTTTCTCACAAGACATTTCTATCAACACATTTTCACCCACTAAAAACTCTTTGTAAAAACATTTTACTTGGTGAATATAAAAACTTGCAATCATTGCTCTATTCTCATGTGTTTACATATCATTTTTACCCATTCGGAATGTACCACCATGAAGTATCACTCATGTTTATACACATGATTCATTAACTACTCACTTGAAACAAATTTCATCCCCATTCTTCAAAAATAATTTGATTTGCACACCTTGCAACTACATTTTGCTTTTACTTTAACATGCTATCTCAACTGAAAATCATTTGGATTTTTTCACTTTCTCCTTTTCACCTTCCTATGCAAAATCTTTTACATCTTCATGGAAACCATTTGCCTGACTGAAGAATAACCTTTGGCATGATGCTTTCATGAAATAATTTCACTTTTTAGTAAAAACTTCTTATACCCTTTTGACCTCATGAAAAATGTCCCCTCTGGCTATTGATTGCAGTTGTGAAGACATTTCATATACTATGAAGATATAATCTGGTTGCATCACTTACATTTCTGAGTATATAGTTTTGCCACATTCCCTTGACATGTTATGTTAACATTCACTGTGCCTTGTCTATGCATAAATATTTACCCTTGGAAAAGGAAATCAATAACAATAATATTCAAAGACATCAAAGTGTTGAAAAACCAAAAAATGTTGAGAGGGGGAGGGGGTAAATTAGTATTTTAAGAATGCAGTGGAGATTAACAAAACAAAGAATGCAAACACATAAAGAGGAGACAAGACACATAATTTCTCTCATGGAAAACCCAAGATGGGTAAAAACCATGGCACCACTAACCACAAAAGGGTAACAACCCTTTATATCCAAGAGCTACAACTCTTCACAGTCTTGTTACAAAACATGCTCCAACCTATCTCAAAAGGAAACAACCTTTTCCTTGTAGGTGATTTGAGAAATACAAAACAAAATAAGCTCAAAATCTTCACAATAAACGTAAAGATATTCTGGTCTAAGACTGTTAGAACTTCAATGTTGAAAACCAAACAAAAGTCTATATGAACTTTGACACTAAAGATTCTATGAAGTTCTTCTCAAAAGCCACACAATATTAATCATGCTTCAGTAGAAGCCATTCGGGCATTCCTGACATAACAATTCAATTCAAGAGATCTTGATGTATATGAGATGAAAATCCATAACTTAATATCTTTTGTAGTCTTTTTTATTATTGGCCACATGCGCTCTTTTTAAAGACATTGTTCAGTTATTGTATCTCTTTTATCAGTAGAAGGAACATGCTCCAACAAGGCACACATGACCACTGATCAACACATGAGCTTCTCCTAATTATTTGTAGTCATATGCTCCTTAACTCACATCATATTGATGAACATTCTTATTAACCTCTTCTACGAAGCATTTCTTCCATTCAAAAAAAATGTGTATACACTGACTCCACCCCCCAAAAAAAATGTACTTAGAAAAACTCCTAGTTCATGTTTTTTGGACTTTTTCAAAAATGTCCTTCATCTAATAACATTCAAGGAAATGCATAAGAGATTCACTAAAAGAAGTTTACGTGTTCCCACCTTAATCACAAAATGACAATCGAGTAGAAAACCCGTGTTCACTAAAAATCCTGTGTTTGGTTTTTTTTTTAAAATGACAGTTGTCATTATTCATTTTGTCTACCACCCAAACAAGAGTTACTTCTTTTCACTGTGCCATGCTTCAAAATGATGGTTACTGCATTTCTCACCAACACCCGTACTCATTTGATAACACACTCATATGTGCACTGTTCTTTTTCTTGATAGCCACATTTAAAAATAAAAAACCTTTTGCAAAACCAAAACAAGGCAATGTGTATGTGGAATGATGGCTTTCATTACTATTATTGTTGCGGTTGAATGTGCTAGCATTCAACGCTTGTCAAAGCTTGGATACCATTGATTGGTTACAAGGAGGTGCATTTTGTTTAAGCATACATAGCACATGCCATAAAATACATTGGGCTTCCCTTACATACATTCAATTTCATCTTTTTATATCTAAACAACTCACAGACTATATATAAAAAGGCATTTTTAAATCCCTTCTAACTGATATCTAAACTCATGAAGAAAATATTTTTTTGTCACATGCGATGTACTATATTTAGCTCTTAGTCGCATCATAAGTCGTGTACCTATTACTAAACTTACCATATTCCAGATTCCTGAACACTATGTGTTCCATTAGCAGAGGAAAAAAAAATTCCAAAGTGTCTAGTGGATTTGAGAGCCGCGTGCTATATTTTTTGGCAACTGGCGAGACATTTTATTCTAACAGTAGGAAGATGATCAGGAAAATAAAAACTCAATGAGAAACAAGGAACAAATCCTTTGTAAACATAAGATTCACAAAGAACATCAATGACATAAAACATAACAATCTCCCACTTTTTGTCATTGATGGCAATTTCCACCAGGCACATAGAAGAGCACGTTGCAAATCTAAACCAGCTCCCTTGGAAAGATGAGCGAACTGAATCAACTCCCCTTGAAATACTGAACCAACTAAAACAACTCCCCTTGAAGAACTACTCCCCCTTTGACATCAATGACCATGAAATTGAAATACAAACGCATTCCAAAAGATGTAATAGTGAAGCAGTTCTACTGAAAATATACTTTTAGTGAGGTAGTAGAACACCTAGCTTGCTTCAAATATACTCAAAGTGATCTCGGGGTAACAGTTTAGTAAAAACATCAGCAACTTGTTTCTTTGAACAAGCATAGTTCAACTTAACCACATTGTTATCAACTTCTTCTTTGAGATAATGAAACTTAATTGGAATATGTTTGGTGTGAAAGTGCATTATTGGATTTCTAGAAATATCAATTGCACTCGTGTTGTCATAGAAAATGCATATGGGATCATTAAACTCAATTTTGTAATCACATAAAGTGTTCTTCATCTAAATTGCGTGAGTGTAATATGAAACTATTGTAATGTATTCACCTTTAGAAGTAGATAGTGATGTGCAAGACTATTTCTTGCTGAGCCATGAGACCAAACAATCACCTAGGAAGAAAGCACATCCACTGGTGCTTTTCTTATCATCCATTGAACCACCCCAATCTGCATTTTTATAGGCTATAAGAGAAAAATCAGAAGTCTTGGGGAACCAAATACCAAATTCAATAGTGCCTTTCAAATACTTAAAAATTATCTTAACAACTTGAACATGTGTTTGCTTTGGTGACGCTTGAAATCTAGCAACATAACCAACAACCTGAATAATATATGGTCTAGTGGTTGTAACAAACAAAAAATTTCCTACCATGGATCTGTAGAAAGTTTGATCAACAAAAGGGTATACATAATCCTTAGTTTACATCAGGTTTCAACAGGATTTGTCACTGGATTGCAATCTTCCATTTTGAATCTTTTAAGAAATTCTCTAACATACTTAGCTTGGGAAATGAAAATACCTTCAGAAGATTGATTAATTTGCATCCCAAGAAAGTAAGTCAATTCACCCATCATAGACATTTCGAATTCATCTTTCATGTAATCAGCAAATTTATTGGTCATATTGACATTGTCACTACCAAAAATCAGATCATCAACATAAACCACAATAATAAGAATGTCGTTACCTTCTTCTTTGACATATAAATTATTGTCAACATATCCTTTTTTGAAGCCTTGCTGCTGCAAATAATTATCCATCCTATCATACCAAGCTCCAAGAGCTTGTTTGAGTCCATAAAGAGTCTTTTTTAGCTTGAAAACATAATCCAGATTGTTAGTAATAAGGCCTTCCGGTTGTTCAACATATATTTCTTCAATCAAATCCCCTTTAAGAAAGACATATTTGACATCCATTTGAAAGACTTTAAAACCTTTAAAGGAAGTAAAAGCAATAAATATTCTAATTGCTTCTAATCTTGCAACGGGTGCAAAGGTCTCACCAAAATCAACACCTTCAATTTGAGAATACCCTTTGCAAACTAAATGGGCCTTATTTCTAATGATCTTTCCTTCTTCATTTACCTTATTTTGAAACACCCATTTAGTACCGATCACATTCTTGTCAATGGGTCTAGGCACAACCTCCCAAGTGTTGCTTTTCTTAATTTTCTCTAACTCTTCTTTCATAGCAGCAATCCAATGCTCATCTACCGCTACCTCTTCAAAATATTTAGGCTCAATCATAGAAATGAGTGAAAAATCATCATCCTCAAAGTAATTAATGTCTCTCTTAGCATTCCTAGTTCTCCTTTCAACTATAACTTGATCAATTGGGTGATTCTGCTGGAAAAATTTAGGAGTTTTAAACATAGAAACATCATGATCAACTTGTGAATCATACCCAAAATGAACATGTGATTTTTTAGCATCATTTGAGGAAGATACATTATCTTCATGAGCATATTGAGTTTTTCCTTTATCATTTTGACCACCTTTGCTAGTTGTTACATCTTGAATATGAGGAGGAGAAGAAAGTACAGAAGTGCTGATTTGAGGTTTTTTTTCTTCAATGTTGTCCATATGCTCACCAAACTTATTAGTAGCATCATGTATCTTTACATTAGCACTTTATACCAATTTATGTAGCCTCTTATTGTAGCATTTGAACACTTTAATCTTGGAGGAATAGCCAAGAAAGATTCCCTCATCAGCTCTAGAATCAAATTTACCCAAATTATCTTCATCCCTTCTAATGTAACATGGACTTCCAAAAAATTTAAAGCATTTAATAGTAGCTAGTTTACCTTTCCAAAGTTTTTAGGGAGTCTTGTTGAACTTGGGCCTCAACAAGGTAATATTCTAAATGTAGACTGTAGTGTGGACAACTTTTATCCAAAAGATGTCTTTTACTTTTCTTTCATTCATCAAGCAACGATCCATTTCTTGAACTACATTATGTTCTTTCTTTCCACAACACCATTTTGTTGTGGTGTTCTAGGGGCTGAAACTTATTTTTTAATTCCATGTTGCTCACAAAACTTGAAAAATTCATTTGAGGTGAATTCTCCTCCATTATCAGAATGCAAAAATTTATTTTTTAGATCCATTTTATTTTCAACCAAGGTCTTAAAAATATTAAATTTATCCAAGGGTTCTAATTTTTCTTTTTAAAAGTAACTCAAGTATGCGAGAAAAATCATTAATAAGAAGCATACAATATTTTTCACCTTGAAGACTTGTTGTCCTAGTTGGTCCACAAAGATCTGTGTGAACTAACTCAAGTAGCCTATTGCTGAAATGATCTTTTGGTTTGAAGGAATCTCTAGTTTGTTTCACTAGTAGAATTTGGGCAATAAATGACCAAGTGACTAAAAATTTTAGTCACGTGACTAAATTTTTTAGTCACGTGACTAAAACTGTTCATGTTCTACAAATATAAATGACTAAATAAATGACCAATTTGGTCATCGGGTAAAATCACAACTAAAATGACTAAATAAATGACTAAATAATTAATCACTAATAATTAGCCATCAAAACAAAAATGACTAAATAATTAGTCACCCAACCAAAACTAGCTAAATGAATGATTATTACTCCTTTAAATATCTTTGACCGAATGAAGGGCTTAACAATATTTTCTAAGCTTGATCGTAGGTGAAGTCATAATCCAATAAGGGTTTGTGACGATGATGTTCCAAAACAACCTTCAAGTATATTATGGATAGTAGGAGTTTGAAGTAGTGACATTGGCTTTCACTAAAATTCCAACCACATACATGAAATTGATGACCAAGGTGATCAAAGCCTTAAAAATAACTCCACTTTACTAGTTTTGGATAATATTTTGACTTATTCAAATAATGAAAATAAATATTTTCATCATTTATGTCTTGTTATGAAAAGTCTTAAAAACATAAGTTGTTTCAAAAATTAGCCAAACATGCGCCCCTTCAAGGTGTATTAGACTCAAAGTCTAAAAATTATTTCCTACCATGTAAAAGTGAACTCTAAATGCTCAAGGTCAACCAATTTTCATATAAGATTTCAACTTTAATTAAGTGATTTATAACTCCATCACTTAATTAAAGTTTATTACAATGT
Organism: Chamaecyparis obtusa; assembly: GCA_027943335.1. NCBI lineage: Eukaryota > Viridiplantae > Streptophyta > Pinopsida > Cupressales > Cupressaceae > Chamaecyparis > Chamaecyparis obtusa. The sequence goes on along the minus strand of BSBK01001115.1, from coordinate 645,715 downwards.
ATACATCATGCAATTTTTTCTTTTATTATATAATTTATTAATAATAACATATTTAATATATATTAAATAATAGATATCATTATTTAATAAATATTAAACATATTATAAAATAAAAATATTAATAAATGAAATAATATCCAAATTTTAATGTCATATAAAGTTGTGTTGGGAACGTTAGGGGCCTAGCACTACTACATAGGAGGGCATTTTAAGACATTATTTTAAGACAAAATTAACATTTTGTCTTAAGTAATTAAATTATTATTTTAATATTTTAAATTAAAAATTAAAATTGTTTTAAATGTCTTAAATTAAAAGTTAAGACAAAAAAGACATGCATTTTCATGGACTAGCGAACCAAAAAAGACATGCATTTTAGGTGCGATAGAGGAATAGCAGCGCAAATTGTTTTTAGAATTTGCTCAATATTGTTGGCCTCATTCAGTTGCATGCAACTTCTGTATTGGATCCCATTTTCTCTTTGAAGGACACACAATTTCTATGACCTGCTCTTCTTTCTGGATGTAGTGGACAGGGGCAACTAGTCCAAACAATTGCACCAATAGGTTCCTGTCACAGCACTGAGGTGGGTACCCAATGCATTCCTTAATTGCATGCCCATTCAAGATTGTAAAATTGAAACAATAGATTGATGCATTTGAAGACAAGGTTTACCGTTATTAAGGAATTCATGCAAAGTTACATATGATATCAAAAGCCCTAATGAGATTTTCTTTTCAAATTGTATAAGTTCAGTTGGAAAACTTGATGAAAAGATAAACCCTAAGTAAAACCAATTTTAATGGTGGTTGTTTTAATATTTATTATTTTTTCCATGGTTTAATTTCTAGCTTATGGCATATAGGGTTTTTTTTCTATGATGTTGCAAAAGATACGCTTTGAACAGATTGAGCCTTTTTTTTGGCTCTCAAAAGGGATAGCGGATGACTTTTTTTAGCTGGGTTTTCTATAGGATGCTTGAAAAACTAAATATAAATTTTAGTAAATTTTTTATAAGACAAGATTCGATGAATCCTGCAGCTCTTGGTACACACTCGTTTCTTCACATCATCATGTTTTTCTATCTTCTTCCCATTGGCATTCTAAGAGGCTCAAGAAGTTCCTATTTATAATTTCATAGGTAACTATAATAAAAAAGAAGGAATTTAGCATTGTTTTTTTTCAATCGAACTATATACAATTTGATGAGAAGTTACAGAATGGGTGACAGAGGATACATGGAAAAGAAGCAACCAAGAGTTTCATCTACCTTGTATCGATCCTTATTTTCTCATGTTCTCGTCCCTGCATGATGGTGATGGGGTCTATTAAGTGTGGCATGCATGGAGAATTTCAAGTAAAATGATACTGAAACTATATGTATCTGATTTTATGTTTGGCTTCTTTAGCTTGAGGAGTTCAGGTGCTAGGTAACCTTGAGAAGCAAAGGCTTCTAGCATTGCACTCTTTGAACTTTGGTTCATGAGTTCATGAAACCCAAAGTCAGAAAGATGGGCTTCATAGTTTTCATATTTTTCATCAATACAAATTTAATTTATCGTTTGGGCATCAGAAATAAAATCTTACCACTAACAAAATCATTCAAATCTTTCGGAGCAAAGAAGTCGATATTATGGCTGATTCTCATCTAATCCAGTGAGGGAGGGAGTTAACATGGAAGAAAGAGCACCCAGCAAGGATCAATCTCGTGACCTTTCACTTATGAAGAAATCGCACCTACCTCTATTCTATGGAGAACACAACTTTGGGCGTTAAAATTGTACGCTCTTCAAATATTCACTACTCACATTTTCCAAAATTGCTTTTGTAATGGAAAACAATGGAATTAAACACTAGAAGGAGGGCTTGAACCTCTGACCTTGTGGTTAACAGCCACACACTCTAACCAACTGAGTGTGTAGTTTTTGAGTCAAAGTCATTGACCTATGATTCATGAGTAGTGATTCACAAGAACCCATCTCTCATTAGAATGAATGTAACACTTAGCACTCATTGCATCTAGGTGATAATGTGAAGCACCAGAACTTTCTCAGAGATCACCCATCCAAGTACTACTCCAATTCAAATGCACCTAAACTATACAAAAACTTGTAATAAAATCCGTACATAGGCTTGTGTTCTCAAAGCGATTCTATTGTAGAAAATTTCATAAGTTATTGTAAACTTAGAAATTTCAACATCTGAAAAACTTTATGCACATGAGGGCATTTGGTCTAGTGGTATTATTCTTGCTTAGGGTGCGAGGGGTCCCGAGTTCAATTCTCAGAATGCCCCTCCTCTTTGTCAAACAATGTTCCGTAATTTTAGTTTTTGTCTTCAAATCGGCAAACTAACTTCTACTGATTGTTATCTTTTGGTCCTTTGTTAATCCTATTTTCTTTACCAAAATCATTTCACAGCACTTATTTACAAGAGACTGCAACAAAAATTGATTTTCCATTAAACCAGGGGTTGTGTTCTAATGGATATAAATAAGAATAGAAATTAGAATCCCAAACAAACTCCCTGCAATTTATAGTGAAGCACTCTGCTATAATAGTTTGAGGTGTGAAAGCATGCTTTAGATGCTTTTCTAATGGTATTGTTCATGTTTCTGTCAACTATACAATTTATTTTTGCAACACATTTCACATTTCCAGGATTTTACAAAACTTTTGCCAGTCAAACTTGTGCAATTGCGCATTCACATAAAATTTTAAGTCCTTCTAAGAGATACTGATCAACAACCCTAAGAAGATCTTGTGCTACATCTTTCGTAACATCAATTATGCCTATGTAAATAAATCTCATCATTAGTTCAAAAACTCCCTAGCTTATATTTGGAATTTCAATGTCCTTTGCCTCTTTCTCCCTGTAGCCTCCATCAAACATGGTATGGAATGTATCTGATGATGTCAATAGTGTAATCTTGTGAGCATAGAACCGCCTACCCTCCACTAGAAAGGTAACATCTGACAATGTGTTACTATTTACATATTTCTCTGCTAAGTACACCTGAGGTGTTGGAGGTGGAAGAGCTGCATCTATTGGAGACTGTGCAGCAACCCTCTTTGCTAGAGTATGCAATGCAACAACACCATCATGCTGTTGTTTTGAGATTACACTTGGTGACAGAAGACCTAGAAGTACTTCCAAACCATTTTTATCAACAAAAATCATCCTCTGATCATCGGGTGAACACAGATGAGCAAGGGCCAAGGCAACACATCTTTGAACATTTTTTTTAGATACACGCATCAGATAGAATAAGTGCTTCAATACTCTTCCATGAAGTTTCTCCTCTAGCCTTTTCAAGGTCTTTGCCACACAATCCTTTGAAGCCTAAACAATTAATACTACATCTTGCAAAAAAGCCAATCAATGATAATAAACCTATGCCATTTTTATTTTAAGTTTATGTGTTGACCATAAAATTCTATGTTACTGGGTTTTGTAGGAAACCTGGCTGGACCCAATCTAGATTAGGTTCTGATCTAGATCTGGGTTTGCCCAAGTTTCTGTCTGGTGTTCAGTCTATAACTTTGTATCTTACTTAAGTATGGAAGGATTTGAATGTAAATATAATTTCCTATTATCAAAGCAATTCAGATTGTATATCTGTTATTAATATTCATTACTACAATACTGATGCTCAGAAAACTATAATTTTGCGGATGCATATCTGCTTATGTTTTACATATTTTGCATGATAATTTTGGTGAGCATTTCATCTCATATCTCTGTAACTACAACATGAAAATCTAAAACTTATATACAAATCTTGAGATGGTGTAACTTATATACAAATGTGAGGAGTGAGAACTAAGATACAAGTCTCTGATTCATTCGAGCATGTAAGACCTACAATCAACTCAAGCATCGCAAGAGTACGACAATCATATGGTATGCAATCTCCATCTGCAAGAGGATTAAGACAATCTTCTACAAGATCCTCTACAAATGGAGAGGAATGAGGATCTCCAAGGATCTCCCAAAGGTGAGTACAAAGTGTACGGGGACATTCAATGTCAAATAAAGCACACATAGTGTCATGATCAACAGTAATGAATTATGAAGCAAGAATGGATGTAATGTGTAGGTGCAATGATATTGGAAGTGAACAATGTCTTATGATGTAATAGTAATATGCAATGAACAATGAATAATGAGATGAAGACAGAGTTTATAAATATATATACAACTATAATTTCAATGCCACAATGGAATACAATGAATCTAACAAGGTTATGACTACAATAGGTACTTAGTAGATTGAATCTCAATATATATATATATATATATATATATGGTTGTCTCTAATTTCATAATATAGAATATGCACATACCCTGGGAGCTATCTCTGATAAACAATAATTTACATATGCTGCGATGATAGCATAATCAAATGGCAAAAAGTGTCATCTCTGATATTCTTGATATTAATCATGCAATCTACTATTCTGGAGCCATCCCTGATATAGCGATAGTGTTATATGCTCTTGTCTAGTGTCTTCTCTGATGCATAACAATAATAATGCTTGCACAGTATTGAAGGTTGCGCTAGCAACTATTTTCTCTACTTGAGCAATATCCATAGGGGACTTTGTCATATAAGATCAATTCTCATACACAGCTCTCACAGCTGATCAAATTTGGTTATTTGTAATTGCTGAAGGGGCACGATGAATTGTTGCCACCCTTGTTAATTATTACCATCATAATTAATGGTAAACAAAATGTGATTAGGTCGGTTATCATGAGCCGCCATGTTTATGCAATAACAATATGATTAGTGATTAATCACATGTAATGAATATTACAACCAAGTATTAATCAGAAACTCATTAATTCATCATTTACCAAAACAACATCCCACAATTCCATGTCTTACCAAATGTATTCTTCTCAGATATTTCAAGATCATAGGCAACTTCTTTATTAGTATAACACTATTATAGAATGGCTCAGATTTATAGAAGATTAAAGACCAAAATTGTGAGGATAACATTCAAAAACTAGGAGACTTTGATATAATTAAGGAGCTCTATCTTTTGTTCCACTACCCACATCCTCCAATCTACATACTCTGGTGATAGTAATTTTTATACAAAAAAAATATACCTTTACTCATCTTCTCAAAGCAGGATATAGTTGATGTTTCTAATGTTCTAAACCCTGCATTAATCACTTTATCTTTCAGGACTTAATCACATTTATTAGATCGTGGTGGTAATAGATGGATATCCAAAGAGTGTCACTTCTTCATATGTGCCTTACATGCAGTAGAGCACTAAAAATTTGTTGAATGGCTCTGACTATTTATGAAATAGCACTAAAAATAATTTGTGACCATTAGTCCTGACCATAAAATTCTATCTTATTGGGTTTTGTAGGAAGCCTAGCTGAACCCAATCTAGATCAGGTTCTGATCTAGATCTGGGTTTGCCCAGGTTTCTGTCCTGTGTCTCTAGATTTGGCCTCAGTTCAGATGTGCTTGGATTGAGGCTAGAGGTCTCTTATATAGGAATCCAGGGGCCTAAAGCAGGGTAGAAAAATAGTAAAATCATATTAGATTTCTACAATCTATATTTAGTTATAGTTGTATCTATTATGTAGAAGAACTTGTGAAATTAGAAAAATAGTAAAATCATATCAGATTTCTACAGTCTATATTTAGTTATAGTTACTTGTAGATTCGACTGTGAGTTTTTTATGAACATTTCGAATAAAACTTAATGATCCATTATTAGAAAACATAAAAACTAAGAGATATCTTTCTTGTATCTGAGGTTGGATTATGAAGACAATGATAAAAACCTCAAGCACACTCTAATCCAGTCAAACCTATAACAAAAATTGTAAAATGTTTGATTTCAAAATAGGATAACTTGTTAAGAATAAAAAAGCAAAAAAATCCCTCACCATATGAAAGAATTTGTCAAAATAGCTAGCTAAAAGAGTCCTGACATTAGAGAGCTTCGAATGTGGTGCATTTTTCTAGGGTTCCATCTTCCATTGCTTTTCTTTTAAGTTTTGCTAGTCTCTCCGGGCTGAAACAAAAGGACCTGTATTCTAGCTCTGAATCTTCTGTGAAAGTAGTGTTGATAAGGAGAATGATCCAAGAAACTTGAGAAAGAGTAGAAACACCATTGTCTTAAAAAAAAGGTCCAATATTTCCCTTGAGATAGAGTTTTCAAGATGATAACTCCTGAGTTCCATGTAGATTCTACATGCTGAGATACACATTCTACATTTTCTTCATTGATTTGTAAATAGGAAGAAGGTATTTTTTTTTATTGTTAAACCAAACATTGAGGAAGGCAGAAAACTGTGGATGAACAAAATCATAATGACCAATAGAAGAAATTTGGCCATAACAGACAACACTGTATAGCCAGAGATGAATCATGGGCCTTTGATAACCCAAACCCTCCCCTATCAAAGATATAAACTCCCAAAACTTTATTGGTTCCATGTTGGTTATGAAAAAGGCCTTGCCTACAGTTGAATCTTCACTATCAATTGGAACTTAATTGAGTGTTTTTTTCTGCACATATATGTGCATGGGCCACATTCTCCACATAAATTATACATGTTTTTCCCATCACCAATGATAAAATTAGATTTTCCTGTCCTTGATGCTGCCACTAGAGATGGAACAAAAAGCTTGTCTTTAGGACCAAATATGCTGCTTGCACGTATAGTACATGTACAAGAAACCCTTATCTTCTATTTGAATGCAACACTAAAGCCGTTGCCTCTTCTTTTGTCTTAGAATAAATATCATTGTGCTTGTCTGGATAACATAAAGATTCATCACCATTATATATGTTGTGGATACCATCAAAGAAAACACTTGGAGAGCTAGTGTAAATAAAGCTTCTTGACTTTGCATTCAAGACATGCACTTATTACATTCTTTGTACCTTGAACTGTGACATCGTAATGAAGATCAAAACTATTAATGGATGAATGAAGGAAAGGGTAAGGAAACATAAAGATGAGTATACTAGATCTATGCGTACTGGAGGACATCTAGTTCCACCTCCAATTCCTCCACCCACTGGAGGACTTCCAAATCCACCTCCAATTCCCCCACCTACACCTCCTCCCACTGGAGGGCAATTGCACTTGAACTAAACTTCAACCTGCCTAGGACGAAGGTTGAGTTGCTTTGCCAAGGCAATTTTTTTGGTTCTGTGCCATAAATTTCAATTCGGTGAGCTGAAAAGAAGAGAAAGAAAAAGAAAATCTTGCTATATTTAAAAGATTTGAGCACTTATTTAAAGTATTTGAGTAGTTATTCAAAGGATTTAAGAATATATTTACCGGATTAAGTGTATTGTGCTTTTTAAAGCTTTCAACCATGGCTGTCAATTGAACCAAATACATTTGTGTCTACATAGATTGATAAATAGACTTTACCCCAATTGATTTTGAATCTCTAACCTCAAAAATTTCCAAAGACATCATTTTGAACAACCTACATTTTCATGACTTAGATGGGTAAAAAGAGAACTAAAAATGGTCTCTCTTCATAAATGAACATGAATTTCCACGGGTCAGATTTCCATTTAGACATAATTGAAATCATTGTTTTATGAGACTAGAGAAATGATTCAAAAAGATTTCCACGGGTCAGATTTCCATTTAGACATAATTGAAATCATTGTTTTATGAGACTAGAGAAATGTTTAATTTGATTCATAAGTTGTTAATACATGCTCATCATAGTTGTTAACATTTTTTATTCTCATGGACAGGTATTGAAGCACTTGCATGGGTGATAAAGCTTGTTTAGATAGGACTTGGAGACTTTTGAAAAGGTGGGCAAGGAATTCAGAGTTTTCTACAACAAATTTGAAGTTAGCAAGGCCCTCTACAACAAATTCAAAGGTAATTTGAAACCTAAAACACAGACATATTCCATTCTCACTAGGTAAAATTCAAATGAATGTAAGATAGATGTCAGAACAATGAATCATTATATCCTCTTCTTTCTTTTATGGTCTCTACTAAAAGTGACTACTTTAAACAATGTTTCGGCATCTCTATTTTCAGATTGATGTTTTTTCTTTAATTTAGAAACTAAATTATTATTGGAATGCAGAATATTATAGATGGATGAACATCATAGGTTGAATACGGATCAATATCATGCATATGATGAGAGAGTAGCTAATGAGGGGGACATTGACAAATATCCATGTCCGTGTAAAAATTGTCTTGGTGGAAAGGTGAAAAAGAGAAATGTAATTTATCGACATATGATAAGATATGGGCACAGTGGTATTAGCCCTTGGGCTTACAATTATTATGAAGATATGATAGAATTGCAGACAATGAGAGATGAAGGGGAAACAATCATAAATGAAGAGACATAAATGTTTGACGAAGGGTTTGAAGTTGATAGAATGCTAAATGAGGGTCTAAATGATGATTGGGCCAAGTCAATGGAGGATGCTTTAAATCCTGTTTATGCTAATTGCAAGTTAAGCCATTTGACAACAATTCTTCAAATTCTTAACTTGCAAGTGGTGCATGGTTGGACAAATGAGAGTGTAGATCAATTATTGACATTATTAAGTTCATTATTACTAGCTGACTCCACATTGCCAAAGCAACAAGGTCAATGTAAAAATCAAATCAGTAAGCTCGGCTTGGGGTATGAAAATATCCACACATGTGTGAATGGTTGTGTATTATTTCATAAAAATCTTACAAATGAGAGTGAATGTCTGAAATGTCATGAAGCGAGGTATAGACAAGGGTTGAAATCAGTTGTGGTTCCTAGAAAGGTTCTTCGCCACTTTCTGATAATCCTGTGATTACTCTGGATGTATAGGTGCAGAGACATTTTTGAACTTATGTAGTGGCATGCCCAAAATAAGAGCACTGATGGAAAACAACGACATGTTCCAGACTCTAAGACATGGATGGAATTTGATAAAAAAATGGCCTGATTTTTCTCAAGATCCTCGTAATATAAGGTTGGGTTTGGCTCTAGATGGGGTGAACCCATTCTCAGATTAGAGTACCAAATGGTCAACTTGGCCACTATTTCTAATAAATTATAACTTGCCTCCATGGTTAGTAACTAAACCATTTTTCTTAATGTTATCATTGATTATACCGGGAAAGAAAAGTGTGACTTCAGATACAATAGATGCTTATCTAGAGCCATTATATGATGAGCTAATGGAATTGTGGAACAGAATTGAAGCATTTCAGTGTTTAAGGGATGGTCATTCAATCAAATTCACTTTAAAAGCTTCCTTATTGTTTACAATTCATGAGCTTCCTGCATATGGCACATTATCTGGTCTCTCTGTTCATGGATACCATGGATGTCCTGCTTGCAACTTTAAGGATTTTGTGAGGCAATCAAGAAGTTTGCGTAAGTGTATTTATTGTGGACATCGTGCTTACCTTAAAATGGATCATCCATATCGCCGACAAAAAACATGTTTCAATGGTCAAGAAGAGAATTGTGAAGTGCCATTGCTAATAACAGGTGATTACATTGTTGAGAATGGACTAAAAAGAATGTCATTTATTGAAAATGCTGGGATTGCTAGAAGTAGATATGATCCATGTAATGAAAGTGGTATAAAACGGTTGTGCATATTGTATAAGTTGCCATACTTTAAGGATATAGCCATCAGGCATACTATTGACTTTATGCATATTGAGAAAAATATAGCTTATGCTATTATAGAAACTCTTTTTGGCTCTTTTGATACTATTTCATCTCGTGAAGACTTTCAAGAAATAAAGATTCATCAAAATCTTTGGGTTAAAAAATATGATAATGAAAAATATAGAAAACCTAGTGCTCCTTATGTCTGGACAAAGGAACAATGTGCACAATTCTTACAGTTGATGTCTCAAACCTGCTTTGCCACTAGATATGTGAGTAGCAACATTATTAGCCAAACTGACATTAATGGCTTAAGAGGCCTAAAGACCCATGACTATCATGTCATAATCGATAATATTTTACCTATTGTGGTAAATATATTAGGTTTGCCAAAGGGTCCAAGATTGGCAATTATAAGGTTGGGCCTAATATTAAAGAGAATGAGTTTACATGTATTAGATCCTTCAAAATTTGATAGTTTGAGAGAGGAGGTTGTTGAAGTCCTTTGTCTATTGGAGCGAGAATTTCCACCAGCAATTTTTAACATTTCTATGCATCTTTTGATACATCTAGAATATGAACTAGAGTATTGTGGTCCAATAAGAATGAGATGGATGTATCCTATAGAACGATATATGAAAGTTTTGAAAAAAAATTGTCCGTACTAGGGAAAAACCAGAAGGCAGCATGTCTGAGGGATATTCAATGCAAGAGGCCATGGGGTTTTGCATAGAATATATGAAGGATTTTAAAAATGTCAATCGGCATGTATGGGATGATGAAGAAGATGAGAGAGTTGCAGGTGAACTATTAGAAGGCAATGGAAGTCGCTTCAAGCTCTCATATCAAGAAAGAAGTGCAATACATGCCTTTATTCTTCAAAACACATCTTCATTTGACAAGTGGCGCAGGTAAAAAAAATTACACTAATTTTTTTACTCAATTGCATTTACACATTCATATTATTAATCTTAATATTTGTACATCATTATTTTATGTAGAAAATATGAAGAAGAGAATCAAATTTGGATGCAGCATCAACCTCAAAAGCGCAGACATCATAATTTTATTAGAGGCGATTCTTTTCCAAAATTTGAAGAATGGATTTTTAATGCAATCAATGATGCAAAAGAATAAGGTCAATATATAACAATAGAGGAAAGTGAGCTTTCACAATCTCCACATATATGGGCTATATGTTTTAGTGGGATGTGGGCCTATGGCAGTCATTTAAGAGTGGAAGAAAAGGACAAAGGAAAGACAAATTGTGATTGTGTTGTTAGTGCTAAATTTCTTCATGAAATTGAGAAGAAATTTTATGTTGGATTCATCCAAGAAATTATTCAAGTGGATTTTGGTGAAAACAGTCCTATATTATTAAAATGTAAATGGATTCGACCATCTGCAGTACAATTTGATGAGTATGGATTTATACATGCAAATACACAACAATTTTTATCAGAGACAGATGAGCCATATGTTTCCCCTCTTCAAATTAATCAGTAATTTTTAATTGATGATGTAAGAAGCCCAGGTTGGTCATATGTCATTCAAATAGAGTCTCGTTCGAGATGAAAGTTTATGGAAGTTGTCAATGTAATGCCTGATGGACAATTTGTTAATTTCAAGAAACATTTGAAGAAGTGGATGAAGACAATTATGAGGGATTGTTTGAAGAAGAGATTTTGATTACCAATGAAGAAATTGAGAGAGGGAATGTATTGCAGGTTACAAATGAGGATGAGGAAGAAAATCAAGCAAATGCAAATACAAGTGATCAGGATTTTGATCTTGTTGGAAATGCAGATGATTATTGATGAGGCCAATTTTATGATCTTTTATTTAAGACTTTTATGTTGTTTCTAGACTATTCTATGTTTTAAGGACATGGACCTTCAGACCAATACTTGTTTTAGGACTTTAATGTTGAACAAAGTTGCTATATGAATGCAAGGGATTTAATGTTGAACAAATTTTTATGTGGTTATTTGGAAATTATTGTTTCTTTTATTCTGTGGTTATTTGTAAATTAAACTGTTCCTATGATGCTTATCAATAATGCTAGGGTGTCAAAAAACTTGATTGGAATAATAGTTATTTGTAGAATGTATTTTCCTGCCAATTGAAGCTACTAGTTGGCCTTAAAGAAGCAGAAATATAATACAACACACACTCAAAACAAGCCAACTAAGTTAATGAACCTCCCATGCCCCCTGGAACAACCATTAGAGTCTGTAATGCTTATCTCATTGTTCTACTCTATAATTTTCATTCTGATATGGAGCATGATCTGAAAGTTAATGGTAAAAAGTCTGCACACAATGTAATCCATAAATCTAATACAAATCTTCATGGACTGCAGCGACTACATGACTGCAACCATTAGAGTTGCCAAAAACTAGGATCGATATAAGAAATGGAAAACTACTAGATCTGTTACTTTCACATGTGATAAAGGGTTTGAACTTTTAACAACTTGGAAATTCAAGGAACAGACAACTTAGCATGCATATTGAATATCAAATTCCATAGCTAGTGGGCAAGGAAAATAGAGGCTTGAGGGCTACCCAGAGGGAAGAGCCTAAGAGCCAATGCATGTTGGGGGTGGTTCCCACTATAAATAGCTAGCACATTGACCACAGTGTGCCAACACTTTCAACTCAGCAAATTCTAGAAAGCATGGAACCACTAATGAGGGTGATGGTGACTTGAATGATCACTCAAGCTAAGGGTGCTACAAACTTGGAATCATATTGTAGAGCTAGCTTTGTGAATCACTGATTTAGTGTGTTGCCATATGGTTATTGAAACATTTCTTATATTGAAGTACTTCCTAAAATGGAACCTCTCTCCAAGGTCCAACTTGATATTTTTCATTATTACCATACCACTTTTCATTGATAAAAATAAGTTATAAGTTATAACCTTTACCTAGTCTTGGTACTTTATTTGGGACGTGCCATAGATACATTTTGCAATAACAGGCTCATTTTTAATTTAAAACTCATGTCACTATTGTCAAAAAACCTCATTATTAGTTTCTTATAACCTAGCATAACTATATTCTTATGAACTTTGAGAAGGTTGTCATATCCAGGTTAAGTACTTTATGTAGAATTATCGACATCTTGTAGGCCATGTTTTCTATTATCAATGTGAATACCAACTTATGACCAACAATGTTCTTAATTTTGAAATGTGTAATTTTGAAGAGAACCTACAGTCCAACAGTCGCACTTAAAAGTTGAATGTGATTCTTTCCACTCTTCAATGAAATAGGCTGATGCAACGTGATATTCCAAGTGTCATAACCTCTTGATTGACCTCCTACAAGTTTTATTGAATTAAAAATAAAAATTCAGTCTTCTTGTGACTTTACTGTGACAAGTAGGAGATGTTTTCCATAAGAAGTCAATAAGGCACTACACTTGTTGAAGGTTTTACACCTCTGTGCTCTATGAGCATCACCTAGATGCAATAACTGCTAAGTCTTTCATTCATTCTCATGAGCAATGGGTTCTTGTGAACCACTACTCATGAAACATGGGTTGATGATTTTGACTCAAAAACTACACAGTTGAATCTTGATAGCAAAATAACAACAGGTCCTAGTTAGTTTTTAGAAGTTTTTTTTTGCAGCTTTTGATTTTTAGGAGTGAGTTGTCACTTTTGCAGGTCATATAAGCACCTTGGGAAATGTACCAAAGAACTTACTAAATGAATAGATAGCTACTTCAAAACTTACCAAAATCCATTCAAATGTGAATTTCTGATCATATGTTGACTGACCTCTTCAACAACCTCCTGCTACAGAAGTTCTGAGTGATTTCCAGACCTTGGAGTGGACCATTCTCACTGGAAATAGTGATAATATATTATCTGAGGTGTTCTTGGTGCCATCACAGCCTCCTAGATATTTGATTTCTATCACTAGAAGCCATTAAAAGTTATTGATGATGTTTGTAGTATGCACATAGGTAGAGAATCTATAACGTCATCTCTAGTTGCTAATCTGAGGTAATTTGTGTGCTTTATGACTGCCATGCATTTGTTATATCATTGTATTTGGTTGTAGCAAGTTTGGGATATTTTAATGCTATTCCAAGACCATGTAACATGCTTCTCAAATGAATAAAACATATAATCAATCTTTATCAACAAGAATGCTCATCTTTGGTGAGCGTACATTATTTGGAAAAACATTTTCAAAAAAATATGCAGGTGTATGATACATGCAATAGGAAATATGAATGTTGTAATATGCAGGTGTTAGTCATAGTAAAATCTTGCCGACTCCACTATATGGAAATGATTAAATGTTGATCAAATCTGAATGGTAACAATCCAAATAATTAATGTTGTTTTATAGAGATATAATTCATAAATTTGGATATATTAATTCTCCTTCAGGTTTATAGCTTCATGAAGTCGCAATGTGTTTCAGAAAGTTCAATAACCAGTTGAAGGTTAATTTTGAAGCATGATTTTATTAAATTTATGAAAATTTTAATTGTGTAGTTCACTAAATTGCCTTCACAAAGAATATGGAATCATGATGCATCTGTAATAGAATTTGATGAGTGCTAGCACAAAGCCATTGACAAAAATCTAGACAGCAAGTGGTATACATTTATGGGTGCCAATGTGAAAGTGATTAAAACTACGTTAAAAAAATTTGACAAGTACACTAATATTAAAATTTTAGAGTTCAAAAACTAGATCACATGATTTGTATACCAGATTGTTGGAATGAGACTATAAACTCAGTTGTGTTTGGCCACTAGGGACAGTTTGTTATGTTGCAGACCCCATTGAGATTTGTGTGGAGCCTTGCATAACTGCTAGTTGAATGTGATTATTCTACCATAACTCACTCTTATTTCAGTCTACTATTACCCAAAGGAGTGGAACATTGATTGTGTTTGTATTCAGCCTCTTTCCAAGAATGTATACTGTTGTATTAGGACCAAGTGCAAGTAAGTATGACATGTGATATGAGTGTAGTAAGGCTCAGGATTGACATCTATCATAGTGAAGGGGCCAATTAGGATCTGAAGCTTGTTCATAGGAGAAATTTTAGGGTCTTATGGGGTTAGGCTGAACAATTATATTATTGCCCGTAGAATCTCTTCTATAACTTGCATGGCCAATGAATCTCAAGTAGTAAACTAAAGAAAACTAGTAATGCATACCTACTTTAACAATTTGATGTAACTGTTTCTCTAATTTGGTTGTTATTTCACTGCTGTAGTTTTTATGTGCCACTTTTATAGTTGTGTGTTGTTTTCTTGTTTCTATAGCCTCTTTGTTATAACCACTGCTACTACTTATCACCTCTTATTTCAGGAATTTATACATTATTGTTTTTTTGGACATCAGGGAATGAGGAGAAATAATTCAAGGCACAAATTAGATGATAGTGATCATAATGTTGAAATTCTTGTAACAGATTATGAGCGCTTTCGTGAAGAACGTGTGGCCAAGAATAATGAATATTTTGCACGTATTGGTTTGACAAATAGGAAAGTTGTACATTTACTAACTAGTATATTATTTGTTTAATACTATTTAATGAAATTTTATATGCAAAATATTTATGTATATAAGACTTGATATGATATTTGTTTTTGGTTTTACAGGAAAGAAAAAGAGTGCAGAGAAAAAGAAGAGAAAGAACAAGTAGCAAATAAAGCTACAAAGTTGCCAGTTCGTAAAAGCCAACGCTTTTTTGATCCAACAAATGTAGTTGGTGAAAAAGGTAATTGTGATTATGTGGAACCTGATATAGCACATGGTGATGTACAACCTAATGAAAGTCATGAAGAGAGTCCGCTTGCATCTGATGTGCCTCAGAGTGAACCTGTTGGTAGTGGTTCAACAGAAGATGTGTTTGCTTTTGTTAAAAGAAAAAAATTGAGTCAAGATTTATATAGATCTACAGAGAGGCATTCAAAAGAAAGGATACTAGAAGGTAAGAAGCCATTCTTGGTTGAGGTGTCAAGAGATGGTGAACCCATTGGGAAAAATGCTGCAAGGTGGGCCTCTAAATTGGGTGTAAGATGTAGGGCCCATTTGGATATTTGCAAATCAAATTTTGTAGAGCAAGATCCACACCATGTGGAGAGTGTTATACAAAAAATGGAAAATGTCTTTGACACTATTGGTGGACAAATCTCGAGAAAATATTACAAGCACAAGATGAGACATCTAATGAATAATTTTAGATACATGTGCAGAAAAGCAATCATGGAGGGAAAAGAGAGTTTAGAAAACACTATCTCCCAAACAATGGGAAAAATTGAAAGAAAGTATGCATTCTGAAGAATATTTGACAAAGAGTAATAAAAGAAAGAGAGCAAGAGACAGTGTGAAGGCTGAATATACATTTGGCCGAGGCGGGTTGTAGGCCAAAATAAACAAATTTGGAGTAAGTGTATGGCTTTTTGGTTCAATTTAAATTATGTTATTTATTTTAATTTTTTTATTGAACTGACTGTGTTAAAATTGACATTGTATTTTAGGTGGAAAACAATAATAGAGAAGCAAGTGCATAAGATATTGTCAATTATATGGCAGAGCTAGATCCTAATAAATCTAAGAATAGTATGAAGTGGAAGTCTAGTTCATCAACAGAGACTTCACAGCCATCTGTGGAACTCCCATTAAGAGCCTCTGCAAATCATGTCAACTCAAATGAAGTGCATGAACATATAATGATGCACTTACATAGTCTCACTGAGAAAGTTGCACAGTTGACTTCCGCGGTTCAGCCTATAGTTTCTTCATGGAATGATCATAATTTTATGAATTCATATCAGGTAAGAGACTATATTGATGAGTTAAGTTTGGTTCATAGTAATGTAGCTTTGCATTGTTGAGAGAATCATTTTGATCAATGTCTTTATGAATTTTTATATACAAAACACCATCCTTAAGCATTGATTCTCATACACATAGCATTGTTGATATTGCATTTTCACACCATTATTTTATGACCTTTCCTCTCTACCAAGCTTTTATCAATTTTAACTACATGTAGAACAATTTTACCAAAGCAACACAAAAACAAAAACACCTTGATGCCAACAAAGCTGCCGATATTGATAGTGATCATGATGAACTAGTGGACAAGAATGTGCAGCCCAATCATAGTTCAGTTGAAGCTGAGGTAATATAATAGTTATTATGAAAAAAAATTTATAGCTTTTGCATTCTTTACTTGACTTATGTTAACCTTTCATGATTAAACCCACATGCAAAGCAAACATATGAAAGCAAAACGAAAAGTAGAAGACAATGATGATGGTGATTATGCTGATTTCAAATAGGATGTGCATGATATTTATAGTACTAGTAGTGATAAACTTGAGGTGAGTGCTATAAAATTTACTTTTACCTGATTAGGATCTGATTGTTAGTTGTTAATTTAAAATATTAGTTGTACAAAAAACTAAGACATTGATGAATATATGTACATCAATATAGTTTCATAAATTAAAATGACTGATTCCATGTACAATTCTCTGTTATGAATGGCTTAATGGGCACACTAGAAGCTTTAATTTCAAGGTCCTTCCCCCGTGGGTCCCACTTTTAACTTAACCCCCATCTTCTCCATTTTCTCCCCATTTCTATCTCGATAAAAGCACTCTATTTTCAGTGTCAAAATCAACACAATATAATATTTTTATTCCGCTTTCTATTGTGTCTATTGTAATAGCTACAAGGAGGGCTCTAGAATGTGTTTTTGTGACTTCATAGGGGATAAAATGTGAGATGTTTCAATTATGATTTAAAAATGATTAAAAATTGTCCATGACTCAATTTGATTATCCCTGTTTGCGAATAATTTTAAAGCCAATATAACATTTCAATAATATTTGGGAAAAAAATGCATTTTAGTTTTTGGATGACAAATGACAACCAGAATTTTGGGAGTTACCAAAAAACTTCATCTATCAGCCAAAAATGCAAATATACAGCTTGGTGCAGGAGCACCTCAAACATGCAAGCCAAAGTTGAAGGTTATGGAGACCTCAAAGACCCTCAAAACAAACCAGAAGGATGGAATGTATAAATAGGCTCTTCAAATCAATTGGAAGAGTTTAGAACCTATAATGATACTAAAATAATGCAATTTCTAAATCATTTTGTAATATCCTCAAAAGGACTAATAGTTAGTTGTAATGGACCAATGATGTCCAAATTTTAATAATGTTTTCAATAATGTTGTTAGGAATCTAAGATAGGTATGGGTTGGGTCTAGAAAGGATTAAATATCCAAGTAAATCCATTTCTATGTTTTAAAAATTCAAAATTTTAAACAATAACGACTACTTAGCATTTGGAGGGAACTAATTGTTATAGTTGTTTTTGGGCTTAAACTTTCAACTCAACGAGGAGAGTTGGTTGAATTAGTTTTAGGAAGTTATTGTAGAGTCTTTTTTATTCATGTAAGGGGTCTTTGTTACAATAGATTGGAGAGTAATACCTGGTGTAAAGACTGGTGAACGACAAGACAAATAGAACTCCCTATTTTGCAAGTTGATTCATTCTTTTGAATCTCAGTTTGTTTTGATTTGATTTATCAATGCATTAATAAGTTTATCCAATTAGGTTACTTGTTTTTTTGAATGAATTTGTCATTACTTTGAGTTGATTGTTGCACCAATTTGCAACATAACTAGTTTCTTTGTCAGTTACGGTTATTGCAGTAGAGCCATAGGAGGAATGGAGGTCGTTCCATGAACATTAAAGGCCTAATTTTCATGGAACGACATTCTTTAACATGTATTATATACCACTGACTGTGCATATGCAGGATTGAGAGAAATAGGTGTGGTCGCTATTGAGAACAGTGTAACAGTGCATTGGAGAAGTTTGCTCAAGTGTAACAGTGAGCAATCTACCCAACAAGGAGAGGATTTGGAGTTTGGGAATGTTGTATTCTGCTATAAGAATGGTGATTCCATCACCAATTTGAGGCGGAAGTGTAGCGTGATAGGACATTGAGAAAGCCCTAAGTAATAAGGGTTTGGGGTCCCAATTTAGGGGTTTTGGTGTTGCAGGGCCCATGAGG
This sequence comes from Chamaecyparis obtusa, assembly GCA_027943335.1. Taxonomy (NCBI): domain Eukaryota; kingdom Viridiplantae; phylum Streptophyta; class Pinopsida; order Cupressales; family Cupressaceae; genus Chamaecyparis; species Chamaecyparis obtusa. The sequence continues at coordinate 626,996 of BSBK01001115.1, read as the reverse complement.
CTAATTACTTGTGGATTTAGTCATTTGAAGTCATTTTATGACTTTGCTGTGAGTTTGGAGGGATAAGGATAAACAGAGAGTGGTGTTCCTTTGTTAACTTGAGCATTTTATGCATTGAAAATAGGGGTGCAGTCAAGAATGGATATGTTGATCCAAAGAAGTCATACAAAAGCCTTTGATATGTTTTAGAACTTGGTAAAGGGTAAGTGTAAAAGTCATTATCTTGTCTAGTGCCTTGAAAAAAAAGTAAAGTTATCCTCATTCTAAGTCTGCTACAGGCTAATAGACTGGTTTTTAGACCTTTGTAATAGTTTGAGTAAGCATTGAGAATTGGGAAGTGTGGGAGTTGAATTAGAATCTTAGAATTCCTTGTATCTAAGTCATTAATAGCCTGTAACACCAAAAGTATCATCTAGGATTATTGAGGAAAGCCTTGTCAAGTCAGGTTCCTGAAGCATTTGAGGTGATTGATAGGCCCAAGTGCCTAAACCCCTAAAATTATAAACTTTCATTGTGTTTTGAATACCACCACCCTTCCCTCTACATCACAGCTAAACCATAAAATGTTAACAAACAAACTCAACATAATTGCAACTGTACAGACCAATTGCCTATTTATCACCACAGTCTCTCTTCTTGGCCTTGGCAAAACCATTTTATTTTTATCATTTGTGTCTTATTAAGTCTAAAGTTCATATACCATTCCAACTTGAAGCAGCTGTTCAGGTGGTACTTGCATTGTAGGAATGGCTGATCTGCAATTTGTCTGCAAAAATTCATACAAATCAATGATCCATCCTTTAAGAAAACCCTTGCTTTTAGAGGTTCTCAATGTGGTTTTCCCTAAAACATACACAGCCCTTACATTTCTCTCCCTCTCTAGTTGTTGCAATTCCTCCTATGCAGCAACAGAGTAGCTATTTTCTACAGCTGAATTTCTTTCATAATCATCCGAGCCATCCCTAACTTCTTCATTTTTAATGCACTCGCTTATGCTTTCGATAACTTGGTTCAAAAATTCCTATCCTTCCATGTTTGGGGTGATATCTCTGTAACCATACTAAGCAAGGCATCTATATACACCCTTAGGCCCGAGTTTTCCTACTATAAATCTCTCCTCTAACAATACTGTTGTTACTGGAACAACTCTTATGGTCAAAATAATGAGAATTTCATGAAGAGCACCCCCATTCCTCACATAATGCCTTAGGATAGGTGGAAATTCATACATAAGGTCACTTCACAAGAAACACACTCTTGGAACTTGAGTTTCTGCATCAGCAATGAGTGCAGGAAGGTCCTCTGAGCTTATTTTTCTCTCTATTAGATATTTATACTTGATATGCCTACCATAGTTCCAAGAGAACATCATAACCACAAATAATGTTGCAATTACAAAAGGCACCCAACCTCCCTGTGGAACTTTGTTGAGCATGACCGAGAGATAGACTCCTTCAATGAGACCAAAAATAATCAGGAATAGCAATATAAGTAGAAAGTGCATGTTCCAAACAAGTAGCATCACCAAGCTCACTAGGCATGTTGTAATGAACATGACTCAAATAACAGTAACTCCTGCATATCCAATATCCAAAGCATTGTATCTCAATAAATAGAGAGAAATAGAAGCACACTAGCCATGTTATATACTAGAATAATGAGATAATAGCAAGAGCCTAGCGTTTAAGATATATCTCTTCATTCTTTACTCAGCTAGATGAAAATAACTTTGTGTGTCACTCAAATTCAATAAAAGTAGAGTAGAATCTAAAAAATAATCCTTACCATAGGCATTTCCAATTTTTGGCCCCCCTTAAACCCTACAATGATAGAAATACATATAACCATGAGCAGATAGTTGACTTTTGGGGAGTAGATTCGGCCTTCCTTATTTTGTGAGGTATGTACCAACTTCATCCAAGGGAAATAGCCAAGAGCCATGTATTGTTTTATAATTGAGAAACTAGCTGAGATCAATGCTTGACTAGCAACAATGGTTGCTAGAGTGGCAATAATAAACATTGGCCAATACACTGGAGTAGGAAATAAGATGTAGAAAGCATTATTCATGTCTCCTGGATGCTTGATCAAATAAGTTGTTTGCCCAGTGTATGTGATAATCAGAGCAGGGTATACCAAGGTAGAGTAAGCTATCTATAATTCAAAATCCAAAATTTCCATATCAGTGGAACTTTAATCATTTGTAACAAGTTATTTATAGCTGAGTTAGACATTTATTTTATAATAAGTGGAATACCTGGATGGATCTCTTATTAAAGTGGCCCAAGTCAGCAAACATAGCCTCAGCACCTAGTTTCAATAAGATACAAAAAGCAAATTTTAATTAACTCTTGGAGTCCTTGTTTTAAGTTATAATTTCAATACTCAAATTATTTCCTTTATTGTTGGAGGAGAACAAAAATAATTTGAGAATATATATTAATAAGTACATACCTATTATACACAAAACAACACCTCCTATTATACACCGAACTATTTTATCCTTCAGCAAAGACCTTATATTATAACAATAAATTTAGTATCTAGGTCACAAATGATGGCAAAGAAATTCTATGCACCTCTTTAGCCCATTCCATAGAAAGTGATTTGACTTTCTCCAATAGCAAAGACTTTCTAGTTCCTGGGCATCCACATACATACAAACTTCCAACTTTTTCTTTTTCTATACATGTCTTGCAGAAATCAAATATTTTTTTCTGCTCTTCCTCACGACAGATAAGTGATTTTGGCACTGTACATAAATGCAAAGCTATCTTCATTGCAAGAATATGTGAGGGATCTGCAATAAATAAAAATTGAAGAATACTCTTTTACATATATTCGCAAAAAATTCAAGATGTTACTTTCAAACTTCAATAACCAAAGAAACAAGATCTGTTAAAGACTACTACATCTATGAGGAAGTGCAATACCAGTAGGATTCAAAACTGGCATTTCGTTGGTTAAATTATTTAGTTTCTTTTTTATATATGACTAAATTAATAAAAAAGTAAAATTGAAATAGACGTTATCCATTTCCAGTTAGAATAAAAAGGCCAGGAGAGATTGATTTAAGCTAAAGAGGCTCAGCTCTCATATGTTCTATTAAGACCTTGCAACTTCCTATTTGAATGTATTATGCGATTAAGTCACAAAAACCAAAACCGAATTGAAATATCCTTCTTTTCTTACAGTTTGTTAATAATAATCTTCCTGTTAAAGAGACGGAACTGGAAATAAATTCATTTCTAAGGATTAAACCATGGAGATGACATAGATCCCTTAGTAAGTTATATACCAATTTTTCATCTTTGATTGATACATCAAAATGCATTCAACACATTCTGGAAAAGGAACACTAAAATGCTACACTATAATCCTGATTATGGTGTTCAGCATGTGCCTAGGGCTGGCTTCTATAAATGAAACTCAGTTTAGCACTTTAAAACTGGAATTAAAATTCCATTTGACCTTTGAAATCAAGTTGATTATCATTACACATTGTCCATTGTTCTTAACAGAAAACATAAACATAAGAGCTGGTACAACAAATGGGTCTTATTTGAACAGATTTTAAAACAAATTAATAGTAAAATGATCGGGTTATCAGCTTTACAAAGTCAAAGCAGCTACAAGAACAGCATTTAAAATATATTATCATATGAGATTTAACTGATCCCTCCTTATCAGTGTTGTGTAGTAGAACAGCATTGAAGAAAATATGTAGTCAGCGCTATTCTAAGTCAAAGCTGTATAGATTCTTAATTTCCTAAGGCAAATGAAGAAATGGAAATCTCTAATGTTATGTTATAGATCTAGGTCAAACCATTAAAATTTTAAAAAGGTGTGTCCGCAGGTTTAGTACCTCCAAACTCTTATTGGGATTTTCAAAAATCGCCTTGTGTTACTATCTGGATTCCCCCAACTCCCACCATGAATCTCCATCTCATGGCTGTGGACATTGGCGATGTCACTATTACTGAGATTAGTAGGGGCTTTTAGTGGCAAAGGTTGGGGGGTCAAGCTAGATGACCTACCTCCATCTCCAAGATTGATGTTAGCATTCTATTTTATGTAATTTTATAAAATAAAAACAAGACACCAATCTGGTGTATGAAACCTATAGTTAACTAGAGACATCGGGATGTGGATACTAGGGGCATTAATCTAGTTGAAGTACACAAACAGATGAATAAGGATACAACTAGATTGTGTACAAATATAGTTATCCAAATCTTGATCGTGGGTTAAGAGTGTCGAATCCCTTCTTCTGTCTGACACAAATCAAACCATGCAGAAAGGTATCCAAGGCAAAAATTGTGAGTACTAGGAGGAAAATGATGATAGGAACGTGGCCTGGACCATGTTCCTCTAATGGATTTTCCTGGTGACTATGATTAGATCTGTTTTATTTAATGCAATAATAAAATTACATACAAAATGTAAGGATAGTTTCCTAGGTCACACTGAACTGAGACACCAATTTTGTGTATGAGACCCCTTATACAAGAATTCTACATACAGATCATTCCCCAATTTCCTTGATGATGTCTAATATAATGCGTGACAGCTTGTCTAATATAATTTGTACACTTCTTATAAACTATATAATTAATATATATTATAAATAGAGAATATTTAATTTACTAATTTATCTCTATCATTATTAACTCTGATATGTCCTTTCTCTGCACACTGCCTATTTGAATCAAGAACTTGTTGTTGTAACTTGAGATCCATAGCTTTTGCATTGAATGCACTGCTGTTATGTGCTTGAGTCTTTTGTTCATTCCTCAAAGACTATTGTTAACCCTTGAATCTTTGTTGCTTACGCATGTAATCTGCCATTCGTTGACTTTGAAAAGCTATTCATGCACGATTTTTGACATTCTCTTCTTGCAATCTAAATGCCAAAGACAGATGCTCTACCATGCATTCACTGTTATTATATCTGATCATTACATTTAGATGTTGTATCTTCATGTTTTTAAAATGATTCCTTGAACCTTTATCTCTGTCATTGTTAATAACTCTGATATGTCCTTTCTCCGCGCACTACCTATTTGAATCAAGAACTTCTTGTTGTAACTTGAGATCCGTGGCTTTTACATTGAATGCACTGTTGTTATGTGCTTGAGTCTTTTGTTCATTCCTCAAAGACTGTTGTTAACCCTTAAATCTCTGCTGCTTACACATGTAATTTGCCATTCTTTGACTTTGAAAAGCTATTCATGTAGGATTTTTGGCATTCTCTTCTTGCCTTGCTTAGGCTATGCTAAAAGTTTGGTTCAAAAATTAGGAAGCCAATGGCCTTGGGTGAAAGGTTTTTCTGAATGCATAAAATGCTTATAAATGCTTACTACATTAATATGAGAACTTGGCTTTTATTTGAAAAATGCTTATAAAATGCTTACTACATCTTTGTTGCTTACGCATGTTAACTGTTGTTAACTGCTGCTACAACGTTACAAGGAGGATGATTGCTAAAGGAAAATGTATTGACTTGGTAATATCTTATATTCAATTGTTTGGCATAATGACCCCACTACTAAATACATTGAGGTTTAAGAGTTAAATTTGATAAATGGTGAAATATAGATCTTGTTAATAAATGCTAGTCTGGGGACTAGCTTATTTATGTTATGAACCTATAGTCAAGGAATCCATAAACCAAGAACATTTCTACAAGTATTGTTCACTTATAACCATAGATTGTGGGAGGATTGAAATTGTGTGTTCCTAGTAATAAGATTAAAGGCTTGGTCCATGGTAGAACCTTGTTCCTATTGATAAGCCTACCTAGATGGTAGACAATTAGGACCATTGTATGTTAACTTTAAAGGTAGTTTAGGAATCTTGTTCTTAGTAATGTGTCATCTTAGCCTATCAAACTGATTAATTGGGTGGAATCATATCTATTGAGTCTTCACCATCTTCATGATCTTCCTTCATTAGGTTAGTCCATGGTTTCTTTAGAGAAACTATCCATTGAGGTTAGGAATTCTTAATGCTAATGTATGGGACAAAATATTTGCGTCTAGCATCTATATATAAATTATTCTAACATAAGAAAGTGCAAGTTCTTATCCTGATAGTTGAAATCCTGGGAGAATTACATGTTCTTTATTCCCATTTGAAAGCAAGTATATAGGTAATCCTTGGGTGAATGATGCCCCAAGAACCAAGTCAGTAGTGCAAGGTTTGGGGAATGAATCCAAGGTTTGGGTTGTCCCTAAACTTCATCAAACATGCTCTCTTCAGTATGTTTCAGAATCACTATGTATTTATTATTTATTTCATTGTTTATATTTGCTAGTCAAAATTTCTAATTCTCTTCAAGTTTTAGATATAAAGAACATTTTTTCTATTTATTATGCAATAAGAGATTAAAGCATCTCTTATTTGGATGATCTATACTATTTTAGTCTTTAGATGAACTATAAATGCTTCTTTATTTTTTGCAATTCTAAAGTTGTCACCTTTAGTCTTGAACATAAAAAAGAGAAGTGCAATAGTAATGAACAATAATTTTGGTCTTTCTTATTTAGAGTCTTATGATTATATTATATTTGTGGCCTTTCATTACCTATGTAATATAATGTGTTATTTTTTTTCTTTTTGCAGAAATGTGTTGATAAACTTAAAGAAGGGGATAAAGTTAAGGTGTTGGATCCATATGATGGTGATGTTGTGGACATTGGGCGGATTCACTCCCTATCTATTTTACATGGAATCAACTTGAAAGGAACAGAAGATGCAAATGTAAACATTTTAAAGGTCACAAGTAACGTACCCCTTGCTTATGAAGACAAAATAGATGGAGTTGTTCGTCTGAAAGAGAAAGAGGGAACCTTCACACGGTGGCCACTAAAATATTTGCAAAAAATGACATAGTTGATCAACATGTTTATCATGTACTAGTTGTTAGACATCTTCGCTCAGTGTTTTATATTTGAGACAACTTTGATATTTTTTATTATATTTACGTATATACTCTTTAGATAAATTCGACATCTTACATATATATTTTTACACTGCATACTTTGAAAATGATGTTTTTTTGGCATTATAAAATTTAATATGATGTTTTTTGGCATTAGTTCAAGTTTAATATGATGTTTTTTTGACATTATAAAATTTATGCTATTTAAAATACTTTTCATTTTATGACTAAATATACGACTAAATTAATGACTAATTCAACAACTAAATGTTGTCAATCAGGATTGTGCCTATAGCTTGATGTGGAATCTAGCTATCCTTTTGAAACATGGAAACGTGCTTGCTGATGGGGAAGAAAATGAATCTCCGGATTCTAGGTCGGTTCCTCTTAGATTTAGAATATCACTTGCACAAATTTGTATAAGGAAAGGGATGAAAGGAATAACGTACTGAATTCTAAACCTAAACAGGGTGATACACCAATAAATGATATGTAACTTAAACTAATCCAACATAGAACTTTTAAAGATAACTATGGCTCTTAGTACCCAAACAACATGCAACTATAAAAATGTTTCTATGTAAGGACCTGAAATATTTTGCACAGATAGGGAAACAATGCTTCACCAAATCACTGCAAAAGTTAGGACACAAACAATAGACCTATAATAGCAAGTATCAAGATTCCAAAACGTAATAAGGAATGCAGCTAAGATGAAGGCTAACACAACATCAAAGTAATTAAACTCACAATATTACACTTTGAAAACAAATGGGAAGGAACGGATATCTGTATTTATCAATGCTGGAATAAATCTATCCTACAACTATCTTACAATTCTCTCTCAAGTTTGCAATATTCAAAACAGGTGAGCCAAAAAGATCCCTCAAAAATGAGGTGAAAATAATGTAAATAGAGCTCTCAAAACCCTAATCCGTATGCATGATAAAACCCTCCAAAATGAGGAGTCAAACTGCCCAAAAATGAAGTCAAAGTGCCCCTTGAACTTCCTCAAGTCATAGACAACTGGATTGCCACTCAAAATCACCTTGAAACTGCTCCATAACTCCAATAATCATGCAAATATGTGAGGGGTCAGATATGAAAGAAAAAGCCTATCAAAATATGAGTGTAACTGCTAGAAACTGATAGTGAATTGCTCCAAAGAGACTCTCAACTAATACTATATGATGTTGAACTCAACATGGAACTCAAAGACACTGGAACAGTCCCTAAACTATGTCTAGAACTGAAGATAACTGAAAGGCTCCTCCTTTATCAAAATGATAATCTCAACCTTAAGTATATACTCATTTATTTCATATATTTTGCAAAAAAAATTATATATATTTTTCCAAATTAAAGTCTATCTATTTAATATTTCATAAATAAACAAACTTAAATATAAATATATAAATAGAATAAAACTCTATTTAATATATTTAATTCTAAATAAGTTTTTTGTCTATTAGATATTAAATAAATAGAATATCAAATTCAATTTTTTAACAATATAAATTATAATATAATTCTATTTAAGTTAAATAGATAATGAACTTATCTATTTAATTAAAATAGAATTTAGAGTATAATTATATTGTTAAAAAATTGAATTTAAAAGGAACAATACATATAAAATTTTAGTGCCTAATATATTTAATAAAAAAAGAATATATAAACAATACATTTGAGAAACTTATGCATAACAAATTGAAGTTATCTATGGTCAACATGACCTTTTTGCAAAAGATAAATATCTCCTATTTTATTACAAAGCCATGTGACTCACAAGGCATGGCATGCTGAGAGGATTTTGTACGCTGTTGCCTGTCATACCTTGTGGATTCTAAACTTTAATCAAACTTAGCAAGGCATTTTTATGTATCTCATCTTTTGGTTTCATACTTTGGCATTTTCGCATTGTGAAATGAGAAGTCTAGGGTTTGAACCACGAACTGCAAGAACTTTCTCTCTGGTTTCTCTCTGTAAATCCGAGTTCTTATTCTCTAGAAATAACCTCTGGTCTACTCTCACAAAATCTTCATTATTTGCTAAACTCGAGCCTTATCTTTATTGTGCTAGCGCTAGTTTTAAAGTTCTTTGTGAAGAATAGAGAGTTCGGGCCTCCTCTACCATTGTATGCACTTCGAAAAAAGAAAGAGCTCTCCGCTACCATTATACATGGTGCCATCTAAAGATAAGATATTATTTCCTCTTATTGTTATTATTTTACTTCCAACATGTTGTAGCTTGTATTTGGTTCCTGAGTTGCTCGTACACAGGCTTTCTTTTGTGACTTCAGTGATATAAGCCTAGGGCTTTACTGGGTTTTGTTGATTGACTCTGTTGTAGCATAAATCACACTTATATTTGATCTGGGTATCTACTTTCCTTCATAGCATGAAGACTGGTTTATCTTTTTGTAGTATATTACACACTTTGAAGGCTCCATATGGCGTTGAACTTGCTAGCACTGTGAAATACAAAAAATGACAACTCCTTTGCCTGCGTGAATCTTCAAACCCTGCCATTGTGTATTAAGCTATTTAATGACTACTATAAACAGTGACTGAACTTGTTCCTTGAAGAAATGTTATCTTGATCTCTTCTTGCTTTGAGCTGCTGTTATCATTCTTCAAATACTGAAGCTCTTCTGCAGCCGCTTTGTTCATTTTATTTTCATTTCTACTAGGGCTACCTCGAGTTTGAAAAATACTTTGGCTATAACCGTTACTTGGATTAAGTGCTTGGCTTCTTTCTTTTGTTTGTAATAAAATTTTGGAACTCTTTCTCTATTTTACCTTGTATTATCTGTGACATAACCCTGAGGTTTCTTTGACTGTAAATTCATGCCTTGACATTAACTATGGCCTATAGCTGGAAGTTGAAGTTAAATTAAATATTTGCTGATTCTTTTCTTATTACAGTTGCTTGCCCAAATACTGAAGATGTCATTGTATAAATTCTCATGAATCTTTTATATTATGTAATAGAATTGCTTGAAGTAATAATTTTTTATACTTTCCACATTGGTTGTATACACTGTTGTTAACCTTGAAAATCTGGACTGATTCTGGTTACCATGATCTAGTTGTGACTGGCATTTGTTTTTCTGTTTAATCATATTTGAACTTCTCCTTTATTTGTACTCATCTCTATTCGGTCCTGCTCATTTCTTGTATATCTGGTTACTTAATTGAGTGTTGAAGCCAACAAGTTGTAAAATCTCAGGAACTCATGATTCTAGTAGCTAAAACTGAGGCTTTCTCTTTTCACCACGGATTCTTATTAGAACTAAAAAAAAACATACCATATGTTTTATACACCTTTATTTCCAGCATATGCCTGTATTTTGCAGTCTTTTAATTGTCACTATGCTCTGTCTTTATTCATCATTTTTTAATATACAAATAATTTTCCTCTTCTTTCACTAAAAATATCAGTCTGTAGTATTTAGAATAAAATGTTTGTCTGATACCAATCAATGAATAGGACTTGCATACATACTATATTAATCTAAAATAATATAAGTATCAATTCTGTGAAATCATTCCGGACTTGAAATAGCATAGAAATACTATTTTCCTTTGAAATATATCTTGCATACTTATCTCATCTGACGAATGGGTGAACTCATTCCTTTGCAAACCATATTTTATGAGCTTGGCAATGGTGAATAGTTGCTCCAGGAAACCATGAAACACCTCTAATAACTCATCCTTTATGATATTTCACTATTAGCCATGCATATTGTGTTTCAGTTTTATACTTTCTGTTCAGCTTGTATTCTGTAGCCTTGTTCACTATATACAATTCTCATTGATGTTGAATCTGTACTTAACAATTAGCCTTCACTTTTCTCAGCATATTGAACTATTATTCATGGGGTTTGAGTACAGGCTCGTGACTCCCATGAGTAATAGTCATGACATTAAGCTCATTTCTTTTCACTTTTCCTGCTCTGTTCCATTATAGGATGAAATACACAACCTCTTGTAACATTAGTAACCTAATCTAATTGGTTGGAAGGTTTCATGACGAAAGTCATGTCCCTTCAACAGCCCATCTTATACAGCTCCATGATTTGGCTAGAAGTTCCAATGCCTGAAACTTATGTAGGCCCCCTTGATAGCCTCCTCCAATCCACCAGTCTTCATGTCTTCGCCTCTTCATAGCTTCAATCAGAAAGTTTCATGTGCATAATGTATGCACGTCCTTTCAATGACCTACTTAGTCTTCGTACCTATCTGCACATGAAGCAAACAATGTTAGGAAATAAAGTGTTTTTTGTGATATGATCATTCTTTTCAGCAGTTTTATTTATGCATGTTGATTTACATTTGTGTAAATGCAATCAAGTAGACAACTAGATAGCTTAATCCTTCTCCATTGCTCAGTTCGCATGAATTGACCCATTTTCTCACTCTTTCTTTTGCAGGATGTCCTAGAACACCTCGAAACACAGGACCAAAGATGCGGTAGTGCTCAACTCTTCACAAACCACCAAGCAATGGGGGGCCTAACCTGTCTCTTTTCTGCTTTTTACATTTATAGAAATGTAGATTATGATTCTAGTTTCTGCATTTGATTTCTGCATTCAATTCATGAAACTAAAATGCATGCTTGCATCAACCTACTACCACGGGATGTGTGGCTTCTTATGAATTTAATTTATCATCTGTCTTTGAAAAGTAATTTTTGTTTATGTTTTGGGAGCAACCACTGCTTGTGTGGTTAAATTAAAGTTTTACTTTCATGTCTGAATGCAAGCATGTCTTTCACTTCTTTCTATTTAAGCTCAAAAATCTGAATTTGTTCAAAAATTGAAAAGTAATGAGCATATAAGTGTAACTCAATGTGATGCTTTGATGTTTTCAATTGTAATATTAAGCATGTACTTTTGTTTATGTTTTCTTTACCGTTCTGCAATTTTAAAACAGCAACTCTAAAATGCAAACTTAAATAGAAAACACTTATCCATTTATCAATTTAGTGTGAACTAAAAAATGATAACACTAAATGTATGACTAAATTAATGACTAAATATATGACTAAATATAAGACTCAATAAATGACTAAATAAATGACTAAATATATGACTAAATTAATGACTAAATATATGACCAAATATACAACCAAATATACAACCAAATATATCATTAAATATATGACTAAATAAATGACTAAATAAATGACTAAATAAATGACTAGATTAACCAAATATACGACCAAATATATGATTAAATAAATGGCTAGATTAACCAAATATACGACCAAATAAATGACTAAATAAACTACTAAATTAATGACTAAATTAACCAAATATACAACCAAATATATGACCAAATATACGACCAAATATATGACTAAATAACTAAATTAATGACTAAATTAATGACCAAATCAATAACCAAATCAATGACTAAATTAATGACCAAATCAATGACCAAATTAATGACCAAATTAATGACTAAATTAATGACCAAATAAACTACCAAATGACCAAATAAAAGACCAAATAAATGACAAAATATATGACCAAATCAATGACCAAATAAATGACTAAAATAGTTTAGTCATAAATTTGGTCATGAGATAAATGACCGGCAATAAACTACCAGTGGTCACGTGACCAAATTTGGTCATTTATCTACAATTTTTGGTAGTTTATTTGGTCATATATTGTTGTTTTTGTACTAGTGTTTTCACTCTTGACAATTCTTGCAAACAACATCAGCTAGTTTCTCTATCTTTGGCATGTCTCTAATTGCTTTCTTTTTACTGATCTTGATGAGATTATCAAAATTTATATGCCCAAAATGCTTGTGCCAAATCCAAGCATCCTCCACCTTGCTCAAACAACAAGTTTCATCATTAGAGTCATCAAGAATATAAAGATTGTCTGCTGCTCTAGTTGCCTTAGCTATGACATCATTTTCCTTTTTTTATGATACACAAATTTGAGTTGAAGCTAAGATCATATCCTTAAGCACATAGTTGACTTACACTTAAGAGATTGTGTTTCAAACCTTCAACATAAAGAACATTCTCAATAATGATTTCATAATTATTTATCAAGAGACTACCTATGCCAGCAACCTTGGCAGAAGAACTACCGCCGAATCTGACTTTTCCACCTTTAATTTTCTGGAGAGTGTGAAACTTACTCAAGTCACTTGTCATATGTCTTGAGCAACCACTATCAACATACCATATGTCCTTCTCACTTATCGCAAGAAGATATTTTAGAGGTATTCTTAAACTTTTCTTCTCCAAACTTTAGTCACCTTTGTCTTTCCTTTTGGTTCAACATTGTAAGACAAATCTGCACTATAGCTGTTACAAAATCTTGAAGTATGGCCAAACTTGTTACAGATGTAACAACTTAAATTATACTTCCTAAAGGCATTTCTTTCAAATTGAAAATAATTATTTATGGGAGAAACTCTACAATCCACAGCTCTATGTCCAAAGTAATTGCATGAAAAATAATAACCATAGAAAAAGGGTTTGTTCACCTTGTTTAACATGGACTGACCACTTCCTTGTGGTGAAGAGTTTTGTTCAAGTTGCATGCCAACTCATCTCTTGTCTTTGGTAGGTCTTTGAGAGCTAAGAACATCATCCAAGGTTGCGCTGCCATTTTTAAAAGATACTTTTTCACTTGAAAGCATAGAAGATTTACCAATGTTTCTGAGAGTAACAATTTTAGCTTCTAGCTTGGTAATGTTTTCCTCTTTTAGTTGAATCTGATTTTCAAGATTCTCACATATTTTATTAGCCTCCTCATTCAAGACTTTAGAATTAACTAGTTGCGTTTCAGCCTCTTTAAGAGACGTTGCAATTTTTAGCTTTTCTACACTTTCAACTTGTAGAAGATCCACAACACTTTGATTCTTATTTTTCATCTTCTTAATCTCAGCTAACGCTACAATTAATTCAAGTTCAAGGTCCACTTCAACATCTTCCACATCATCATTTTCCTCAAAGTTTAAATCATCAACAACCATCAACATAACTTCATCTATTCGTGATGCAAGGGAGAATGAGGAGAGGGGCCAAAGGCACACCCTAACTAGATCCACCTTGTAGAGATCCCACATGGAAGCCACAAACACACAAGTGAGAGAGAGAATGCAAATCAACTTCTTATTATTTCTTCAAATTTATTCATACATGTCGGGCTATAAGGCCTTCCCAGTTTGGGCCAGATATTACAATTCAAGTACAGGATTCCTCCAACATGTGAGGATCTGAAACTATCTTTAATCTTCTAACTTCTATCTCCTATCCCTAAAAATGACTCCTTAAAACTACAACCAAAGATTATAATATATAAAAGAGGCTACCGAACAAGTCGGCCTTCAGATTCACCATCAACAAAAGGAACAACCAGATCTAGGTCCACATGGTTCCCAATGATAGATTCCAACATTAAATTCGCAACCATAATTAATTGCACAAGTCGGCCTCAATAGGAACCTAAAATAAACAACTTGATAAGAAAGGATAGCCGAGCACCAGACAAGCATCACTGAGCACCAGGGAATTAAACGAGCACTAGAGAGATAAGTGACCAACTTGATTAACAAAGGAAACTGAGGAACTACCGAGCCAACTTGGTCAAAGTAGAAATTGAGCAACACAAGAAAACTCAAACATGTTTTTGGTGACATGGGATTGCCAAGGACCTAAGATGCTCCTGCATCAGACACCTGGGGTTATTTGAAATGATTCTCTAAATCATGTAGTAGGTACAATCTGAGCTAAATCCAGCTCAGATTGTGAAATCCATGAACTATCTTCAATCGGTCTATTCTTCCACTTTACCAGATATTCTATATATTGTTTTCATCTTGTACTTCTACCAACTCTTTGCTCGAAAATCTGCTCAACTTCATCTATCTGTTTCTTAGGATAATCATTCGGTATGGTCATTTCTTCATCTGATTCATGGTACTCATACAAATCAGCAATGTTGAATATAGGTGATATATCCATGTCATCAGGTAACTCAATCTCATAAACATTTCCACTGTCAAATTTTCTCAAAATCTTGCAAAGACAAAACTTCTTCATTTTCAGCTTCCCATATGTTCCAATAGGAAATATGCCTTTCTTCAAATAAACCATTACTTCATCACCGACTGTAAAAGTCTTATGTCTTCTAGATCTATCAACTCTATTTTTGTATTTCTAATTACTTTTCTCCAACTTGTATTTCACATCTTCATGTAATGTCTTCATGTACTCAGAAAACTTTACTCCTTCAACACTTCTCTTTCCTTCATTAATAATATCCCTAAAATCTGATATACCTGTCAGTTGTATGTCATTTACAATCTAAAAAAGTGTTTTTCCAGTACTCTTATTCACTAAATTATTGTATACAAACTCTTCTTGTGCTAACAAAGAATCCCAATTACTCGGTGTGTCCCCAACTAAGCATCTTAGAAGATTACCCAAGCTTCAATTCACAACTTTTTTCTGTCCATCAGTCTGTGGGTGAAATGTAGAACTATATTTCAACTCGATGCCAAACTTTCTCCAAAGGGTCTTCCAAATGTATCCAACAAATTTACTGTCCCGGTCAGAGATGATACTCCTCAGTAATCCATGCAATCTAAAAATTTCCTTAAAGAAAAGATCTGCTATATGTACTACATTTTATGTCTTTCTACAAGGTATAAAATGTGCCATTTTAGAAAATCTATCCACGACAACAAATATAGAATCATTACCTCTCACTGTCTTTAGTAAGCCAAGAACAAAATCCATACTGATATCAATCCAAGGTTTCTTAGGATAAAAAATCGATGTATACAATCCAGTATTCTGACTTACTCCTTTTGCAACTTGACAAATTCCACAACTTTTCACAAATTTCTAAATATCCTTATACAATTGTGGTGAAAAGTATTTCTCCTTAAGAAAATTCAATGTCTTGTCAACACCAAAGTGTCCAGTTAAACCACTACTATGTTTTTCCTTTATCAAATTAATTCTCATTGATCCTCTCGGTATACACAACTGAATACCTTTAAATAACATACCTTCTTGAATGAAATAGTCTTCCCATTTAGTACTCAGTTCATCTTGAATACGTTCTCTACACTTTATCCACAACTCAGAAAAATTAGGATCAGTTTCATACAAACTTTTCATGTCATCAAAACCAAGAATTTAAATTTTCATCTCTGTCATCAAAGATCTTCTTCTACTTAATGCATCAGCAACTCGATTAGTGACTCCACTCTTATGTTTTATCACAAATGTATAACTTTGCAAATATTCAACCCATTTCATATGTCTTTGATTTAACTTATTCTGACTACCCAAATATTGTAAAGCTTTATGATCGGTATACAACACAAATTCATTCAGTATCAAATAATATCTCTATTTTTTCAGGGCTTGAACAATAGCATAGAATTCTTGATCATACACATAATATTTCCTTTTTGCATCATTCAAATTTTCACTAAAGAAAGCAACAGGTTTACCTTCTTCACTCAACACACCTCCTATTGCACTACCTATTGCATCACATTCCACTTGAAATACCTTATTAAAATTAGGAAATGCCAACACAGGCATGCAATTCAGTAACCTTTTGCTTCAGGGTTTCAAAACTTTTATCAGCTCCATGTGTCCACTTGAATTGTCTTTTATCTCCTATCATAGTCTCAGTCATAACATTACAAATTGAACTGAAATTCCTAATGAAATTTCGGTAAAAACTTGCCAAACCATGAAATGATCTCACCTTACTAGCATTCTTAGGTGTAGGCCAATTCAAAATAGCTTTAACCTTTTTAGGATCCATTTGCAGACCATCAGCTTAAATCACAAATCCCAAATATACAATCTCCTCTTTCATGAAAGAACACTTTTTTAGATTTATCAACAACTTTTCTTCTTTCAACCTCTATAATACTTGTTTAACATGCAACAAATGTTCTTCTCTGGTCTTACTAAATATTATAATATCATCTAGGTATACAATCACAAATTTACCTAAGAATTTCTTCAAAATTTCATTCATCGATCTCATAAAAGTACTCGATGCATTAGTTAAACCAAAAGGCATAACCAACCACTCATACAAACCTTATCTTGTCTTAAAAGAAGTCTTCCACTCATCATCTTCTCTGATTTTGATATGGTGATATCCACTTTTCAAATCAATTTTGGTAAAATACTTTGTTGTATTCGTCATTCTCCATTCTTCTTAGGTGCCAATACAACTAGTACTGCACAAGGACTCAAAATTTCTCAGATCAAACCTTTCTATAACAATTCTTGAATCTGTCAGTTCAATTCCCAATTCTCGATAGGTGTCAACTGATATGGTGCCTTATTCGGTAAACTAGCTCCAGGGATAAATTATGCATTGTTATTATGCCCATTTGCCTCTAAAATCCATAGCATATTATCATCATAATATAAAAATCTTCACTTATCTATTGAATCATCTTGAGCACACATCCAATCCATTGGACAAAACTACATATCAAGGAGGCTCTTTGGGTGTTTATGGTTTTCCTCCTCTTTATTATTGCTTTCTTTTTTCTAATCTTAAAGGTTATAACAATTTTAGTTGTCTGAGTGCTTAACTAGTTTAGGTATTCTTTAACCACTATTTTTTTGTATACACCTAATAGCGTCATTATGGCTATAACTTAGGACCGTAATTCTTACTAGATTATGTCAAGGTTATATAGGTGTTACATCAGAGAGAGAGAGAGAGAGAGAGAGAGAGAGGTGCAAAAATAAAGAGATATAGATTTAGATGTCTAGTGTGTGTGTGTGTGCATGCATGTTTGTGTGTACACACACTTGTGTTAGAGAGAGAGATGCAAGGTAAAAGAGATATATATGTAGAGGTCTAATGTGTGTGTGTGTGTGTGTGTGCATGCATGTGTGTGTGTACACACACACTTGTGTTAGAGAGAGAGATGCAAGGTAAAAGAGATATATATGTAGAGGTCTAATGTGTGTGTGTGTGTGTGTGTGTGTGTGTGTGTGTGTGTGAGAGAGAGAGAGAGAGAGAGAGAGAGAGAGAGAGAATACCATTTATGTTAAAAAGAATACCATTTTTTTTATGATTAATACATTATAATTATTAAGATATATGATATATAATTATCAACTATATATAATTATAATATAATCATAATATATATTATTAAGAACTTTTTAAATAGATAAGTAGAAAATATTTTCCACATCAAGTCAAATTGTGAAGACTAAATTATGTAGTTTTTGAGTCAAACTCATTGACCCATGTTTCATGAGTAGTGGTTCAC
The DNA here is from genome assembly GCA_027943335.1 of Chamaecyparis obtusa. Lineage (NCBI taxonomy): Eukaryota > Viridiplantae > Streptophyta > Pinopsida > Cupressales > Cupressaceae > Chamaecyparis > Chamaecyparis obtusa. The sequence continues at coordinate 608,744 of BSBK01001115.1, read as the reverse complement.
AAGAACCCATCTCCCATGAAAATGAATGGAACACTTATCACTTGTTGCGTCTAGGTGATGCTCATAGGGGCAAAGCATCGGGCCTTCCCGAGTGGTCACCCATCCCAATATTGCTCCATCATTGCTTGAGTTGGAGCAATATTGGGATAGGTGACATGAGGGAGCAATACTGGGATGAGTGACCTCCTGAGAAGGCCCGTCATCATCACCTAGATGCAACAAGTGCTAAGCGTTCCATTCATTCTCATGAGAGATATGTTCTTGTGAACCACTACTCATAAAACATGGGTCAATGAGTTTGACTCAAAAATTACATAGTTGAATCATGATAGCAATTAATATTACAACTTTTTAAATAATTTAATTTGCCATTATTATTATTATTATTTTTCAATCCAAGTGACCGAAGTCACTAAAAAATTATTATATTATGAAGAAAGTCAGATTACAAAGAGTCACCCATAAAATTAAAGGTGATAATAGACCAAAGTCTATGAATCCCAACCACAAGAAAGGTAAATGAGAACCCAAGAAACATAAGAACATAAGACCACCCACCAACCTCCATAGATACAAATAAGATAGAGATCAAAAAACAAAAGTATAATTTATTATAATTTTATCATTACTAATTATAATACTAATATATAATTTTATAGCAAGTAAATATGCACATATTTTTCCAAAAAAAGCTTGATCTACTAAATTATGGAGTGTGAAAAATTGATATCAACTATTATTATACTACTAATAACATAATTATAATTCTACGTTATTAACAATTATATTATAAACTAATAATATTAATATTAGAAATACGCCTCGTTTGTCTAAAATAAAAATAGATAAATTAAGCAAAGCACAAAAAAGAGGACATAATCTAGAATTTTCCACCTCCTATGGACTCACCTCTGAATCCGCCACACCACCACTTCTTTTTCTTTTAGGCCCTGTTTGTTTGCCGGAAGATGACTAGAATTGGCAATGCATTTTTGAGTTTTGAGTAGAATCCTGGAATGCTAAAATGAAAAATCTAGTTATACCACCAAAACCTAATTATACCACCAAAATGGGCGGCACCATCTTCCCACCCAATAGGTGGAATTAAAAATTATATTCTGGTTTTGGGCAATTATTAACCCCATTTTAATTTTTTGTCGGGTTTGTGGTCTTCTCGGATTCATTTTTGGGGTTTTGGCCTTCCCACTTTTGCATTTTTGGGTATACGAGGGTTGTTCAAGAAAACCCCCCTGATCTTCTGCTACGATCTGAGGAAATCACTGCGGGTTGTTTCAGGAGCTGACTAACGTCATTAGGTTGATTCGGGGTACGTTTGTTTAGCATTGCATTCATTTTATCTTGTAAATTTTGATTTTGCATTGCAAACGAATGAATGCACTGAAATATGAATCAATATCTAAGCGCTATGTGATGTTTAATCAATTAAATTGCAAATGTTTTAGCTGGACAATTTATGAATTCTACACTCCGTAGTTGGTAAGTTGAATATGGGTATAGCCCATTTAAAAGCAATCTGATACCCACTTGTTCTTTCAGTTTTATTTTTGGATGTTGCATGTATATGTTGTGATTTACAGAGGTCTACATAGCTCGGGACTTAGGGGATTTTTCTCAGTTGAGTTGAGATATCATCGTTAACCTTCATGTAATGATGAAATGGGTTGTTTCAGGAGCTGACTGACGTTATTGGGTTCTTTTTATTCTTATTACCCTTGTTTGGCTCTAGTTTCTATTTTGTGGTCCTTAGTCTTATTGTTGGAGGGTTTCGAAACTGTTAACTACTTGCAATGGGTATGGCTTGTAATGAAAGTTTCAAAAGCCCTTTTAACAAATAATTTTCTACTATCCTTGCACTCAAAGAATTCCATGAAATGATACCTCTTTAATTTATTTAAATGGTTCACGTTCCTGAATACGCTTTAGAAGATGTACACACCCTGCACCAAAGCTTCCATTCTTTCGCAGGTAAGAAGCTTGCTCGCATAGGTTACTCGGTATTGATTTTCACCTTTGATTTATATTTGTACATTCAAAGTCCATTTCAACAAATCTACTGTCTGCATACCTATGATTGTGGCCTTCAGGAAATCACATTTATTTGAGGGACTTCCAAGTGCCATGTACACACTTCCATATTTTGCATCTGGATCATTTTCAACATATCCATCTTGGGCAAAAGCCCTCTCAAGTATGCTTTGACCAAAAGGTGAGTTTGTTATCTAGTTAATTTCCACTTCAATTGTGAAGAGACACTAAAATAGTTTCATTCAAGCAATTTATGGGGTGGGAGGAATTGCCTTAATTTTTTCACCTCTCAGTAAGTCACAAAAGGGTAGGGTGATTCGTCAACTCTCTAACCATAATATGATTTTAAGTGCAAGTTCTATATGTGGCTACATTAAGTACAATTTATAAGATGTGTTTTTTGCTCTCTGACATGCTTCCTAAGACTCAACTTGATGTGATAAAAAGAATGGGGCATTGAAAAGCCAAGATTTTTGATAGGAAAGATCTTCACATCCACTAATGATAACTCTTGGAAGCCTGAGAAGCTCCTGCAATCTATCAAACTGATCATCATTCCTCTCAAATTTTATGTTGAACATCTTCTTTGTGCTCTTATATATTTTTTTGTCTTTGACCCTTGACACTGTAGCAAGGGAGAAAATTGCTTTCTTCCACTTTTTTGGGTCCATGATTGTGTATTGTGACTTTTTCAAGGACAAGGGTGCCCCACCTAGGACATCTAACACTCCCCACCCCCCTAGACAAAGGAATCTCATGCACAAAATTTTCCTTTGTTCTAGGCTTGTAGGGCCATCCTCATCCTATACACTAGGGTCAACATCCAAATCTCTTTCCTCTAATACTTTCTATTATACAATTCCTTATAAGTACTGACATAACACACATACAAAGATCCTTGTATCTGAATAATGATCTGGTTTTTAGCAGGTTAAGTGTCGAGTTTTCATGGATCAGTTAGGACTCGAAGTTAAGATCTTTCATTTATTGTTGTAGTGCTCTACCAACTGAACTACTGGCCCATCTATGACCAGCCTTGCAAATGTAGCTTATTTTCAATAGATATGACTTATTTTCAACAACCCTTAAGCACAGTGCAGGTGCTTGGAGTTCCTAGTCTGGTTTGATTCTAATACCATTTTGAACTTTTAGACTAGCTATAAATTGAATATAATATCTTCTATTTGTTGCTAAAGTGATCTATCTACCAATTATCTTATTTTCAATACCCACCTTAGGCCACACTCTAGGTGCTTGAGCCTTCTAACCTAGTTTGACTCTAATACCATATTGAGCTTTTATTGTTCAACGAATAGTTGAACCTAAAACATTTCATTTGTTGCTCTACCAACTGAACTATTGACAAATTCTATGAACACTCCACTATGAGTCCGGGTGTAACTTATTTTCAACAACGAACTATTGACCTCTCTATAACCAACCTATTGTCAGTTCAGATGTGATTAATTTCTATTTATAGATTAATAATTGTTTATGTTATAACCCATCCATTGCATTGTTACAACATTGATGCATAAGTCTTTAAGACCTTTGAGGAGGCCTAATACTTTTCAAGGAGTTGGTTTTTGGTGTCTACCTCGAGACTGCTATCCATAATGCTAGCTTTCTAGGATTACAAGGAGGACCATGTAACCATACCATAGTAGGATTGGTTGTATGTTTGAAGCAAGCTGTGAAGTATAGAGTATGAGGCATATCAACTATAGGTTGTTGCAAATTATTGAGCACTTGCACTGAGAATCACAGATTTGGGGTCTAAATTGGTGGTGGCTGGGATTGACAATCACCTTGCCTTGCTTGATTTGAGACCCCAAAACCAATGTCTATCAACGTTTCTGTTATGGTAGGTTTCTAGTGTCAATGGATTTTTGCAATGTTTCAATCCATTTGATGGGTTAAATATCATGTATAATGATTTTTCTATTTGTTGGTAAATTTTGTTGCTAGTTGTTGGGTGAGTTGGATATTTTTGCAATGACAAGATTATTTACTAACATAGTTCAAAGCTCTAATTTTGTATAATCAATCTAAAAATTTCTAAACATCAAGAAACAACCCAATCGCTAATGATCTTTTGTTGATGCAAGATAACTTTTATCTTAAGAAGTATAAGTATCCCAAAAAAGAGTTATTTATGGTGCTCATAAATTTAGACTGTACAATATCATCATCCTTTTGAATTGAAAAATCAGACTGTTGTACGATAGAATCATCCTTTTGAATTGAAAAATCAGATTGGAAGGGTCTCTTTCATCTTGTTAGCACTTCTATAATATTTCATACATTTTTAAGATTTCTTTAATATCTATTTGATGATAAACCATCATCTTATATTAATTATTCTTTTTATTCTTCTACCTCCTTTTGGAAATAGCTATCCAGCCGACTGAATCCACCAAATTTGACAATTTATTTGTATTTATTAAATAAAATAAAAATCACAATACAACTTATCTGCTAATTTATTTTAATTAATAAAATCAAATAAACTCTCAAATCTGATAGATTTAGTTGGCTGGATAGACTTTGCCTCTCCTTTTAGACTTAAACCCACCTCAACAAAAATCTATTTTAGCTTTTCTCATTGCTTGTTTAGTTTGTTGTTGGTCTTTCAAAGCAATTTAAGTCTAACTCCTCTTTCTTTCGATTTTTATCTTTTCCTCTTTGTTTTGAATATCAAGTTAGGATTATCCATTCTTTTCATAATCGTCACTTAAATTAGTTGTCATTTATTCTTTTCTTTGTTGTCCTTATTGCAATTTAGAAACTTTGTCATTTATAGGAACTTTAGTAATCTCTTTTATTCTACCTCTAAGTATGTGACAATATTCTTTTCTTTTTTCATTAAAAAAACCCTTCTATTTTACTTCTTTTTTGTGTTTTTCAAAGTCTATATGCATTCATCCTCTCCCTCATCAAATTTGGGGCTTGAAAAATCTCCATCTCATCTACTACTTCATCTCTGATTTGACCTCCTTCAACAATTACAACATCATGAGAAACCTCTAATGATAGGTTGCATTCATCTTTATTGCAATCTTCTAAATTTTCTCCTCTTCCATAGTAATATCCATAGTAATCATTAATAGATTTCTTGCAACGAAGCATATTTAAATATATGAGGCCATCCCAGTTTTCCTACAGCGAAGCATATTTAAACGCAATAGTACATGTTGCTCCTCCATCTCATCTACTACTTCATCTTTGATTTGACCTGCTTCAACAATTACAACATCCTGAGAAACCTCTAATGATAGGTTGCATTCATCTTTATTGCAATCTTCTAAATCTTCTCCTCTTCCATAGTAATATCCATAGTAATCATTAATAGATTTCTTGCAATGAAGCATATTTAAATATATGAGGCCATCCCCGTTTTCTTGCAGCGAAGCATATTTAAACGCAATAGTACATGCTGCTCCTTTACCACAATTGTTCATCTTTTTAGTAAATGATACAAAATTGTGCATCTTTTTAGTAAGTTTATAATAAGTTTCTAAAAAGATGCACAATTCTGTATCATTTACCACTGAAATAGTAGGTGAATAAGGAACACAAAATAGAAACTAGAACCAAACGAGGGTAATATGTCAGATAAATTTAGTACAGAGCTAATATATTTCTAGGAATAGTCATATATCAGTATCAGACACACACAAGATAGAGACAACATAGAGTTGTAAATTCACAAAGACATGAAGTACAATTGATATCAAAAGATGCACAATTGTGGTAAAGGAGCAACATGTACTATTATGTTTGTATTGATATAGAGTTGTGCATCTTTTTAGAAACTTATTAGAAACTTACTAAAAAGATTCTTATAACACTTATTATAATATAATTCAGTGGTAAACGATACAAAATTGTGCATCTTTTTAGAAACTTATTAGAAACTTACTAAAAAGATGCACAATTTTGTATCGTTTACTAAAAAGATGCACAACTGTGGTAAATGAGCGGCATGTACTATTGCGTTTGCATTGATATTTTGAAACAAAAGTTATGCCAACCCACCTCTATTGGAATTAGGAATGTGTGTAATATTGAATCTTTTCTCTTTTGAAAATAGTTTGCTTAATAAATCACAAAGATTGAGTTGTATGGTCATTTTATTTGTTTCTTGAGTTTTTCTTCTATACTAGTGTGTCTTCATTTTGGTTCAACTATTCATACAGAGGAGTAATAAATTATTCTTAATGAAAAAATAGAAAATTTTAAATTGTGGACAAGATGTACTTATAAGGAACAGTAGGTTCATACTGGATATCTCCTCGCTCAAATCATTATGTTTGTCCACATTTCAGGCCATTGATGGATCCTATTGAGAATATTGACGTTCTAGGATGAGTAGCTGTGGAGACCACATATTCTCATCTTCTCGCAGTTCTTTTTGCTTGTCTTGTCATAGCCAAAGTAGTGGTAGCCCAAGAAGGCAGTGCATAAATGGGTAAACAAAAAAGAAAAGGAAATTCTTTTTATAGAATGGTTATTCATTCCAATGATGTGGATTGTCATGATCAGATTTACATGAGTAGGGGAGCCTTCTTTCGTCTAGCTACTATCCTAAGGCTGAAAGGAAGCTTGACATATACAATACGCTTGATGTTAGAATAACAACTTGTGATGTTCCTCCATACCCTTGGCCACAATCTGAGGAACTGCAAGATTTCCCATAACTTTGGGCACTCAGGAGAGACAATCAACCGATACTTCTACAAGGTGTTGATGGCTATCTTAGCACTCCACAAGGATTGCTTTGTACCACCTAGTCTAAACACTCCTCCTGAAATTAGTGGGAATGAACGTTTTGATCCATTCTTCAAGGTAATTCTTGTGTTGTTACAAATTTCTTGTATGGATTTTTATCCTTATCATATTATTGGTTGACCATAGAATTGATTATTGTATCATATCATATAGGATTGTGTTGGAACTATCGATGGAGCACATATACCAATCACCGTCGATGTCGACATGCAGGGCAAATATCATGATAGAAAAGGTAACCTGTCGCAAAATATTATGGGTGTGTGTTTCTTTGATTATAAGTTTTAGTACTGCCTTGCTGGTTGGGAAGGGTCTGTTGCGTATAGTCATTTTCTAGCTTCAGCTCTATCAAGAGCAAATCCTCTTGTTGTTCCCCTCCATAAGCCAAATCATAGTTTAATATACTCAAGGGTACAATCAATGTTTCAAGTTTTAATAATATACTTTATTTATGTAGGAAAATATTTTCTAGTGGATGTTGGATATCCTAATGCACCTGGATTTCTTGATCCTTATCGGTGTACAGGCTACCACTCGAAGGAGTTTTCAAGAGAGAATCCTATAAACTCTGGAAAAGAGTTGTTCAACCATCGACACTCCTCTCTTAGAAACTTAGTAGAGTGTACATTTGGTATTTTGAAGCAGCGTTTTCCAATCCTGAGGCATGCCATGTCTCATTCTATCATGACACAAGCCCATATTGTATTAGCATGTTGTATACTACACAACTACATTACATTAAAGGATGACATTCCATCCGAAATTGGTACCAAAGAGGAAGATGATCATGATGGGATAAATGTACCAATGCTAGAGACATATGGGTTGTCTCAACGTGATAGAGACTAGTGGGTACAGTTTCGAGATGATATAGCAAGTAGAATGTGGGAAGAGTACAGATCCCAAGAATAGTTTTTCTTTTATGAGTCAAGACTACATGATGGTTTCCTTTTTCTTTTGTTTTTATCTGGAAGTACTGGACATTTATGGGTCAATGTGTTTTATTTAACCAAAGTGATGTATGAAGATACTTTGATATACATCATGGTTTCCTTTTTTTGTTGTTTTTATCTATAAGTATTGGAATTTTATGGGTCAATGTGTTTTATTTGACTAAAGTGATGTATGAAGATACTTTGATATACATGATGGTTTCCTTTTTCTGTTGTTTTTATCTGGAAGTATTGGACTTGTATGGGTCAATGTGTTTTATTTGACCAAAGTGATGTATGAAGATACTTTGATATACATGATGGTTTCCTTTTTCTTCTGTTTGTATCTGGAAGTATTCCATGTCATATGTTTATACCATTAACAACAATATGTACATTGTGATCAGTTGATCTACAACAGGGCATACACAAAACTAATGACGAGCATGGAAGAAATCAGTAACACGAGCCAAATATCTTCTTCCTCAAAGAAGATAATGTGGACAAAAGACATGGAACACAAGTTTCTAGACTTGCTCCTCGAACAAGTACAACTTGGAAGAAAATGTGACGGAGGATTCAAAAAAGAAGCGTGGACCGCCATTGAGAGGAGGTTCAACGCGGATATGAACCTCAATCTATCAAAGGACAACTTCAAAAATAAGTTGAAAACATGGAAGCTTGTGTATAGAGTGATGAAAGAGCTAAGAAATACAAGTGGTTTCTCTTGGAACGAGGCAAATCAGTGCATGGAAACTGAGGATAGCGTGTGGGATGAGCTTCTGAAGGTAGGGTGATCTCTCTACTATTTTGATGGAAATAATATTGGCTTCTTATAAAGTTAATAATGAAAGAAAAATAACCTAATCCATTTATTTATGCCAACATGTAGAGAAGAGAGTTAAAAAATGCCAAGTGTATAAGAGGCAGCCCTTCCAATACTTCAATGAATTGGGTGCAATTGTGGGTAATGAC